>LPNX010510607.1:112978-310386 GCA_001517045.1 Pseudotsuga menziesii
AAACATTCTTGCTTTCTGGTTTGAGTACTATATCCCAAACATCATTCTAGTACCATAATATCTTCTATGAGTTTGTCTTCTCAGGTCATCAACATATCCTAGTCTTCTGCATTCAGCCTTGAAGGTTGGAACCCACTTTACTCTTGGTAAAGTCTCGATCCATCACAAAGCTATCCATCATGTCGTACCATGTCAAACTCAGATATAATTTTCTGTACTCACTCCCCCTGAAGTGGAGTATCATCTTCCCTCTTCATTCTGTACAGGTGGTTCTATGCTTGATATATACTGGTCAATAGAGTATGTCATGTCATAGTCTATTCTTTCTGGGGAGAATCACGAACCTCGCTTTGTACACTTGTTCCATCATATCGTATACATCATTCCCCATGATCAATTGTTATTCTTTGATCATAGCTTCTTTCATAGCATTCTTTTCTTCATCTTGAGTTATCTCTTGTACCCATGGTGGTCTTCATCCTTCAAGGTGGATCTACCACTATCTGAAGATCTTTCTTCCGTCATGGTGTCTCTGACCCTGGGAGCTTCAAATTCATGTTTATTGGAGTGAATCTTGAATTGTCATCACTTGTTCTTCGGAACAAGTCTCATCCTTCTTTTCTTGTAGGAGGTTGTACATGACCTTTCCTACAATTCAAATGCACCAGTTGCATGGTTAGAACTATTTCATAAAACATATGCATAACGACAAATTCTTATGCATCATGCAACTGTTTAGTCAATACAACATTCATCCATATCTCACATAAACTTTCTAGATGCCTTCCATCTCCACCATGACATTATTGAGATTGTGCACTAATCCAATATGTCAGCAAAGAGGTTTGATCAGTAGCAATGGAGAGTTGTATAGCACCATGAGCTACTTACCGATCACATGCATATTAGTAGTATACAGTCATTAATGCAAACAATCTATCATGCATAACACATCAACTGAATATAATCAAATGTATAACAAAACAATATCATGAAATGACAATTGAATACTTATCTTTTATTTGTTTTGTGGGTAGACTCCATCTTGATCATTCTGCTTTATCATCTTCTTCATTCATGAAATCATCATTTCTTATCCAAATGACAAGAATTGAGTTCTTCATATTCCTCATCGCTTGAGGGATCTTCTTTGAATGGTGAGAGCTTGATCTTCAATTGCTCCCATCTTCTTCTTCTCTTCTTATGAGTTGAGCTGAAAGCAATTACTTCCTTCTGGCATACATTCTTTGCATGAATCCCATGATCCTGAGAGGCCATTCAAGGTGGCTATCACCACTTCTGCAATCTCCACTTCTTCTTCTACTGCTTCAAGTTGTTCTGCATTCTGGATCTTCACATTCTTCAACTATTTTCTCAAAGCCATCTTCTGATTTAAGTTCTTATCTTCAAATAGCTTGATCAAGGAATCAAACATCTTCGGTGTCTTTAGGGAAGACACTTGTGGTACAAGTTGATCCGTGATTGAATCAACAATGATCTTCTTGGCCTTGATCAAGTTCTTCTTGTGTAAGGCTTTGGGCCTCATCTCCGTATGGAACTGGAACCTCTCTACTTATGTAGGTGTCCAATTCATTTTCTTTAGAGAGATCATATACTTCCATGCTTGGAAGTTGTCAACTTTACCAAGCTTATCATCAAGCTGATGTGATAGATCACTTTGAAATGAGAACCTCAAATGCAAATAGCAAAAGATTAGATCTTACCGATTTGAGGTGTCTGTCCTGCTTCCAGAGCTAGCTGATTTAGGGTTTGTCAGAGAAACCCTAATTTTCAAAACTTGGAATCTTTAAGATCTAATTGGATAAAAAGATAGATCTCTTCAAATGGAGCTGTCTAATGTACTCATTTTCTGAAAACAGTGGAGGGAAGCTCCCGGAACAGGAAGCCCTAGTTTTCCAATTTCTTCTGCAGAAATGCCTGTCACTGTTTCTGTGATATCTCCGAAATTACTGCTCCTATGTGTCTGAAATTTCGCGCTGAGGTAACCTCGCATGTCCCTGATCCAACACCACAGGTTTCATCATAATTGGTTTCACCAATTGGGATTTATGATCCTTTTCCCACGGTGACCTGTTACAGGACTGTTCATAACAGCAAAGTTGTACGGACTACCACGTGTCACTGTTTCATCTTTTGGTTCTGAAATTCGGACCACAAAAAGTACAGTCCGTGATATTTCTGGAACATCTTCAGGAATTCAATTTGGACCTCTGTAGCCCAAGCTATAGCAATGTTCCCCAGGTGTCGTGTTTAGGGATGAATTCTGGAAGAGGCTAGAACCCTAACTTGGAGGGATCATATCTCCCAAAATATAGCGCATCTGAGGCTGAATTTTGGACACATTGTACATCAGGATTTTAACTTCGGCCTCTGCAATTTTCAGCTCCTGAACCTTCGCCAATCTCGGGATATAGCGAATGTACCAAAACTTAGCAGTTTTAGTATTTAGGGTTTTTCTAGTTCAAGGTCAAACTAGGGTTTGACTTTCCCGGAGTTTCACCCAACCAAAAAACTTGATCCAGGTCTCTAGACTTCGATTTTGATGAGGAGAGCAATCCTATGTTGGGCTCGCTCAAAAATTCTTCTTCTGCAAGAAGCCCTAATTTCCCGCACCGAAAACTGAAAATGCTTGGAATCGAATTCCGCTTCGACAGAAAGATGCGCCCTTCAATGGAGAGTCAGCCTAGCCTTCTTTTGCTGATCAATTGTGGAGAGAGAACCAAAAGGTAAGAATCCCTAGATTCTGTAGCTGCACAATGTCTTCTTTTCAGGGTGGCTCTGATTCCATGTTAAATTTTCATATGCTTAGCTAAGACATCAGTGTTTCGTTTCATTTTCATGACAAAAGCATATAAACAAGATCACTGAAAGATAGACAAGCACAACCATCAAAAAGGAACACAAAGATTTATCCTGAGAAAACCCTAAAGGGAAAAACCCAGCAAAAGCTTCCTCAATATAGATGCCTCAAAAAGATAAAAGATAAAACCAGCAAGGAGATCAAAGCCTGATCCTCCTCCTTCTCTAGCCTTCTCTTCTCCACTAATGTGCTACACAAGTGAGAGTGTGTGTGTCTCAAATGAGGAGCACTACACCTCTATTTATATTCATCCGTTCACTTAAGTTAACTCATTTGACATGTAGGCTCGAGTTAAATCATGTAGGCTCGAGTTACACATGTAGGCTCAAGTAACCACACTGGGGTGCTGATGACCCACCGTTATAATTAGAGGGGACTACCTCATGACTCTTATTAGTTCTTCCGATTAGGAGCATCGGGGTACAATGTAATACAAGTGCTTCTCCCGGTAGGACCATCGGGGAACACAAAAAGATACATATAGAATATTCTTCGAAGTTACAATATTTCAACATTCACAAGGGCTCATACAGTTTGATTTTGCGAGTTTTTTTGGGGTATATATAGTCCAAGCTTGTACGTAAACAGTCTGAGTTGGTAGGAGATTGACTGCTGACCTCTCTCATCAAACAGATTGTTCAATAGTCCCAATTTTTATCAGCCTCCTCAACAACCCGAGTTTTGATGGAATGGTGATTTCCTTGGGGTTTTACACAGTCATGAACAGTCCACAATTTGGCATCATCTACACCAGTCCCATCTACAGTTTCAACAGTGATTAAGTCCAAGGTTTGTCTAGGATCTTCTACAGATGACATGCATTAATCAAGGTATGTATGCAACCATTGAATGAGGCATGACAATATATGAGTAAATGAGTGAACAGTAATAAATGTATGTACAGTGACATACAGTGATGTATAGTGATGTGTATTCTATGATGCATATATGAGGTATGCTATGATGATGCATGCTACTATGCTATGATGATGCATGCTACTATGATAAATGATACATGCTACTCTATGATTTACTCTATGATGATAATACATGTGCTGATGATGTACACTTGATGTTTATGATGCTTACACTATACACTCTATGATGATGCATGTTATGACATGATTTACACTCTATAATATTGATGCATTCCTACACACTATGATGTACACACTATGATGATGATGCATGCTATGACATGATGGTGCATTCCTATGCACTATTATGTACACTTGATGTTTATGATGATGTATATTGTATGATGATGAGGATGTATACCGTATGATGATGATGATGTACACTTGATGTTTATGATGCTTACACTATACACTCTATGATGATGATGTGATGATGCATGCTATGACATGATTTACACTCTATAATGTTGATGCATTCCTACACACTATGATGATGATGCATGCTATGATGTGATCGTGCATTCCTATGCAGTATCATGTACACTTGATGACGTTGATGTATACCGTATGATGACAATGCTACTTGATAATACCCTATGGTGATGCATGCCTTATGTTCAGTGAAAGCAGAGCAGAATTATTTGTTCAAGGATTGTGTATAATGAGGTGTACAATGACGTACATGAACAGTGGATGGCAGTGACATGACATATCAGTATACAGTGATGACTTCGTAGTGATCAAAGAGCAAAGGTTATCAACAAGAAGTTCAGTGATTGGTTTTGACAGGTCCACAGGTTCAATCCTCCTTTTCTTTAGGGTGGTAGGGTGGTGTTAGGGCTCACAATCTTGTGAGTTAACCTGTTGTAGCAGCTTGTCAGTTGTCGCTGACGAAGCCTAAGGGGTTGTAGCCGGAAAAATTGTATTAAATTTGTTTACCCCAGTTATTGTTGGGTCAAATTTATTTTTAAAAAGGCTTCTGTGGTTTTATCCCCGGGAATTGGGTTTCCACATCAAAATATTGTGTACTATGCATCTTGTTATTTTCATGTACATTGATTAT
This sequence comes from Pseudotsuga menziesii, assembly GCA_001517045.1. Lineage (NCBI taxonomy): Eukaryota > Viridiplantae > Streptophyta > Pinopsida > Pinales > Pinaceae > Pseudotsuga > Pseudotsuga menziesii. The sequence goes on from LPNX010510607.1 coordinate 117,840, forward strand.
ATGCTATGATTGGTGATTAACAACTTGCTCTTAATTAAAAAAATTATAATTGTGCAAATACTGATTCACCCACCTCTCAGTATTTCAATATATGTATCATAAACTAGTAGTAGATGCACTCATTGAATGACAAGAAAACAAGGCCAATTCCCTATCAAACTCCTCTATGGAATGCTCATCCACATCTGCTGAAGAACAAGAGTGACAAGTACTCAAGGAAAATTACTTGTCAAACTTGTTAATAAACTCATCAACCTGAGTTGATGCTAAAATCTAATGCTTCTTCTTCTTGTTGGGACACACTGCTGCATAGTGCCCTATCTTATTGCAAGCAAAGCATTTTACCTTACTCATGTCCTTCCTCTAATCACCTTGCTGCTTCACCCCACCGTTGGGACCCTTCTTGGATTTCTTCTTTCCTTTTGTTGCAAGTGCCACATCCTTATCATCATGAGTAGTAGAAGATATACCCTAAACAAATCCTATCTAGGTCTCTTCTTGTATGAAATCGTCCCAAAGATGATCCCACTTAGGAAGATTCTCCTTTGCGACAATAGCTTCCACAAACACTACCCATGGCTTGGTCACGCCATTCAAGGTTGTTCACACAAGCACACTATCCTCAATCTTCTCCCCAACTGCTCCTAACACATCTCTTCCCTGAGTGATACAGGTAAGATATGTGGCCACGCTCTCAGATTCAATCATCTTGATGCCCTTTAGTTTCTCTCTAAGTACCATCTTTCGATTCTCATTGGAACTCTGATACAGATCGGTTAAGGCATCCCACATTTGATAAGCGTTGACGTTACCTAACACATGCAAGATAACATGATCTTTCATTGCATCAAGCATTATTCTCTTTGCCTTGATGTTTTTCTTATCATAAGCAACCTTCGTTGTTGCAACTATAGGCACTGTCACAAGATTTGCAATTTTTCTCTTCACAATATCCCACAACTCACACTCATGCAGAAGAAAGACAATCCTAGCCTTCCAAGGACTAAAATTTGTCGCCCTTCCAACCTATCCTCAACCCTCAAACTTGTACCCATGATCTTCTCTCTAAAAGCTAAATCCAAAAATTATCTCGATGAACAAAGAACACCCTCAGTCACAAATATGGTATTTACGCTTGCAGATCTGAACCCTGATCTCACAAATCTAATAAATCTGATGTGTACCCTCCCAAATCTATTATGAATACTCGCAGATTTGGTATACGTGTATGCTATGATCTTTAACTTCGCACTGGTACCATGTAAATTTTCAATGCACTGAAAATACTCAACCTCAACACGATTTCAAGTCTCTAAATCACATGCAAATGCTAAACCCCAATTCTCAATCCCAGAGAATGTATATCAACACATACAATTATTTATAACGTGAAGTGCACCCCTTCCTCTCATAGAATGTCCCCTCTGTCAACTGAATCAATGAATCCTCTATAGCAAGATTCAATCCCTCTTAGAAACAATCTCTACCTATAGGGTATCCTCCCTCTACTACAAATCAAGTGTGCTAGATCTCTGCTCAGATCTGCACCCTCACTCCACAAGAAACTACGCCATCTTTTGCTCAAGAATGTGCCCCTATTCTCATGCAGGCATTCGCCCTCCTCATGCACTGATTCGCTCTCCTTGTATATATCAACTCACTGCACACACTAATGTGCCCCTTTTGCCTTCACAACTCCTTTTAAGGTTTCATTGTTGTTTAGGTTCAAAATACCCAATTTATTTTTCATGCGAAATAACACTTCCGCATTTAAAATTGTGCATACATGCATTCCTCGCATGCAACTTAAAAAAAGAGTCTTTCTTATGCTTGAAGCAAGGTTGGGGATCAAATAACTTTCCTATTTAACTTCAAAGATATGATACATTCTCTAAAGCATGCTTATCCCCTAACCTGAAGGCATTGACGTAGAGCATTGAGAAAGTGTGTCCTACCATCATCATCATGTTAATACTCGGATTTGCACTAGAGCCCAATTTATGAATCGAGTTGATAGTACAGTGTTATGAAGTGAGTGGGATTCCGAGCATACAACATGGTTGAACAAATCAGCAATGTGATGTACTAGCGAGAGTATACCATGTTTGAATAGCTTTTCCTAGAAGCCTCTTCATTCACAACCCAGCTAGTGCTCATCTCCCAGATTGACTACCTAAATATGTGTAGTAGAACATGTGACAAGAGGGTTAGGGGAGGTGAGCAAGACAGGAGCTTGTGCAAGTAACTCATAAGGGGCAATAGTGTAGATGAACATGGACTAAGGGTTGAGATTAGTAGGTAAGTTGGAGAGATGGGACAAAATGATACACTATATAAGATAAGATAATTTTATTAATGTCCAACAAATTACCACAAAAGTGGGTCAATGGAAATATGTAGTTCCATGATAACAATACAAAGTGGGTGCGTAAAAGTGGCCCCTATAAGAAGATAAAAAGAAAAACCTCAAATCAAAACCTAGGTCTATATATAGAAAACAGATCTCGAAGAAAATATATACAAGGAGGGATATGACGAGAGTTGATCCAAGGAAGGACAGTAAATCCAAGAATTGTGATGAAAAATGGTGATGGTGACACTATCATGGGCCACTGAAAGAACTGGAAACACAAGCATTGGGAGTAACTCTCCTACCCTCTGAGGCTGACTAAAGGAAGCTCAAAAGAGTACTTTAAGGCAATGACAAATTGATGCACGCAATTCATCTCCTTTGTCCAATGAAGAGGCATTTCTTGTGGTAGACAAAAGACTTATAAGATTTCCACACTAGTGTGTAGAAAGTAAGACTACAGAAGGTCTAACGGAGATGTTTATGAAAGGTTTTGCACTCCTCATCATACCACTTATTCATGGGACTGAAATTGGACTTGAAGAAGCATGAGGGAGTGTTGGAGGTGTCAAGGTATGAATTCAAAGCAACTTTCGAAATTGCTTTGGAAAGGCAACCATACTTGAAGGAAGATGACTTGAGTGATAAGAAACTAGAGAGGGTGGGGAAGAAGCTTGTTAGAGTAGGCGATGGAGACATCTTGGTTCCCATTCTTGAAGCATAAGATGGTATGGAAGGAACCTTGGGAAAGGTTTAGCAGAAAGGCTAAGGAGAGGATGGCATGGTTGATTGTATGTATTTGGATAATGGAGAGCTAAAATATATATGGATGCATATTCTAGTTGGCTAGGATGTAGTCTACCACACTAACTCCGTTGGCATGAGGGAAGCAAGTGAAACAGCTAGAGGTAAGGAAGTACAGGTTACCATTCAAGAAGAATAATCATGTGATTCACCTAAGTGCAAGAGTTGTCTTCCATAAGCTAAGATAGGTCCCATGGCATCATTTGATCACATGTGCAAACCTACTTAGGATGGGTTGATCTCCTAGATGCATAAAGCAACCTCTAACATGTCATGAAGAGGAAATTCTTGGGTATCAGTACAAAGCATTGAAGTCCCACAAAAGAATGACCTCCCGGAGCACAGAGTATTGTATGATGTTAGCATACAAGTTTTGGTACATATTCGCATTTGAATCTCTATCATAGGCAAAGTCTGAAGAGGTAAGTAAAAAGTAGTAGACCATACAAAAAGGTCCTACGAGATGAGGGATACTCCACTAACTAGGTCCCGCATAAATATGGAAAACTCATCCAAGGCTATTGACATGACTCTGCCCTAAATGAAATCCCAGTAAACAACCAACACCACCTGAACCTCGAATACCTCCTAAGGTCTAGGTCTCATATCTACATAAGATTAAGCAATGTTACCTTGAATATTTTGGGAAGATCTAACAATTCTCACATGGGTCTTGATCATGAGGAGAATATCATAAGGTCTAAGTGAATCAAAGACCACTCCAAGAGAAAATAAAAATGACCCCTTACAATTCCAGCACTCAATTGTAATCCCAAAATCTCTCGAATCCCCATAGAGATTAATCATTTACAATCCAAGGTTGCCCCACCCCAAAGAAGAGGAATATCAAATGACTACCCTAAGATCTCTAATAACTGCCCATTTCCCTAACTATCATGCTACTACCATCTATTACCTAGAACGCTTAAGCTCTGCAACCTAGGATCGAGTGAGATCCTCATTTAAGAAAATCTTGTAAGGGGGGGAGAGGTTGTTAATCCCTCCCTAATCCTTGATGTAACCTTGAATTATTAAAGAATTTGTTGTTGCCATTTCTATTGCTCAAAGAGGCTTGTTGTTGAATCTTTATTTATTGCATGTTGTAATTTCATGGTCATGGTTATGATGGTGCATCTTGTTTAAGGGCTCTCACTTTATTCTTGCATAATCTGAAAATCTATTTGGACTAATTATGGCACATCAATTAATGACTTAATTGGACCATCTCTGTCATATTATTCATACCATTGTGCTCTTTGATCTTGACTTGATCACCCAATTGGATAAAAACTAGTTTTAGTAAATCCAACATCCCTATATTTCTCAAGAACATCATAAAACATTTCTTTTCAAGGGTTTCCCACTTGTTCCTAAAAAGAACCAGCCTAAAGCAAGAGGAAGAGTTCTTTTGAAGACAAGGGGAAACCTTCCTAAGTTCCCCTAGGGTTGCACTCACTTAAGGGACTCTGTCAAATTTGATGTGTCATTGTGCAGGTTTGAGAGGTAACAAGCACAGGTAATTGTTTAAGATGACTGATTTGAAATTTACAGCCATAGAATCATACTTCTGATCTCTGGTTTATTGGCCTAGATGCACAGAAACCTTACACTAATCATGCTAGGCAAAAGCATGTGACTTACAATTATGTTTTGGATTAAGGTTTAATTATTTACAGCAGTGTTAAATCACTTCATTCCATAAATAAATTCTGGAAAAAGTCGCTCCGAAATTCCCTGTTTTATCTTGTATCTAAATGCTATCATATTGTAATTAGCAGAATTTTGTTTCAAATTTGCCTTGCTATCCTAGTAATAAGAAAACAAATTCCAGCAAGTGTAAACTCTCATATAAGCTTGTACTCACCTATAACCAACAATTCACTGATCATTGAAAATTTAGAGAAGTTAAGGAAGCCCCAAAAGAGACTTACCATACCTAGTCCTGAAGTGAGGGAAGAGGATACTTAGGTGACAGTAACATAACCCTAAATCATGGTCGTGACACGATGGATGTATAACATCTCTATTTAGGATATTATTTAATATAAACAAAATCTCTAAGAATGTTAGCCGGAATGTTGTTCAGCACTCAAGTATCTATTGTTTCATTTGAGACCGTGTACATAGAAGAATGTTCTACAACAGAAAAGTGGGAAAGCTGCATATTAAAAGCAATGTTATGCCAAATACAGTTCAGCGGGGCACATATGTTACAATGTATGTTAATTCCATTATAAAGTAATGCATGGCTTTCTAAGTATTATCTGAAACTTTTTGCACTCCATACTTGAAAAACATATATATGTTCAAATGGAAAATGTAAATGCAGTTTTCGAGAACAACAATGCAACATTTTTCAATATTTATGGAAAGTCATAAATATTAGATCAGAAAGTGTACCTGGAGATTGATAATTACAAGCTTGCCACCAGCTCGAACTGATTTCAAGGGTAAGTTGCAGGCAGGAGTTATCTGCAAGCTGCCCAGAACACAAACGGAAATTTTATTATTGATAACAACAAAAATAAGATCTACTGAATTTCTGCATAATATTTCCAATGATTGATAGCCAATGACCTCTGGGGAATAATTAAACAAAGTCCGCAATATTTTATTTCCATTATTAGTTATAAAAAATTTACCTAATCCAACTACAACCTCAAAGCATCATTATGTAACCTATCCACATACATTAAAAAATTGTATCTTTGCCTCTTGAATTCTATTCTGCTAATTCCAACGCAAACAAATCAATTTCATCTATGTTCAAGAATGTTACTTTAGCTGTAAGGAGTACACCTGACAGTTTCATCTAGAAATGTCTGTGCTCAATTTCCATTTGATACAAAGAAATAAACGGGAGGGCCAGCACAGGCTTTATAACTTTAGATAAAATCAATTTAAATTTTCAATAAGTAAAACAGAAATCAGTTACCTGGTTCCCAAACATATGACAACATCTGCCATTTTGCAATGCTTCTCTGCGGGATTTATCTCTTTTGGAGGCAATGCATCCTGCAACAGGAAATAAATGGTTCACAAAAGAATACTCATAAGAAATTAAAGTTCCTGTCCTTATCCATTTTACTCAGTGCACAATGATGTCTATTCTGTCATTTAAAAATACAGAGACAAATTAAGATGCTATATTTTCTTCAGGACCAAGATGTCCTTCAAACATTTTCTGCTGCTATGCCTGTCAAGCAACGCACAAGACCTGCTAACCATTAAAATGAACTAAGACTTATGATGAGTACTGCCACAGAGAAAGAGCATGACAGGGCTGGGGAATGGACCGGGATCTAATACTTTGACCTTGAACAGAAGGGTAGCATGCGACAAAGGCCAATGTGGAGGAAGAGGCCTAGACCCTCCAACATGCAAGACCACTTAGACCAGCATCTATAGACATGGAAGATAGCTATCACAGAGGATCCAGAGAAATAGTACATCGCTGACTTCTCTCTGGCCACAGATCATTCGATTCTTATTAAAATCCATAGCCATGCTTTGGACAACTTAACTGTCATAGGTGAATCGATTATAGTAAGCTATCTGCTAATCTTCACTTAAGTTCACTATATTTTCTCATAGATGTGACCAATGACTAGGACTAAGCTGTACCCAGGGTTGAGTCTGGGGTACAAACAAGAATATTTAGAAATAGGGTTATACAAGTGAATATGGCTGTATCATGTGCATGTCTGCAACTAAAGGTGTGAACTCCTACGCAAGCACAAGAAGTAAAGACAAATATAGAGAAAGACAATAGGGAATCAAATCTCCTTTGTCTTTCCTTTTCTATCTTTTTTTTTCAATTTTTAACATCACCGTTAGATGTTCCAGGATGTTTGAGAATGGTTCCAACCTTATCTGATTTCATATCGAGAAAGCAGAGTTTCATATCCACAGTTTTCAAGATCTCAGGATTGACACAATTGCAGTGTCTCCACTGGATTCTATCATGTATGGGGGTATGGGATTGGCCTTTAATCAAGAGCACCAAGCTCTCTATGTTCCTCAATGTTGGTGGTGCTCATTTTTAAACTCCTCTATCATGACTTTAGTAAATACAAAGTTTACCCTTCACTCAAGCAAAATCACTGATTAGGAATGTTAATCTTTTTCTACCTTATTTTAACACTTGAAGTAGGGAGTTTCATCAAAATTGGAGGAGTTTCATCAAAATTGGAGGGTTTTGACTGAAGTACCTGGAGGATCGAGGTAGATGTAACAGCTAGGGGAGGGGGCGGAGGGTGCTACTAATGATGAGAATCCCAATATAGGCAATGATTTTGATGATATGTAGTTATATGTTGTATAATGATGTTTTTTGGACTCTATACGCCATTTAGAGCCTCAATGTCTATGTATTTTATTCCGATGTGTATTGTGATTCACACTCAATGCCATTTTGCTATGTTCATCCTTAGTACATACATGCTATATAAATGACCAAACTTTGCATATTTGGTGTCTAATGGTTTGGATATACACAGATGTATGTCAAAGTTTGTTTATTTTATGTATTATTTAATAGTCCTGTTCACAGCTCAGCTCCAGTTCCATATCGGTCTGACCACAACTGATTCTAGTTCTGATAACTTTGCTCATCATGATGAATCACGAGATACATTTATTATTTTTTTGATGTGATTTTCTATTAGCCTGTCAAGATTTAGGACTCGGGACAGATATCAGAATTTAGTATCAATGTGTGGCGATAACTAATAATATAGACCTAAAAACTAACAATACATTATTCTCTTCAACTATGCATGAAACATGCCTTAGCTCCATTTTATATGTTCATTTCTTCACTAGTTATGTTCTTGGAATCAAATCAGGTTTTTGGGTAAATACAAATTTGGCAGAACCCCAATTACAAAATTAGATCACAATATTGCCAAGCAAATGAATCCTTGTAAGGTTGTATCCTTCAAAATGTTTTATGGTAGTTGGTACTAGTGTTGCAAACATTGTAATATATCGAGATTCTCTCAGCTCGGTGATATTATCACTGGAAAAATCGCAATTTTTTCAAATTTTGAAAATTAAGCAATATATCAGCAAAATATCACCATAGTGAGGAGATTTATTTATTCTTTGTATTTTTTTGCCTAGCTTGAAGAGGGAAAGTAGGGGATCAAGAACAAAGGGGTTATTCACTGTTACATTTGCCCATAAAAGAGCTAGAGGAACGGGGTTGGTTCAGCTGTTTAAAAAAATGAATAAATTTATTCAAGTTTCTCGATATTTTATTTTTTGAAGCACTAGTCCCCATATCCATAGGCTCAATATATTTCAACCATCACTTTGAAAATATAATCAGTGACTAGCAATCAGAAATCCATTAGAAATACGCAGCTATATTATAGATTAAAAGCATACAATGACTCACCTCCCAATCAAGAACTGTGTCCTTGAGTTTACCCCCACAAGTAAGGTCAGAACAGCGCCGTCCTGTCTCTTTCAATCCTATAGTCTCCACCTCAAAATCCCGGATATACCTTCACCAGTTCAATTCACAGAAGTGAAACAATTGCAAAAAGTTACCGAATACAATTACAGTAATTTTCATCAGAAATACATTAACTTGGCAAACTTGATAGCTTCTGATATAACTCAGGAGCCATGCTAGGGTTGCTACTCCAAATTTCTCTCTGATATGTCCATGCCACTTATATGAGTTTCTACTAAATAATGAGAATGCATCCTACCTCCATTAGTAAAATAAGAACACAGAAATCATCATGGTGATCATTGACAAGACTTAGAAGCTTACTCTCTTTCACAATATGAACAGATCTCCCTAAACGAGTTTCCATGTAATTCTGCAAGCTTCTCCCTTGGTATTCCTGATCTCAGATGCAGTCCATCTATGTTCTGTCATAAATCAAGCATTATAGCTCAGATTTGTTTACAACACTTTGCAGCAGATCAACTACTCCATACTTCCCAACTAAAAGCAGCATCTTCCTACCATGTGAAATAAAGTATTTAAAGCACAAGTATAAATAGGGAAAAAATTATAACAAATAGCGAAATACGAGTGCAACATTGATCATACTTGATTAAACATAATCATTGACATTAATGCACAGCATTCACTGCTCAGACGCAAATACTAGTTTCTTCAAATGCAGAATCCTCATTAAATTTAAATTTGTAATTCATATTTCCTAATATACAATGACTGTAAATAAGCAATATACTATGCACACTGCAAATCAGAGTCACAAAATGCATCTTTTAAAAGTGTGGGGCAAAAATACAAAAATGCACCAGTAGGGAAAAAAACTAAAACATACAGTTACCTAATTCTTTACTAACTCAAACCACATATAGGGTGTAAGGGAGGCAGGGCACGTCAAGGCTGGAAGCCTATCCATCTAAGCTACAGGTGGCAAGCATTAGTTATGTTGATGGCAATGGGAACAGGAAGGAAATGATGAGGGTGGTCTTCTCATTCTGCCCAGTCAGTCCTTCAAATGAGCAGGCATTCTATCTGGTGATGCCAACCAGAGTTACAGGACTCGCGAGTCAAATCGCAATACTCGCAAGTTTGACTCGGCGCGGAGAGAAAATGATCCGTTCTGGCTCGGGGCGAGTTTAACTCGAGCTGAACGATTTCTAGGTCACAAATCTGTTGTTTTTGTCGTCGTTTTCTATCTCTCCTCCTCTATCTCGGCGATGGCTTTTCGAGCTCTCTCCTCCTTGACGGCTTTTCGAGCTCTCTCCTCCTCGACGGCTTTTTGAGCTCTCCTCTATCTGCACGACGGCCGTGGGCGGACTGGGAAGGGTGATCGTGGTGGATACGAAACTTGACTGAGTCGGATTCCCCTTTGTGAATGAGCAGGATTCACCATCCTGCAGCCCTGCGCATACGTACAGTTGAGATTGTCGCGGTTTCAAGGGTTACACAAAGCAGAAAATGCGTGTTTTGTATACTGTTATCAATTACTTATCAAAATCTTTTCATTTGGTGTTATAAATTATTTATTATTTATTAAATGTATTAAATATTAGTTTTTTATTATTTGATGTACTTATATGTATGTAGTTTTGTTTATTATTATCAACTATTTAATATTTATTAAAATCTTTTCATTTGCTGTCATAAATTATTTATTATTTACTAAATGTATTACATATTAGTTTTTTATTATATGTAATATACATCAAATATAAATCTTTATATATAAGGTATAATTATATATGATAGGTTAATATATAAATGAATATAATTTATATTTTAATAATGTTAATATTAATTAATTTAATGTTGATTCAAGATTGTCATATAAATTTATATTTGGAATAGAATATATATATTTTGGGCATCTATTGATATCTTATGGACATCTATCGATATCTTGCAGTGTATGTACATGGCTATTTTGAATATCTATGAATAATGTTTTTTTTAAATCAAAATATGCATATATATTTAATTTTTTATATTTGCCGATTTTTTCCCGATCCGATTGAAACTCTTCGCTCTTTTGCCTTGCCGATTTATTTCCGATTCCGAGTCTTGTAAGTATGATGCCAACAATGATGGCTCTGCAAGGGCAAGCAAACCACCGCATCAACCAGTCCTTGCCATGATTACAGAATGAGGCTGGTGTGAAAGGTATGATAAAAGGTGCCTTGTTTTGGTTTACTTGGTTGTTCTTGTGGTTATCTTAGACCACTCCCAGAGCTCCTTGAACCTCACAGCGATGCTTTAAGCTCAGAAAATTTCAGGCTCACTATACTCAGTCGCAGTTTTGAATGGGAGGATGGTTTGGTACCAGTCACATGCTCATAGTTAGAATATTTGGGGTCCCTCATACCCACTAGTTACAGGGTTCATACAGGGCAGGTGAAAGTGTTAGGGCTTCCATCCGATGAACTCCAATCTCAGGTTGGTCAGATTATTGGCCCAGCAGATGACTTAAAAAGTTCAATGGAATTGAGACAGTGAATCCAAGCCTTCTCCAGCCCATGGTAAGTTATCTCGGGAAAGAACAATCTCCATTTTCAACTATGAGTGACAGCCACCGCAAGGGAAATCCATAATGGGTGACAGCAGCTCCTCCAAACTTACAAAAAAATGATTCGCTAACTCAAAAAATCATTCGACTACCCACCTAAAAAAGGTTTCGGCTTATCTACTGGAAATGTTGACAGGCCGTAATGGCCGGTACATAGAGGAGGAAGCACCTAGATAACATTGCAAGGTAGTTTTATTCTATATATTCTCCTCCTGATCAGTTTTTGCAGTACAATGTTCTGGTCTTGCACTATCGTTTTTATTGTTGAAAATACTTCATAGATTAAAAATAGCAAATATGTACAACAAAAGGAAAGTCTGTACAATCAGTGTGTCCATTTTCTCAGCGCTACAAGAACTAAGATCAGATCAACATAAGCAAGCACAACAACATTTTTAGAGTCCTTAATCAACAAAAATCCTTTGGCTAACAGCCGAAAGCGTACTTCATCCTGCCATGTTATACGGAAAGAGGAAACAGAACTCTCACACTTTGCAAAGATACAATTAGGTCTCATTTTCCAAATTGTCAGTTACCCGAATGCAGATACCCTTCCGGAATGCAATACAAAAACCCCATAACTATTGATAGAAACAAATGTCTATAACCCCCCAGCAGGGCATCTCTCCAATGAATAATGCCCTGGAAGATAGTGGAACATGCTGTCAGACCTCATTCCAACAGCTTCTAGCTATCCTGCACTCCCATAGAATACACTTGACAATACCAACTTGCCACGAACCAGACAATGAGTGCCTATGAACACACTTTTAGCTAAACAGCATTCTCCAATGAGTAATGCCCTGGAAGATAGTGGAACATGCTGTCGGACCTCATTCCAACAGCTTCTAGCTATCCTGCACTCCCATAGAATACGCTTGACAATTCCAACTTGCCACGAACCAGACAATGAGTGCCTATGAACCCACTTTTAGCTAAACAGCATTTTGTTAGTAATCCTTGATATATAACAAGCCAAGCAAAGACATGCAGCTTATATGAAATACACAAGCACTACACAGTCACAGTGCACATTATGAAGCGTCTGAATCCACCTATTCTTTGGGTCCAAGGAAGAGCAATTGATATTCAGTGTAGGTGCAAGTATCTTCTATGTAAGAGAAAATACAACCTTTTATAATCAAAAGCATGGATTGGGTTTATCAAAATACCAACACCAGTCCCTCCAAATAGGCCCCCACATTTGGGTATTCATTTTGAAACACTCCTCTTATAGGGTATAAGCTTTTACATAGCCCATATCGTCAACCTCTCAGAGGCCAGAAGGGCATTTTGTCTTGCTAAAGTCCTCCACAGCAACAAAGTCCTCACACTTTCATCCCAAAGGTCCTTCCAAGGGAAAATAACCTTCCCGCTCATTCTTAATGCTTGAAAGCAAGGAATTTCAACAAAACATTTTCCTTGAATCCTTCAGCTCAAGATCAGGGAAATGCTGAATCCCATCCACCTCTACTACTTGAGAAATTCCAACAAAAAAATTTGACAACAAAAATAAAGCTATACATGATAAAGGCCCCAAAATTATGCACAGATTCAGAGGGGAAATAATATTGCACTGCCAAAGGATTTGAGAACCTCATTGTGCAGCTGCCTAAATTTATGTCAGTAAAATCTGCCAACAAGCCCCTCCTTCTAAACACAAAACCACCTATTTTTCCGACAAATTTTGCCTTGAGAGGGCACACCAATAAGACCCAATTCCCTGTTAAATTTGTGAACCATTGATCTACAGGCAAATGAGATCAATGGAGAAGTAGAATTATGCAGTGGAATATCAAAGACAATGTACACTGAACAAGACAAATTTGAGACAAATCTGATAAGAATTGATCAGTTAATTACAACATTAATCTCTGTTCATTAATCAATAATACAATGATTATACAATAAAAAGAATTCAAATGCCATGGATAGGATTCAAATCTTCCATCTCAAGCTGACTGAATAGCTAACTCGGTGTGTCTAAATCACTGCTGGAGGCTCACTAGTCTAACTCCGGATGTCTAAATCAATCTACAATCAGTTAACTGATGTGGTAGGTGGGAAAAGGGGCCACTCTCCCTTCATGCATGCATAATTGGCGCTAGGCTAACTGAAAGTGATCTAACTGATTGTAACTGGAGGTTGACTCAACATCACTGCTTACCAACCACAACCAACTGATAGCAACTGCTAGTGGCACTCAGAGTGGGCTCCTATAATGTAGGGATTGGCATTGATGGCACCAGTGGCACCAAAACTCCAGTAAGGTGATAAATGAACTCCTAAGTTAGGAAATAATGACAAATAGACTATATTGGACAAAGGAGAAGTATTAATCCTAACACCCCTCTTTAATCCTAACTATGGACAACTTGGGACCTGGAAACTAGGCCAAAATTCACCCATACAATATAAATGAAAAATAAATTGCTTAATAAAATACGGAAAATAGGAAAAACCTCATGGGAAAAACCCCCCCTCAAAATAAGCAAGAATCAGAAAATTTTGCTGCAATTTGCAACTCTGTGGAGCAGAAATGCAGAATTTTTGTTCTTCTATGCATCAGCATCCTAGGACTATGCATGTGAACCTCTCCAAACTAAATGATTATGTCTGGAGGAATTTTCCTCTTTGGAAGAGGAGGAATATGCTCAACTGAATTAGGAACATAGACAGCTGCAAGATGTAAACTGGACCCATGTAGAGCAACTGAGATCAATTGATGAAAGAGCAAAAATGCTTGAGAATTCAAACCATGTGAGGTAAACCCAAGCAACTGATATGTTGCAGCCTTGAACATCAAACCATGTGAGGTAAAATCAGCTCCAAGTGTTAGGAGCAAGTGTCCAGGCGAATGCATGATGTCTCCATCTTTCATCTTGATCACATGAGGAGATGCGCATGTGATCAAGTAGAAAGGTAGAGAAGTCCTAGGACCGTGGAGAGCAAACGCTTGAGCTCCATAATCTGATATAGCTTCTAAAATATCCAATGATTCACAAAATCTAATATCAGCAAACTCATGAGAGAAAACTAACATCGAATCCCCAACAACAATTTTGAAAGAGACTTGAGGTATTTGATTTTTCACACCAAACTGCTGAGAACAGCTACAAGCATGATTGGACGCTCTTGAAACTTAAAATTTGAACCAAATAAGGTCATATCAGATCCAAATAAGGTCGTATAAGATCCAAGAGTGTGGAACAAAGGTTCCAAGTGCTCCACTGAGATGGTAGATGCACAGTTTTCTCCTTCTTCAACAAAACTCTGAGTATTGGTGCAAGCAATCATGTAGGAATTTATGCAGGAATTTGCTGGAAGCTCTAGATCAATGAGAGTGAATGGATCACTCCTAAAATATGATATTTCTTCCAAAGTATTACTTTTCTGCACACCAGCAACAACATTAGAGAGAGAGAAATCAAATTCCTCTTCATTTTTTGAAGCAATCACAGGCAAACTTTGCACAGAATTTATAATAGAAGAATCACTAGAGAATGCTTGAGTAGAATGGAAGGAAAGTTTTTCTTCAATAACAGAGATTCGAATGTCTTCTTCTGGATCAGAGATATCAGAGATCTCATAAACTTCCGAAGCAGCAGGAGAAGGAGTCACTCCAAGGAGACTTTCTTCAATTCGAATTGACTGTGTTGAAGATTGTGCTTCTTCTTCATCTTGAACAACTTCATCACAGATAATAGAGACTGAGACTTTTGAAGAAAGAACTCTTGTGATGTTGGGTGTGCTCTCTAAATTGCTATAATGATCCTCATTGTGCTTGCCAAAGGTTCTATCCAAATTTGTCCATAGATCCTTTGGGTATTCAGCAGAATCAATAAGATAGCGCAAGCTTGGAGAAAATGCCAAACATATTGTTCCAAAAGCTCTATCACTGACATTTTGCCAGTCATTCTCATCTTCATAAGACTCTTTACCAAGTCCAATAGATACGTCATAGAGACCTTGTCTCTTTAGAGATGAAAACATCTTCAATTTCCACTCTGAATATCTTGTGAATGGAGTAAGAAGAGGAACTAATAATCTCGAATCCATATTGAAGTTGTAAACTGCAAAATGTCACTGCAAAACAAACCAATTCGCAATCATATGTCACTTCAAGCCTTTCCACCTCGACATGTACACTTTCTTAGAGTCTATCACACCTGGATATCTGGAGAGAATCCAGAGGGAGCAATGCTATGATTCCAGGATTTATGTGAAAACTCAGCTGCTTCTGGTGTACAATGGAGATTGGACAAAACTTGCTGCAAGCCTGAATAAGGCTCTGATACCATGTTAAATTTGTGAACCATTGATCTACAGGCAAATGAGAGCAATTGAGAAGTAGAATTATGCAGTGGAATATCAAAGACAATGTACACTGAACAAGACAAATTTGAGACAAGTCTGATAAGAATTGATCAGTTAATTACAACATTAATCTCTATTCATTAATCAATAATACAATGATTATACAATAAATAGAATTTGAATGCCATGGATAGGATTTGAATCTACCAGCTCAAGCTGACTGGATAGCTAACTAAAGCTGACTGAATAGCTAACTCAGTGTGTCTAAATCACTGTTGGAGGCTCACTAGTCTAACTCCAGATGTCTAAATCAGTCTACAATCAGTTAAATAGTGAGGTAGGTGGGAAAAGGTGCCACCCTCCCTTCATGTATGCATAACTGGCACTAGGCTAACTGAAAGTGATCTAATTGATTGTAACTGGAGGTTGACTCGCAATAACTGCTTATCAACCCCAACCAAGTGATGGAGGTTGCTGGTGGCACTCAGAGTGGGCTCCTATAATGTAGGGATTAGCACCGATGGCACCAGCGGCATCGGTGGCACCAATGGCACCAATGGCACTAGTGGCACCAATATTCATAGTGCCACCAAAACTCTAGTAAGGTGATAAATGAACTCCTAAGTCAGGAAATAATGACAAATAGACTATATTGGACAAAGAAGGACTATTAATCCTAACATCCCCCTCATTAAACATAATGCAAACATCCCATGAAAAATTAACCATTGGGAGGCCCCTAACACCTTGACCATGGTAAGGTTCTAACTTCCAAGGAAGCATTTCCAATCTAACCAATTGTGCATGACTTGGAAGCCAACAAGAAACATAGTAAATATGAGAAGCCTACAAAATTTTGGAAACAACTATAAGCTTACTAGCAAAGGGAAGATCCTTCTCTTGCCAGTACTGAAGCTTAGATTGTAGCCTCTAAAGACAACACTCATACATGATTGTAGAACAGAGACCTGTATCGAAAGGGATGCCAAAATACTTAATAATTCCCCTTGATCAAACAAAATTCGCGTGGAATCCATCCCAATGGGTTGTCAATTCCAATGAACCAATAGTCAAAACAACACAAAACACATACAAACATCGCATGGAGGCCTCACCTAATACCTAATTATGTTGATCCAAGATGTGAAGTTTAATCAAGATGTGAGATCTCCTAATTCACAAGATTCTCATTCAATGATTAAAAAGAGTGAAGAAGTTCATGTTCCAGAGGCTAATTCAAAGGTTAGAGATAAATAAAATTTGGGGGTGAATTAGGCGAGCATGGGGATGGATATGTCATAAACTGCTACTCCAACCAACATGAGACTGAGATGGCTTATTTAAACATTACAACATTTACACGAGCATGTAGGAATGCTCACATCTTCAATGATAATGAGTACACCTCCTAAGATATATACCAACCATATTGCAATAGCTTCTTCCATTTGTGACCCTTCCAATTGTTTTGAAGAGGTGATGTCAAATGCTTTGATGAAGGATGATGTTTGGGTTTATTTTGAGGCTGTAGTAGGTTCAAATTTGCAAATGGCAAGTTTGGTTAAGTTGTAGAGGCATAACACAAGTGTTTGTGAAAGCGTAAAGAGAGAGAGAGAGTGTGTTAGCTTTCAAGGTTACTCCAGATGTGCTTACACTGTGCTTGCAGGTGATGCATGTGATGTAGGTGCATGATGTATGGATGACCCTTGGTTGTTCCATGATGGACATGGACTATGGAGGTGGTGTTACCACCTAAGTTGTACTTGGTGGATTTTTCAAGCAAATCGACAAAGTAGAACAAGTATACTTGTTCATTCTTCAGTGTTCAGAAATCCACCAAGCTTTTTCTAGGACTCTGTTCAAATTTTTTTGTAACACATGTTCATACCCCCTTGGGGAAATTGTGAAAAAAAAGTGCTAGCATGGTCAACTTTTATAAAAGGCTTGGCTTCCCAGACTTGAGCATCAAGCCGGCTAGCCCAGAGTGATTTTTCCCTCGGTAATTATTGGTTGTTGAACAAACGACTAATAATTTCTAAGTTTTTCACTCACACCTCCAAAGTTGGGGTAGTAGTCTTGGTTGATGGGCCTTAGGAAGTTATTAGAGCCTCTGTGTCAGTGTTTTTAAACATGCTAAGCATTCGAATTGAGTCGTATGGACATGTACTAGGTCCCCCTAGAGTTTCGTCTAATTCCGAGAAAAATAATTTTTTATCGTTTTTTAAACCAATTTTTAATGGTTTAATTGAAAAACTTCAGAATGTAATAACTGATGGGGCTGGAGTCCATTTTTGGCGTGGGGATGCTCGTTTTCACACTTAGAGCTCATCTTTACCCCAGAGGCCACTTTCATATGTTTCATGTTAAACTAACAACAACAAGGAAGGTCTTCCTGCATGCATGTGTTCTTGCATGCAGAAGACTTAAATTAGGAAACCAGTTGTATTTAATTTACTTTTCTTATGTTTACTTTGGAAAATAAATTAAAGTGATCTAAATTAACTTTAGTGAAACACTAGTTAAAGTGAAAGTGAAATTAGGGTTTTCACTTTACCACTAGTTAAAGTGAAAGTGAAATTAGGGTTTTCGCTTTACCTAAAGTTATAAAAGAGAGATCAATTGGTGGAGAGGACACACACACTTGTATTCTGACAGAGACAAGATACAGACAGGGAGAGAAAGTCAAACAGAGGATTTAGCTGAGAAGACGGAGGAGCAAAAAGCAGGATCACCAAGCTTTGTACAGCTAGGTCGTACACTCACACAGGAGGGTGTTGAGGTTTAGCTAGGATTTTCCCAGTGATTCTGTCGAGTACTGCATTCTCTAGGTTTGGGTGAATTTGTAGTGATTATAAAAGTTCCATATTTTCTCATAATAAAATCTATATCTGACTGCTGCACCGGTTTTCCCATCTTGGTTTTTTTTGGGGGTTTCCATACCCAAAATAATAGTGTCAATATTGTGATGTGATGTTGTGATTTATTTCTCAGTTTTATATTCTGCTGTATACTATAAAAGGTATCCATGTGTGGTTATCAGTAGAGATCTTGCATGCACTGTTAGCCCTAGTTTGAATATTAAAGAAAAATTTACATGGTATCAGAGCTCTGGTGCGCTAAAGCTGAGAGATTTGCAGCAGCGGTGATAGATCAGGGGCAGATCTATAGGAAGACACAAACCTAGACTTCCAGATCTAGGGTTTGACAAATACACTTCACTATGGCCGTGCAGTTGAGAGTTGAGGATAGACTCCAAGGTGCTCAAAACTTTCCTACATGGAAAGAAAGGATCACAAGGATCCTAGATGTTAGTGATGTAGAGGAGCACATTTACTCCATGAAGGTTACACCCACAGATCTGGCAGATCTAGCAGGTTGGAAGAAGATTGATTCCAGAGCCATGTTGATTATCATGGATGGAGTGAAGGACTATATAGTCCCTCACCTTTCTGGTAAGAAGACCGCAGCAGAGATGTGGACGACTTTGGAGAGTCTGTACCAACGCAAGAACAAGAACTAGAAGATGGTGTTGCAAGAGAGGATGCGCAGCACCAAGATGGCCATGGAAGAAGGAGTGGTGCCTTGTCTCACGAGGCTCACACAAATCATGGATGAGCTTGGAGTTGTTTGCTCTAAGACAGTGGATGAGGAGCTAGTTCGGATAGCCCTCAATGGCTTCTCTAAGCCATGGGACACCTTTGTCAAAGGTGTTGTGGCTAGGGAGAAGCTCCCTGATTGGCAGAGACTATGGGATGACTTTGTGCAGGAGGAGACCCGCATGGGTCAAGGATCAGGCTCATCTAGCAGTGCCCCACAGATTGTGGATGAGGAGGCTCTAGCCCTTACAGGGAAGAGCAAGGGGAAGGCAAAGAGGAAGAAGGATGGTAAGAAGAACCTTGACGTGTCAAAGGTCAAGTGTTTTATCTGACACAAGCAAGGACACTTTGCCTCCCAGTGCCCAAACAGAAGAAGAGTAACACTCAGATGGCTGGCTGCATAGGTGGATGAGTTCAACAAGAACTTCGATGAGGAGTTTTGCTTGATAGCTTGCATAGCAAGCACCACAAGGAGCAGCATATGGTACATTGACAGTGGAGCATCTGGTCACATGACTGGACAGACCAGATTCTTCAGAGACTTGCAGGAGGATGGAACAGGGATCCACGTTGAGCTGGGTGATGATGCGTAGTATCAGGCGCAGGGAGTTGGCACTGTTTCATTTAAGAGGGAGTCTGGCAAACCCCTCAGTTTTGTTGATGTGTTATATGTTCCAGGATTGACCAAGAACCTTATATCAGTCTCCACTCTGGAGGATAGGGGATATCAGGTGAAGTTCTGTGCCCATAGAGTGTATATCAGGCCCAAGGGGTCAGATAGGAGTTTGGATCGGGTGATTGGCAAAAGGAGCGAGAAAGTGTACAAACTACACTTTGAGCCTGCAAAGGCTCTAGTCAGCAGCAGCAGCAGCGAACAAGGTGAGTTGTGGCATAGGAGGATGGCACACTTACACCATGGAGCACTGAAGCATTTGAGACAGGCAGTCACTGGAGTTCCTCAGGTACAGGAGAAAAAGTATAACCACTGGAAGGGTTGTGCTTTGGGGAAGAACATCAGGAAGCCTTTCCCACAGAGTGAGCACAAGTCTAAGGAGCCCTTGGACTTGGTGCATTCTGATGTATGCGGACCTATGAGTGTCCATTCGTTCAGTGGTTACAGTTACTACACAATCTTCATTGATGACTAGTCCAGGAAGACCTAGATCTATTTCCTAAAGGCCAAGTTAGAGGTCTTTGAGACGTTCCGAGAGTTCAAAACTCTCGTGGAGAACCAAACAGGAAAGAAGATTCGAGTGTTGAGGACAGACAATGGGGGTGAGTACACTTCCAATGATTTCATGGAGTATTGTTCGGCTGAGAGGATCAAGAAGGAGCACATTGTGTCCCATACCCCACAGTAGAATGAAGTTGCAGAGCAGAAGAACAGGACTATGGTTGGAGCAGCTGAGGCCATGCTATTTGATCCAGGATTACCACTATTCCTCTGGGTCAAGGCATACAGGACTGCAGTATACATTCAGAACAGGTGTCCCCACACAGCTTTGGGGAGGAAGACACCGGAGGAGGTCTTCACAGGCACCAGGCCAAATGTGAGTCACATTCGCATATTCGACAATGTCTGCTATTGTCATGTTCATGCTGATAATAGGAATAAGCTGGACCCTTCTGGAGAGAAGGGGTTACTAGTTGGTTACAGCGAGATTTCAAAGGCATATAGAGTTTACATTCCTGCTCGCAGGAGGATCATTGTGAGCAGGGATGTCCAGTTCAATGAGGACAAGGCCTTGCGGAGATCTCTGGACTTACCAGTAGAGTAGCAACCAGCACAGGAGTCGGGAGTCAAGTTGGAGGAGACAGATGTACAGGTACAGATACAGACACAGAAAACAGGTTCTGGTGGTCAAAGAGAGTCAGGTGGACAGGATCCTTTAGTGATTGACTTGAAGGATGAGCTGCAGCAGGAAACGGATATCCAACAGTCGCAGCAGGTTGACACTAGGGCAAGGCCTAAGTGGTTTAGGTCCACAGTGCAAGATTCCAGGGAGGTAGATCCTCCACAGACATCTTTTAGACGGAGTGTACCACCAGAGAGGCTTAGTTATATGGCACTGATGACAAAGTTGATTAACTCTGAACCTTCCAACTTCGAGGAGGCTGCACAACATGATGTGTGGCAGGAGGCTATGGTTGAGGAGTATGACTCCATTATGAAAAACCAGGTATGGGAGGTTGTGTCGAGGCCACAAGGGAAAAAAGTGGTGGGATCTAAATGGATCTACAAGGTGAAGCATGCAGCAGGCGGAAACGTGGAGAAGTACAAGGCATGCTTTGTGGCTAAGGGGTTTTCACAGAAGGAGAGCATTGATTATGAGGACACCTTTGCCCCTGTTGTCAAATACTCTTCCATTCGGACCATTATCTCACTAGCAGTTGAGATGGGTTGGCGTGTCCCTCAGATGGACGTCAAGACTGCCTTCCTCAACGGAGTGATAGAGGAGGAGGTGTATATTGAGCAGCCAGAGGGGTTTGATGTGGAGAACAGGGAGACGCATGTTTGCAAACTGCATCGAGCTCTTTACGGGCTCAAGCAGGCACCTCAAGCATGGTACTTGAGGATTGACAGCTATCTATGAGAGAGGGATTTCAGCGGAGTGAGGCTGACCACAACCTATACTTCTTGACAAGTGAGGTGCCCCTCATACAGGTCTTATATGTGGATGATCTTTTTTTGAAAGGAGATGAGAGGTTGATTGGAGACTGCAAGTCCAATCTTGCAGTGGAGTTTGAGATGAAAAAACTTGGGTTAATGCATTACTTTTTGGGCTTGGAGGTTTGGCAGAGAGATGGATGCTTCTTCATCGGACAGGGGAAGTATGCAGTAGAGATCCTGAAGAGATTCAGGATTGAGGACTGCAAGCCTATAGCCATACCTCTAGTTTCCAACTGGAGGAAGATTGATGCATCAGGGTCAAACGGATTTGATCCTACCTTGTATCATCAGCTTATCAAATCGCTTATGTATATGGTCAACACCCGACCAGACATCAGCTTTGCAGTCAACTCTTTGAGTCAGTTCATGGTGGACCCTCGGAGAGTGCATTGGACGGCTGCGAAGCACATACTTCGCTACATCAGAGGTACAGTGGAGTATGGATTGGTTTATGAGCGTAAGGGGAGTGTACAGTTAGCAGGTTTCACAGATGTGTTACCACCTAAGTTATACTTGGTGGTTTTTTCCAAGCGAGTCGGTGAAGTAGAACAAATACACTTGTTCTTGATCAGAGTTCAGAAGTCTACCGTCCTTTTTCTAGGAGTCTGTTTAGAAATTTTTGTAACACATGTTCATACCCCCTTGGGGAAATTGTAAAAAATGTCCTAGCATTTAATTTTTTATAAAAGGCTTGGCTTCCCAGACTTAAGCATCAAGTCGACTAACCCAGAGTGTTTTTTCCCTTGGTTATTATTGGTTGTTAAACAAACGACAAATAATTTATGAGTTTTTCACTCACACCTCCAAAGCTGGGGTAGTAGTCTTGGTGTTTCAGCCTTAGGAGGTTATTAGAGCCTTCGTGTTAGTGTTTTTCAACATGCTAGGCATTGATTTTGAGACGTATGGACATGTGTTAGGTCCCCCTAAAGTTTCGTCTGATTCCGAGAAAATAATTTTTTCAGCAAAATTATGCCATTTTTTAATGGTTTAATTAGAAAATTTCAAAGTGTAATAAAAGTCAGATACAAAGTCCGTTTTTGACGTGGGGAAACTCATTTTCACACTCGGAGCGTCCACTTTACCCTTGGGACCACTTTCCACATCAGTCGAGCAGCCGGAACACCACATGAGGCATTATTTAGCTAAAGATGCATCAAAAAGACGTTTTAATGATAAATTACATCAATTTGGCACCAAAGTCAAAGGTTTGAAAAGTGAAAATTTTAAAATATTATTTTATGGGGTGACATGGCATGGGTTCCCATTAAACTTACGATCCTCTCCAACATGAATTTGTTTTAAAAGATCAAACTTTGGTTTAAAAGGGGACCATGTTATAACATGGCTTATCTCTTCACGTGAATAGTTTTGAAAATCGGGTGAGGTGGAAGGAGGGGTCCACCCCTTTTAAGGCTTAATGCTTGGTATATTTTAAGTGTTGGTTTATTAAACATTTGGCTAATATTTTAAAGACTAGCGAATTATACAAAGGAGATGACGTCAAGCTTGAGGGGAAAAGCATTAGCATGGAGTGGTATTATGGAGGTTGACGTCAACAATTCTTCACGTCATGTGAAGCTCACATATGAGGTGGAGGTGGATACTGGACCCCTCTCATAATTGAAACTTTGGTTGGAGCTTGAGTTTTGATTACTAGCGCATGCATGTGAGATCTCACCCACTTCACGTCAGATTTGGAAAAGCTCACACCTGAAGGAGAGAGTGACGCCAAGCTTGGTGAGTGGTTTGGAATTGGGTGTTTTGGAAGTTGAGTGAGAGAGGTGTCAATCACCTCTTCACTTCCTCTTCCCTTCAAGCTCAGTTCAACTAGACTTTCTCTTCAGTGTTGGTAGCACCCCCTAGGTTTCTTTTTTGTTATTTAAGCAAGGCTCCTTCCCTCTTTTTTGCATGGTTAGAGGACTGAAGGAATGTTATTACTTGTATTGTATTGTTTACCATTTGGAATAAAGAAGGCTTTGGAGGTAAGATCTATGGTCTAATGCTTTTCATGTGTGGATGGTGATTGTCAAGTGCTTATGAGGTATAATCTGTATTATTGGTCTTTCTTTTTTGTTAATTAATTGTGGGCCTTGAAGGGGAGCTCCCTCCCGGTGGGGTAAGAGATTATTCTAGTTTGATTTATGCTCTTACTGTTCGCTTGTTTCGGATCTCTTGGAGTTGCATGTATTTTAAGTTTAATTGCATGCTTTCTAATTGTCTTTTTTCCAGTAACACCTATGTTTTAACCACTGTTTATGCAAGGACTTCTAAGTTGCAGGTGATCTCACTTGTAGAAGGGGTTGAGCTAATTTGAATCTTCCCCATCTTCAAGATCTTTTTGAGGACATAGTCCCTCGATGTTCCACCAAAGCAGACTCCATGGCCCAACATTCCCAGGCTTCCAGCACTCTTTCTATCTCTCTTTCCTTCATTTTTTAAAGAAAACTTAAATCTTTCTCGGTTACAGTTACTCACATGCTTAAGTAGTTTAGTTTCTCTTTCAAGCAATATCTAAAGGCTGATCTATCTAAACATGTATCTAAATCTAGAAACATAAAGTAATATTTTTAAAGTAGATCTAGTTTTTTTTAAGTGCTTGTGCATATTTCCAATCTTTTAGTACTTAATATTTTTATGTTCTTAACGCTTTATTTGGGACATTTGGTTTATTACAGGTGGCTGGTTTTTCACTTTTATTGCCAGGACAAGGAGAAGTGCTGCCGAAAAATCAAAGATCTAAGTTGTTCAAAGAACTCCCATAGCACCACTCTTGATCTTGTCTTACTCATAAAACCTGTAAGCCTTTGGATTCAGATCTGTAAGGACCATTGGCATCCACCTCAAGCATTGTAAATACTATTAATAAAAAATCTTGCTAAGTAGGCACTTTCGAGCCCACCCCCCATCCCCCCTCGGGGGATTTGTGCTGATGTCGTTTTTTTATGATTTTCCAGTTTTAGTTACTTTTATCTTTATTTCCGATTTAGTTGTTTATTTGATCAAAGAAGTAAAAAAAATACTTACTCTACGCTCTTCTGAGTACCCTAAAAGGGTGAAAGAGGTCTGTGGTAGCTTAACTAGAAAATATTTTTTTTATTTATTTGTTCTTAATTTTTTAAATCAATCTGACCGTTGCTTTCCTGAATACCCAAAAGGTGAAAGAGACTCTTCGGTCGTCATCTAAACAACTCATTGCTACGTCTCTAATAAAATAAACCAAGACTCCTTCCCTGTATGCTCTACACCGCTGCAACTTGTCTAATCAGTTGGTTGTATCAGAAAGGGATACGAGTTACTAGATTTAATAGGAAAATCCACACAAGTGATTTTTTCGAGAACTTGGGAGGCTGCAAAGGGTAACTACTACAAATTCAGGGGGCTACTCCAAGCAGGTTCATCCTCGCCCCATTGGACACTTGGTATTACCACTTTAGCACTAAGTTCGAAGGGACTTGACTTGGTGGGCCAAACCCACAATTAACCCACGCCCTTAATTACTCATTAATAATTTTAAAACTAACCAACGAGACAACTGCAATACTTACACGACACAACAGCACTCCACTTTTACAAGCACTCCATATTCAACGGCACTGGTCTGTTTTATTTTCGATGCTTAAATCAATTATTGCAAAATGTCATGAATCGTGCTTACAATGTCATCTGTTGTTGATGTGATATCTTTCTTGCAATAGTCCGTTATGTTATTTTATCCATTTCATATTAACTCCTAGATTTAGCCTTTTCTTCCGTAGACTAAAAACCATAGATTTTCTTTTAATAGGGTCTACCCCCCTTGGCTTCATTAGGAGTTAGCCTAAACGGAGGAGTCAAGAACAAGGTGTCAACCTTGAATCGAGACTTGCCCCTAAGGACATACCGAGTGGCTTGAAGATTTCTGCCACGTCCCCCCTAGGTGTGGAAGGGCAGCAACAAGATGTTGACTAGGCAGGATGTGTAGAGGACCGGAAGAGTACTTCAGGTTGTTGTTTCAGCATTGGATCAGGGGTTGTCTCTTGGTTCAGCAGGAAGCAGAAGTCAGTTGCATTGAGCTCGACAGAGACCAAGTACATGGCAGCCAGCATGGCTGCTTGTGAGGGTATGTGGCTAAGGAAGTTACTTGCATGGTTGTTCGAGTGTAAGTTAGAGGCTACAGTAGTTCACTATGACAATCAGAGTGGCATCAGGCTATCTGAGAATCCAGTGTTCCATGACCGAAGCAAACACATAGACATCAGATACCACTTCTTAAGAGATTGTGTTCAGAGAGGAACCATTCGGTTGGAGTAAATACAGACAGATGAGTAGGTGGCGGACATTTTCACCAAGGCACTTTGCAGACAGAGTTTTGTGAAGTTCAGGGATAAGTTGGGGTTGATACCGAATCCCTTCCTCATTGAGCGGGAGTGTTAAACTAGCAGCAACAAGGAAGGTCTTCCTGCATGCAGAAGACTTAAATTAGGAAACCAATTGTATTTATTTTACTTTTCCTAAGTTTACTTTGGAAAATAAATTAAAGTGATCTAAATTAACTTTAGCGAAACACTAGTTAAAGTGAAAGTGAAATTAGGGTTTTCGCTTTACCTAAAGTTATAAAAGAGAGATAAATTGGTGGAGAGGACACACACGCTTGTATTCCGACAAAGACAAGATACAGACAGGGAGAGAAAGTCAGACAGAGGATTTAGCTGAGAAGACGAAGGAGCAAGCAGCAGGATCACCAAGCTTCGTACAGTTGGGCCATACACTCACACAGGAGGGTGTTGAGGTTTAGCTCGGATTTGCCCAATGATTCTGTCGAGTACTGCATTCTTTAGGTTTGGGTGAATTTGCAGTGACTGTAAAAGTTCCATATTTTCTCATAATAAAATCTATATCTGACTGGTGCACCGGTTTTCCCATCTTGGTTTTTTCCAGGGGTTTCCATACCCAAAATAATAGTGTCAATATTGTGATGTGATGTTGTGATTTATTTCTCAGTTTTATATTCCGCTGCATACTGTAAAAGATATTCATGTGGTTATTAGTAGAGATCTTGCATGCACTGTTAGCCCTAGTTTGAATATTAAAGGAAAATTTACATTTCGGGCGGCCAGAACACCCCATGGAGCATTATTCAGCTAACGAAGCATTGTTTTGGCATTTTAATGCTAAAAGTGCATCATTTTGGCACCAAAGACATGGTTGAAAAAGTCAAAATTGATTTGTTTAAGTGATGGGGTGACATGGCATGGGTCCCCTAAAGCATGCGACCCTCTCCATGTGAAGTTTAGACTCAAACTTTGGTTTAAAATCATTTGAATGGCAAATAAAAAGAGATGGGTGACGTCAACTAAAACTTCACGCTAGCATGTGTGAAGGCTAGCGATAGGAGGAAGGGGTGGACACCTCTTCATTTTAATGTTTAAAAACTTTGGTTTATGTTATCAAATGGAGGTAGCGAGGGATATTGGTAGATGACGTCAACCTTACCAAATCTTCCCACCAACCTCATAAACTCGTGCGTGAGGGAGATGGAGACGCCAACCTCATGATTTAACGAGATGAAGATTGGGTGTGTTGGCGAGTGATAGTGAGTCAGGTGAGAGAGGTGCCATCCACCTCTTCAGTTCTACTCTCACTTCAACTCAGATCAACTCAGTTCAGCTGAACTCTCACAACCAGTGTTAGATGCAACCACTTTGTCCTGCTTTGGTTATAAATAAAGCACATCCCTCTCATTCCAAACTAGTTCGAGTTGGATAGAGAATAGACTTGCTGATTGTAATAGTTATAGTTATTTTGCTTGAAATAAAGAAGGCTTTGGAGGCTAGATGGTGTCATGTTTTATTGTGTGGATGAGCACTGTCATAATTCATTGAGGTAACTGGTAATTTTGTCATAGTTTTCTTATTATGATCTTGTGGATTTCGCATTGAAAGATTGCTATCAATTGGTAGGAAAAGAGCTTATTTAATAAGTTTATTGGCTAATTCTTTTTCTTATATGCATGCTTAGAGATATAGATCTTACATGTCTAATTAGTTTATTGGCATGTCATTTTAACCTCTCTATATATGTACTAACTGGATCTCACAAGCATCTTGGCAAGCCTTTGATTAGTTGTAGGTATTCTAGTTTGGAGAAAGCGTTGATCTAGTTTGCTTCTTCATTTTCTCCAGCATATTCAAGGCATAGTCCCTCAACATTCCACCGGAAAGCTCCACGGTTGATCATTCGAGCACCAAGCCACCTCTTCTGCTCTTTCTCCTTTTAAATCACTGCTTTCCTTGGTTACTTTCTTCTTATATCTTAGATCTACGGTCTATAAGCAAATATCATTTTTAGATCTAATATATAAGAGTTGCATGCATAGATCTAGAGTCATTTAAAGGTTTCAAGTCTTTTTCTTAAAACTAGATCTAGCTTCAAGAAAGTTTTCATTTTTACAAGTTATTTTAAAGTAGATCCAAAAGTTTGTTAAGTGAATAGTCTTTCTTTAAAGTCTAAAGTTAAATCTTGCAATCTAAGTGCTTAATGTTATTGGCTGCCCCAAAATAGCAAGCCAAGATCCCAAGGAAAGCTTGCTTTCTTTGGTTAAATCATTGCATATGTTTGTGGTTTTAACTTAGTATTTTTTTACCAAATTTTTGTGGGTTGTTCAAATACACTTCCAAAGTGTTTCTGGGCACATTTGACTAACATATGCTTGCTGGATTTTAGCAGGTCCACCAAAAAAGAGAAGGAAAAGCTGCCCAAATTTTGATTTTTGGGCCATCCGGAGCATCGCACGGGTTCCCCCTACTTTCGTGGTTTTCTTTCCAAGATTTTGTAAGCCTTTGGATCCTAGATAACAAGGACCAAAGAGATTTTCCCTTCAAGCATTGTAAATACCGTAACAAAATATTTTGAGTAGGCTCCTTCAGAGCCCACTCACTATCCCCCTTGGGGGGTTTTGTGTTGGTGCACTTTTTCCATAGTTTTGCTTTTGTTAAGTGTAGTTTGCTTTACATATCTATATACTTTGTCATTTCCAATTTCAATTTTATTGCAAAGTAATACAAATACTAACCCACTGCGCTATGCCGAATTACCAAAAGGGAAAAGATTTGCGCAATGTAGTAATTAAAAAAACCTTTACTTATTTATTTTTTGGTAATGTTCTTTACTTTTCGCAATTTACACCCTTGCTCTCTCGATTAGAACTTTCAGCCTGAAAGAGATTCTTGGGAATTTAATAAACAAGCAAACACATTGCACATAAATCCTTAAAATTTTACCAAGGCTCTGTTATGTATGCTCTGCACCGCTACAGTTCAATCGAACAGTTGGCTGCATCAAAAGCAACGTAGGTGACTTGTTTAATTAGGCTCACTTTTAAATTAACCTCCCAAGGCAAAAATCCAACGTCTCGATTTAATCCGTCACGGGGAAAGCTCACAGAGGAAGCGGGAACAACTGGGTAGTGACCTCGGGACATCATCAGGCTACACTCTTGTTGGTGTAGTGTTGGACACGTCTCAGAGACTCCGAACCAGCCCACATATTCTTCGCGTGGAACCGCATCGGATAATGGTTTTGGACACTCCTCGTACCTTAGGTATATTTGGAGTTCCCTTCCCCCTAATCTAATTCACTCATCTTCCACAATAATTTAAAACTTACCAAGAGACAATTGCAAAATATCTACTTCAACATTTCAGCACATACAAATTTCACGACTCCATTTTAATTCAGTACTAGTCTTTATGTTGGATATGCATAAATCTTGCTCAGATAATTTATGTGTTGAATGAATCCTATATAAGCTTTTGTGCTATTTATGTTGTTGTAATCCGTTCATCTTACGAATCTCTTGCGTTACTATTAATGTTGTTCAAAAACTCCTAAAAAATTCACTCATTTAAACCATTACCACTAAAGCCTAATCAGCCTTAGCAACTCTTAGGGTCTACCCCCTTGGCTTCGTTATGAGTTGGCCTAAACGGTGGAGTCGAGAACAAGGTGACAGCCTTGACTCGGGACTTGCCCCCAAGGACACACCGAGTGGCTTGAATATTTTTGCCACGTTCCCCCCCAGGTGTGTGAAAGGTGGCAACAAGTGGCTTGATCTTGGATTGTTAGACCTTGTATGGATGCTTATGTGACTTTCTTTCTTGGAGCATTGGAGACCTTTATATAGCTTGGTGGCATTCTCCATGCTAGCCACATGAAACTCGCTTGCTTGCTTATGAAGGCTTCTTGCTCTGGAGAAGGAGCGCTTGGCATTCTGAGGGAGGGCATTAAGCCCTAGTTGGCATGGGCACGCCTGGATCACTTGCATGGAGGCTTCTACTCAAGTTATGCTAGCTTGGCTTGAGGAGGCAATCATGTAGGTGGGGTATACCTGAAGGCTGATGGGGCACATGGCTTAGGAGGAGATTAGACATATCTTGTTGAGTACTCATGCATTAGAGCCATCGTTGTGGAAAACATCACCTTGGATCTTGACATTTGTCTTTTTGAGTGAAGTGCTTCACATGTTTGGGCCTACTAGTTAGAGATAGCTTTGCTTGTAGGGGTTTGGGCCCACTTTATATTGTTGGCCTCCCTTAACTCTCACATAAGTAGAGGAAGGAGAGAGTCCTTTCATACACAACCAATTCATTCATCACCTTGTGTTAGAAATGTGAGTGTAGCAAACTAACCTCTCTCTCTCTCTCTTTGTAATCTTCCTCATATGATCTCTATTTGTCTTGGAGAGCTCGGGTTCTTGCAAAAGTTCAAGGCTTTTCTAGGGTTTGGATTTCATCCCAAGGAGGCAAAGAAGCTAGGGTTTGTGATAAAGCCTAGAGGAGATTGATTAAGGAGGAGAGAAGGACACGTCTTAGAGACTTGCAAGAGAAAGTGTTCAAGCCAAGTTGACCTTGTCTGTGCTGATGCTAGCTTGTTTCTTTGATAGTGTCTAGGGTTTTCATGGTTTTCTCTAGCAAGGGTTTGGAAAGCTAGAGTTTGTACTAGCTTTGTGATAAGGTTATGGTATTGGTATGTACATGTACTTCATTATTCTATATGTATACATGAAGTTTCCAGCTGTCCAAAACTTGTGTAATTGCATATTTGAATTTCAGCTCGGATTGTCTTGATTGAGTAATTTCCAGCACTTGTTGATGCTGATTCACCATAACATAGTAGTGAAAACCATAAAATAACATAAGAGAGCAGAAATATGATCCGGTAAATGCTTGGAAAAGTGTGCCCTATGGATTGAAACTTGTTGGCATACGTTTGGTAGCGTTTCTCTTAGTCTGCGTAGTGTATTGGGTTGAAGTTAAGTGAAGAGAAGTGAAGTATTGAAGTATTGTCTGCTATTGTAAATTAATATTTCAGATTGAGATCAGCCTTAATGTTGAAAGTTCACAGCGATTAGATCCAGGAAACCTCCAGTGCGGAGTGAAATTTCTGAATTTGCATTAATTGCCCTAGATCAGAAATTTCAACAGAAACATCAGCAAATTCAATCCAAGATTAAAACCCAACTGTCATCATTAATGAAATATCTAAAAGATCAAAAGAACAACATAGGTTTATGACAAAGATATAAAGCCTAAAGTGAATCAGGGAATACAAAAACTGAGATCAAGAATAATCAAGTTATGTGTATGCCTAATAGACATGCTAATCACAGGAACTGTCACATGAACCAATCAACTTATCAGCATCATTATGAGCAAGGACTATATTCTTCCTATATTCTGAAGAATCTCAATTCCCATGCATTTGGGTCTCAAAGTCACCCTCAGAATTGCAATACAAGATCTTTCGTCTAATGACCCTAACAACAAACAATCTAAGTGTCAGATCGACCTATGATGGATTGATTCATTTGCAATGCAACAGTATTGTTTACAGCTCCAAAGATATTTTGGTTGGGTTTCTTCAACTACTTCGAGGTTGAAACAATTCAAGGAGGGATGACTTCAATATACCTTGTTGCATAGTTGTTATTAATTAAGAACCCTAAGGGTCAGAACCTTTCACTGGGACTCATCTCTTCAGTCCTTAATAGAGATAGTAATGTTGATTGTAATCATCCATTCATATCTTTTATATATATATATATATATATATATATATATATATATTGATCCGTATCGATCATTTAGACCTTGTGGCTTTATATTTGTGATGGCTCTGCATAACAACCGTCAGGTCTGTTACAAATGCCAAGACCAGGGGAAGAAAAGATAAGCAAGTTCAACAAAATCTAGAGGAGATGTCTACACTTATGAAAGAATGTGTACAAAATCACCCTTCAAGTAATGTCTACAGTGGAGGATAAGTTCATCAAATGCAAGTAAGTGTTTGAGGCTAGGGTTCAAAGGTCAAAGCCAGACAACAATGGATAGAGGAGGCTGATAAGCCCTCAAAATACTACTTTTACTTTCTCAAGAGGAAGAATCCACCAAAGAAGATTATGGGCTTGAAGCATCCCGGGAATGTTTTGGTCGAAGATCTAACTGAAATTAAGGAAATGTTTGGGGTACACTTCCAGAATGTCTTCACAGAATATGCTATTACTGCCAGGTTGCCACTGCTCAGAAGATTTGTAGAAAGGTGGTTCCCCAAGGTGAGTAGTGAGAGGGACATCTTGGGTGCTGATTATATTGAGCAAGATCTTCACCAACCCTTGAATGAAATTGAAAAGGGAAAATCTCTAGGAAAGTAAGGCCTACCTTACGAGCTTTTAAAAAAAATGTGGTTGGTTATTGGGAGGGGTATGCTACATATGGCTCATGAAGCTTTCAGAATCAGAGGACTAGGAGAGATGCAAAATCAGTTGTTAATTAAATTGATTCCTAAGAATGGAACAAGGGATGCCATTGTTTCCTGGAAGTCAAATACTCAAATATGCTTCTTAATGTGTCTTATAAGATTTTCACGAAAGTGACTATGATGTGGATTCAAAACTTGCAATATCCATCTAGTGCAGACATGTTTTTACAAGGGTGCTTCCTCCTAGATATTGTTCTCACAGCATGGGAGAGTGTTGAAAGGGCTAAGGCAAGGTTGCGGGGAAGCGCGCCCCCCCCTCCACCCTCGCCCCCGCTCCGGAAGCTCTCACTTTGGAAGGAAGCGTTGCAGGAGCTAACCGGAAGCGTGCTTCCTGGATAGCTCCCGATCCAGAGCGATTTCGGAAGCACGATTCCTCCTTCAAAATTTTGCTTCCTGCTATGTCCAAAAGCGCACGCTTTCTTCGCCGACGCTTCCATCTTCGCTTCCTACAGCACTTCTCGTCGCTTCCTACAGCTCTTCCCCCATTAAACGACGCCCAAATCAATTAGGGGTAGGGCAAGTTAAAATAAATGCTGCTCATCCTCAACCTCCTTTGTATCACAACTTTTACAAATTTGCTCACTCCAAGGTGTTTTTAGGTTAGTCCAGTGACTAGTTTCAGTATGGTGTTTGTGAGTATTCATTATGATTTTGGCAATATTCATTTTGTGTTTTAAGTTCATAATGTTATACATTCTGTCGCTTGTCTCTAGATGTTTCTCAACACTATAACCAATATGTGGTGGTTTGTTCAAACTTCAAACATTGCAGTGACTTGTTAACGTTGTTTGATATTTTGTTTAATGTATTTCCATTCTGATGTAGAATCCTTCGTAGCTGAATCATTGCTGCAAATATTGTTGTAGTAGTTGAAGAACATTGAACAGGGGAAAGAGTCAAGACTCAGCTACAAACTGTACAAGATATCTAGAGTTTGTTGATAACACATTTATCCAGCATGATAGCACTTTGAGTTTCCCCTTTTAAATTTTGATTCCGAACTTCAATGTTTTTTGTCCCGTTCCAATTCTATTATAGTAATTTTGAATTTGTTATGAATAGAAAGTGCATTTATGCAAAGATCCAAGGTGTCCAGGGCTGAAACACTTTAATCAAAGAATTGAAAATTTCAGATTTAAAATTGCCTAAATATTTTATTGAATTATATTTCAAGATTTTATGAGGGCAATTGATCATTTTAAGTGTTTCTTCTCTCTTATTGATAGTAAAAGTCATTTTTTATTGAATGCTTTGGGTTTTGCCAGGTCAGACCTAAAATGGCTAGCCACCCAAAAACTTGCCATTTTCAAGCTTGGTTCTAAAGCTTCAAACTCTGCAAAACCAGGGAAAATTGGTTCAAACTTGCCCAAACCCAGCTTGAACTCGTTTGTAGTTGTCGAGCTTAGAAAATGTGGACTCAAGGTTTGGGAGGGGAAAACAGAGTGGGAAGGCCTCCAACAAAACCCTAAATCCTTTTAAGTTTTAACCCTTCAAAAACACCCATCTTACTTTCATTTGTGTCTTTCATCTTGATTGTTAAGATACAAGTGTTTTCCAGCAGCATTTTTTTTGAACGGCAAAATTATATCGTCATATTTGATGAGATACTGTTGTTTTATATATTTTATGGATGGAAATTTCATCATTATTTTTTCCACAAAAATTTCTTTATTTAAAGTTTGTTCCTTTCTATTTACTGAGTTTCCTGGAGTGAGTTGAGTTTTGATGTGTCAGGAAGTTTTGTTGAGTCCCCAGCTGGAGGAATTTTTGTGGAATCCGAGTCTCACAACATTGTGATTGATAGTAAATGACATTTATAATTTGGGTGATAAGACCTCTATGGTGTTTTTCATATCTTTGGACACATCATTCTCTCAATTATTTATTGTGGAGAACACAGATCAATGGATTTTATCTATTTATTTATAATTTTAAATATTTCTATTCTTAAATTTTCAAAAATGCATCTTATAAATTATAATATATTTGATAATCAATACATTTAGATCAGGGTTAGATATATAGACAAAGGGCCTGGCAATGCGGCCTTCACTCCCAGCATAGACAAGAAGAGATCATTTATTTACAGTACTCTCAAGTTTCTGCACTGTTGAGATTCAAGAACTTGAGTCATTGACTCTTTTATATTTATTATGGTATATTTTGTGAACATTACAGGGCAATTCAAGTTTGAAGTTTGAAGTTGAACTATGAAGCTGTAAGGTTGATAACTTGATGTTATGGATAATGGACCTATGTTTGACGAATTCACTAGTATATGGTAATTGATTGAATCATTGATGGTTGATGAATGATGTTATATGGTATATTATGATTTATCATGTTATGGTTTATTTTATGTTTTTATGCTTTCCACGACTAATTCAACATTCTACAAACATTTGTTGGCATATATGCATCAAAATATATCAAAAATATATATTATATAAAAAACGCTTCCAAACCGGAAGCTTCTGAAAATTTCGCTTCCCACTCCCGCTCCCAAGTAACCTTGGGCTAAGGAGACAGGGCAAGAAGTACCTTTGTTGAAGATTGATTTTGATAAAGATTCTGATAGGGTTGACTGGGCTTTTATCACATATATGCTTTCTTGGTTGAGCTTTGGTTCTCGAGTTGTGGCAATGATGAAGAAATCGGTATCTAATGCATTGGCATTTATACCAGTATAGATCCATCTTAACTATGGCTCTACTAAGCACCGAGAGGGATCAAGTTCTCTTGAGGTGCAAACCCTTTTTAATTTACAAAATGTCTAATAAGTATTCCTACTTGGAAGGGAAATGACCATCTTGCTTAAGTAATTTCAAAATAGGGTAAATACCAGTAGAAGAATGAGATGAGTCACATTATTAATCATATAATCAAATAGTTTTCCAAAAATTGCTTTACTTGTCTTTTTTTTAAACTAATAATGAATATTAAGAGTAATTAATGAGTAAAATAATCCATATAAAATTTTAAAATCTAGATTTATTGGAATTTGAAAAACATTTTACCATCAAATCAAGATTTTAAACATTTATCCAAATGTTTTTCAGAAATGACTTGTTTTTCTCTATAACTAAAAATGAACATTACATGTTAGGGTTAACCTTGACTTGGGAATGAGTAAGGATATAAGTGGTTTAAGCCACATGGTTTTAGTGGCCCATGGTTTCTTGCTAGTTGTAATTGCATTAAAAAAACCTTATAAATATGGTTGTAATATTTCATTGTAATGGCTGCTATTATTCTGTAATTTATTTCTATCACATATTTTATTCTTAACATTGTGTTTGCTTAGGTTTCAAGTCAACTAAATTTTAAATTAAAATTTGATATATAATTACATAAATGTGTTTTATTTTTTTTGTAATAAGCCGACATGTTAAAAGTCTTTTTATTATTTACTTTTTATTATTATTATTTTTATTGAGCCTACATGTGCCACGTGAGCGTTACAGACGGGACACATCTCAATATTTGAGCTGTAGAAAGCGCCTCTCGGCACAATCAGTAAATGGTATCCTTCTGAAAAAAATTGTTCTTCACAAGTCCATCAAGCAAGGGTGCCCTCTAGCTCCATATCTTTATGTGCTAGGTGTCGATGAATTGGGTTATCTTCTTGATGTAGGTAGATTACACTCAGCTAACTCCTGATTTTGTGGGGTACCACTTCGACTATTTGGATACTTTTTTAGTATGCCTGGTGCCATTATTAATGACTAGAAAAATTATATTCTGGTTCACTGGGACAAACGTTGTCCCTGCTTGGCTTGATCGGGCATGGTGGCAGATTATTGATGGGCAGATTGTCATGTATCTAGGAGTGCCCTTTGATGTTAATATTTCCTTAGCCAACATGTGAGACTGATTTCTTCAAAACCACCAGCATAAGTTTCAGAGAAGGTGTTTTCAGGATCTCTTTTTGCAGGTAAGCTCACTGTGTTTAGAAGGATTCTTCAGGCCAGCCATGTGAAATATGTTTCATGTCAGTTTCCTTCCAGCACCTAATTTGGCAAATCAGAAAAATTACCAAGAAGTTATCTTTGATCCAATTTTGGTGGTGAAATGGATCTTCCAATGATTTCTTTTTGGGGGGGGTTGTACAATGTCCAGGCAGGATGGGGGTTTAAGCCTGACTGACATCGGTCTCCAGGGTGCTATTTTGTTTGGGAAATAAATTGTCAGTTGCCTTTTTGGTGATAAGTGTCGGAAGCGTCTTCTCAAATTCAAAATTTTACATGGTGAACATATTGCAGGATTGTGTGGCCCTTCTCAGCACTGTGACATGCTTGGACCCTGGCAGAATTTGAGATTTTGGGTTCCCATATTCTCAAGAGAATCTAGGAAGCTTAGAAGAAGGTAGCACCTTGTCTCTGTTGGCAAGCTCCAGGCTACAGAAGGGGCTAAGATGTTGCCAATCAAACTATTTGGTCATAGAAGGTACAGATCACTCCACTTTCTCATATGGATAGATTCCTTACAAAATGCTTGGCCAGAAAAGGGGCTCTTTATGTGGGTGACCTTTGGGACCGGAGATTGGAAGTCTTGGTCTTTGCTCTCTAGTCAAAAGGGCATGTTTCTATACAAGAATTATAGAACCTTGTCTCTGTAGAAGATGCATACGAATTGAATAGTAATACCTCAGGGCCTATCTGGAGGGATTTGGTTTGGTGTTATAATAAACTGATATGGATCTGCAACCCCTCCCACTTGTATCAGGTGTTACATATGCATCCTCTGCTTAAAGAGATCCTCAACAAAAGAAGGTGCACTAAGGACAAAGAAAGAAAAGTGATTGATTGACTGAACTCGGTATTGGATATCAGAATCTCTTATCAGTTGAAACTTGAAACTTGAGGGCCTTTGCTTGGTTGGCGGTTTGTGAGTCTACCTTTGAAGGCAAGACTTGCCAAATCCAATTTTTCTGATGCACTTTGCCCACATTGTGGGGTTACTGAAACAGAAAGACACCTGTTTTGGAATTGAAGGTGTGCCAACGCCTGTTAAAAATTGTTTTGAACTCCTGGAATCATATCTTCTTCAAGCGTTTGTATTGGCAAGCTGCACTATTAGAGAATAGTGATGTTTCTACACCTCATTGCCAAGGACTTTGGCATTGTATTATATTATTTTGTGTGTACTCTATCTGGAATATGAGATGTAATGTTGATGTAGTCTTCAGAAACTCACAAATGTCATTAGATTCTTTCCATGGGTAATTGTATCCCAAACTTAAGGCCCAGTTTAAAGCTAGGGGCAATGCCATTAGGAAAGATACCATGAATTGTGATTTTTGGGCTCAATTTCCTTTAAAGACAGTCTCATTGTCCTTCAGATAGATGTGAGTCATTTTGTACAATGTATTTATGTTGTTAATAATAAATATAACAAGCATTCTTTCAAAACAAACTACATAAAACCATAAAGACTAGTTTTCCATGAAGATACGTGTAATACCCCGATTTTGACCCCAATTGCATTAAATTGTAAATGATGTAAATAGCATTATTAAATCATGGTGTGGAGCTCAAGGCAAAGGCCCTGCCATAGATTTAGTGTTTTATGTTTCGGCAATTAAAATCAATGCCGATGGTTATCGTGCTAGCCGATGACACAATATAATTTTCTACACCACGTAACTATGCAATTAATAAAAAATACCCACAACTAGCTATGTCAATGCAACATTGAAGAGATGGGGGCATAATTTCACAAGGAATAAGGGGGGGTGGGAATATTCAAACCCTTGAGCCAATGGGGAAAAGCCAAATGTCAAAAGGAAAACCCATAACGCTGTCAACTACCCATTTTGTCTTTTTCTGCCAATCATTTATTTCTGCCAGAAATTGGTTGAGGAAGTTATTTCCTTGGGATGGGAAAGGTATGGAGGTCAAATTCGAATGGGGAAGACCACCCATTTTGGAAAAATGTGTTTTGGCTTATGGGGTAAGTAAACACCCACAAAAATGTATGCCCAACCCATTATGCATTCATGTCCTCCATTTCCTCACGCAGCTGAAGGTTGCTGGGCTCTCTCCTTCACGATTTTCCTGTCGTTTCTTCATTTCTCTATGCCCAGAATTCATTTTCTATGTTGCTGAGTAAAGTGCAGCAGAGATCCACGTTCTGAGGGTTTGTAGAGGCCGTTTTTGTCTCCCTCGCGCAGCTGGAGCTTCTTATGTGTTTCCCTCACGTTTTTATGTCATTTCCTCATTTTCTCCATGCCCAGAAACTCGTTTTTGGTTATGCTCAGTGGCTGGGAAGGTAGATCCATGATTTTGGGGTTTATGACAGTCGTTTTTGCTCCTGCAATGTCCATAGGCGTTTTCTGAATTCAGATTCACAATTTGGGTATGAATGGAGGTCGTGTGTGCCTTTGTGAAGCCATTAAACGTTTCCTAAAACGATTTGCTCACCTGGGTCATTTTTCCCCATTTACCATCTTCAATTTCGATTCCCAGGACGTTTTTGTCCATACCCAGAACTTGTATTTGGCTGTGAAGTGCATCCTTGTGTTGGCTTGGCTGAGTAAATCCAAGGAACCGATATGTTATTGGCTTG
This sequence comes from Pseudotsuga menziesii, assembly GCA_001517045.1. Lineage (NCBI taxonomy): Eukaryota > Viridiplantae > Streptophyta > Pinopsida > Pinales > Pinaceae > Pseudotsuga > Pseudotsuga menziesii. The sequence continues at coordinate 156,978 of LPNX010510607.1, forward strand.
TTTCCTTAGTAGCCTGTGAAACCCAATTGTTTATTGGCTTGGCTGGACAATCTGTGAAACCCAATTGGGTGTTGGCTTGACTATGGGTGTATGTCTTTGGCTATGTGTGAGCCTGCTGTTGTTCCCTTATTCCTTGTGGGAATCATGCCCAGCTCGGGGGTGGCATTGGTGCTGAGAGATTGATGAGCACACTGGCCTATGGTTGGGTGGAACATTGCAACGACATAGCTAGTTGCGAGGAAGCTTCTTCTCAAGATAAGTATTTCTTGTGTATTTAATCTCTGCATTGAATTTTTTTTAAATTATAATGAACATGTTGAATGCTTGAATGAATGATTTGCTTACGATGTATATTAATGCATCTGTGTATGTATTTTATGTTCAATGCAATCTTATGTTATGTTCATGGGCTAGATTGCTCGTTTGACAACAGCAGTAGTTTAGTCGTGTCCTCTCCATGGTCAGGATGAGGGGAGGGGACGTGACAATACGTATCTACCAATCAGTTCATCCCCCTACAAACCCAATTCTTCCACCAGGATTGGTTGCAATGAAAAGGCTTGGCATCAATGGGCAAAGATAAGACATTGCTAGGATTTCATTTCTTCAAGGGTGCAGGTTAAATTGCAATTTGCCTTGAAGAAGGAAAACAAGCAAAAACTTCTATTGTTTCAGCAATAAGAAGTCGGTATTGTAGAACAAATTTAGAAATGACTCCACATTTCTAAGAAACACTCCAAAAGCAAAATCTATTGGCCTGCGGACAACTGTGAAAACCTAAAATGAATTGTAGAAATGGAAACCAATCATTTGTGCAAACTAACATCATGAATTAACTACAAATTTCGAGATAAGGAAAACAATATCCAAAACCTTGCCATTCAGATTGAATCGTTAACCACTACTTTGAACATTGCTCTTTCAACCATGGAATTAACAGCAAGGATACAACATTGATAGCTATGCAGATGAATAATATGGGAAATTCCTTTAATCCAAGTCAACTAATAAAGCTAATTCCATACATACACCTGAGTCCTCTTCTTTACTATCCCTTTTAATAGAGCAACTAGCTTCAATGCATCATTTTCAGAAGAAAGTGTAACTAGCTATAAATATTTGGTTGTTGCCACAAAAGAAATTAGTGTTTGTTCTCCAAAAGACATACATGCAAGGAAATGCACTACAAACATGAAAAATTATCCTAATTTCATAACTTACGTACTCACTCTGCTATGCTAAAACTCCTTGCATTGGAAAGAGTGAAAATTCCCACTCCTCAACTATGTTAATATTTATCGTGATGTTTATATATCATATGAACTAAATTCACGACTAGAAGCACAGCTATCTTACTGAACTATAAGAGTGTAAGTTTTTCTCAGTTTCAACCACCGGTTTAAATGTCAAAAATTATCTCAGTTTAATGCCCAACCCAGATATGCATAAGGCTGGAAATTACATAAAATTTCAGACTGAAATAAACACTGCTGTAACTCAACTTTAATGACAGAAAGAAAGAAAAAATTTAAATGCACACCATGAAATTTTCAGATAGTAATTTTTGGCAACTTGCACAGGAAAACATGTTAGGAGAGAGAGAGTATTTTTTATTATCAAGAAATTTACAGCAAAACTCAAAAAATTTTAGACCAACTTATCTTAACCCGGAAGAGAAAATTTCTGCAACGTTTTCTGTGCCAAACAGGAAAAATCAAACTCATATTTTTTTCTATTTTCTACCTCGATTTCCGTGCTGTTATACAGACCTCGAAATCCATGCCCAGGAAAAAAATCTTGAAAATCGTGCCCAAAAATCTGCCTCGAAAATCGTGCATGTTGTACTGAAAATCGTATCGTACAGACCAGCAATAAATGATGCTGTCCTCTCCTCGATTTTTGGGCCCTCTCTGCTATTGTCCTTTCCCTCGATTTTTGTGCTACAAAATTTTTCTCTTTCTCAAAAAAAATGGAAACTCTCTCTCAGCTCTCTCCTTCACTTTAATCTGCAAAAATGAGTGAAATGGCCTTCCCTTGCCTTTTTGGTGAGAACCCTAGGGTTCATCTAATCCAACGGTTGAGATTAGATTAAATCGGTGGATGAGATTAAATGCTCACATTTAATTCTCATAAATATTAAATTCACTCACCCACTTAAATTTATCAAAAAGTGACTTCAATCTCTAAAGTCATATTCTAAGTCACTTAACACGAGGACACGGGGATTCGAGTGTCCGACACAGACACGGTGACCCTGGGAATCAGGACACATAGGGCACGTTATATATATATATTAAAATTTAAAAATATAGATGTATAGCTCCAAATTTTTACAAATATTCAATATAAATCAGAATCAAGCCTTCAAATCTTCTTCACCTACAAAAAAAAACACTCTTTGAGCTCTCCCAACATTTTCAAATGACAAAATACAAGTGAAAATTTGTTTTTAAAGAGGGCCCTGCCATCTTTTTTTCTGTTTGAGTGTCCTGTTTTTGGGACACGTACTGACAGTCAAGGGACACGAGTGTCCGAACACGGGACACGCTGCAGAGACGTGTCGGACACGCTCTGTCAGCATGTCTGTCTCTGAAACGTGGACACGGGACACATAGCCCAAAACAAGCATGTCCAATTTCTTAGGTCATATTAAATGCTCATCTCAAGTCATTTAATGCAAGGGTCACTTTATTTTCCCCTTTTAAGTTACTAAGGCTAAAGTCACCTAGGGGAACACTTTCCTAGGTACAAAAATCAACACTCGCTCTTACCTAGGAAGGTGTTCTGCACCATTCCCAACTTGTCCCTGAAGAAGAAAAACTTGCCCCTCCCCAAAGATTTCGTCAGAATATCTGCAACCTGCCCAATAGTGGAAATGTACTATAAAGTCACTTCTCCTCTCTGAACATAATCTCGAAAGAAATGATACCTGATCTCAATATGCTTTGACCGATCATGAAATTATGGTTTCTCAAAGAGCTAGATGCAACTCTGATTTTCATAGTAGATCATCATAGGCCTCAGCTCTTGACCATATAAATTCATCAGCAACTTGCGAAGCCACATCGCCTCGCAACTGGCCTAACTGGCTTCCATATACTTAGCCTCTGCAAAGCTCAAAGCAACAGACTTCTGCTTCCAACTAAACCACGACACTGTTGCCGAGCCCAAACTGAAACAACATCCGGAAGTGCTCTTTCGATCTACCACACTGCCTGCCCAATCTAAATCTGTGAAGCCAACCAATCTGATCCCATCCGACCTCCTGTAGTCTAGACCATAATCCACTGTCCCTGTTAGGTATCGCAACACATGTTTTGCGGCTATCCAGTGCACTCTCCTAGGCTCAACCATGAACTGACTGAGAGTGTTCACCGCAAAACACAAATCTGGCCGAGAGTTGACCAGATACATCAATGAACCAATGAGCTGACGGTATAATGTAGGATCCACCAATTCTCCCTCAGAAGCATGAAGCTTCTTCTAGTTGGTGACCATCGGTGTTGACATCGGCCTGCAATCCTCCATCCTAAATCTCCTCAGAATATCAACGGCATACTTTCCTTGTCCCAGCAAAATATGTCCAGGCTCCTGCCAAACCTCCAATCACAGAAAATAGTGCATCAACCCAATATCTGTCATCTAGTACTCTGAAGCAAGATCCTTCTTGCAAGCTGCAATGGGTCTCTCTCCTCCTGTGATAAATAAGCCATCAACATATAACAGAAGAAGAAGCGGATCATCTCCAACCATGATGAAATAGAGATTCGGATCTGTTTCACTCTTCTGAAACCCCATCCGCTGCAAGTAAGAATCGATCCTGGAGTACCAAGCTCTAGGAGCTTGCTTCAACCCATACAAGGCTTTCATGTAGATTTTTCACAAGTTTTAGCCTCCGGTTATAAGTTAAAATATTTGTCTCAGTTAACTTCAATCTCAGAAATTTAAAATGTTGGAAATAAACATAAATATCAGACTTAATAGCACTGTTGTAACTTCACGTTTTCATGGACAGAAAGTAAATAAAATGCACGCCATTCAACACACAGTACTCAGGAATGTTTGGCCAATGGCCCTAGAAAAACCCACAAGGGGAAAACCAGTCAGTCAGAGAGAGAGAGAGTATATTATTTCTTTAGGATAAAAAATCAGACATTCATCTACAGTCAAAAATCCAACTTATCTCAACCCAGAAAAAAGACCCAGCAAGCTGCCTCGATTTCTGTGCAAGTGTTGCCTCGGTTTCCATGCACTTTCAATCTCGAAAAATGTGCCTAGAAATTACAGCTTTGTTGCCCTCGATTTCTGTGCATGAACAACAAAATATTGTCCTCGGTATTTGTGTCAAACAGACCCAAAAACCGTACTATACGGTCTATAATTAATGCAGTCGTACACCTCGAAAATTGTGCCAAAAATTAATGATTGCTGCCTCGAGAAATGTGGTCCCTTCCTCGAAAATTGTGCCTGAGATTTTACCTCGAAAACAGTGCCAAAATCCGTACTCTACGGATGGCAATAAATGTTGTTGTACCACTGCTCGATTTTTGTGCCAACAATAAATGCAAGTAGTACACCTCGATTTCTGTGCAACAATAAAGGCTCCTTGATATTCGTGCCCACTATAAGTCTCTTCAGCAAGCTGCCTCAAAATTTGTGCCCACTCTCTCCTTCTCTCTTCAACTCTCTCAGCTCTTCTTCTCCCTTCTTCTCTCAAGAATGAGGCAAAATGCCTTTCCCTTGCCTTTTTTATTGAACCCTAGGGTTCCTCTAATCTAACGATTGAGATTAAACTAGATCAACGGATGAAATTAATTGCTCATATTTTATTTCTCAAAATATTAATTTCACTCACCCACTTAAATTTATCAAAAAGTGACTTTACACTCTAAAGTCAAATTAAATGCTTTCACTTATGTCATTTAATGCAAGGGTCACTTTATGTCTCCTCTCTAAGTGACTAAGGCTAAAGTCACCTAGGGGAACACCTCCCTAGGTACAAAACTAACACTTTAGCCTACAAACATGAGTCTCTCTCTCATGAATCTCAAAGCCCTGAGGCTGCTCAACATAAATCTCCTCCTGAATGATTCCATTGAGAAATGTGGTCTTCACATCCATCTGATGGATCTTCCAACCCATTTCCGCTGCAATGGAAATCAAAGCCCTGATCGAAGTATACCGAGCAACTAGCATAAAGGTCTCATCATAATCCACTCCCTCAATCTGTGAAAACCCCTGCGCTACAAACCTAGCCTTGTACTTCTCCACACTACCATCCACAACATGCTTTAGCTTGTAAAGCCACCTAGAAGTCACCACTGACTTCCCCTTGGGTCTCAGAACTATCTCACATACATCATTCTTCATGATGGAATGGTACTCATCCATCATGGCATCTCGCCAAACATGATGTTGGGAGGCCTCCTCAAAAGTAGAAGGCTCTAAATCATGTAAACTAGCCACTAATGCCATGCCCAATTTGTCTAGCATCTGGATAGCCCTCACTGGCTCTTTGGGTGTCCCAAACTCCTGAGCTTCCTTCAAGGTCTCATAAAGCCACTTAGGCTTCTTCTTCCCTGAAGGTTGCTCCCACACTAGTTTGTCCTTGTCTGATGAACTACCAAAGGTAGAAGCCCCAATAACCTATGAACCAGCAACTGGTGTACCAAAAATTGGTGAACTCTGTGATCCTGATCCTCTGTACGGTGAATTTGTAATCTGATACCCAAAACCTGTCCCCGAAGAGCCTGCTAGCTGAACCACTGAACCTGGTGAACATGTGCCCATACTGTGTGGTCCTGTAACTCCGGAAACCTGTGAACCTATCTGTTGCGCTGATGGTACCTATGAAACTACCTGAGGTGCAGGAACCTACTGCTCACCCTGCTCCAACTCTCTAGACTTCCTAAAGGCTCGCTCCTCCTCAAAATTCACATCCCTTCTCACAACAACTTTCCTCTGAGAAGGAAGGTAAATACGGAAGGCCTTCGAAGTCTCATCATAGCCCACAAAGATACCCTTCTCTGCTATGGGCTCCAACTTTGTCATCTTCTGAGAAGGGCCATGAGAGTAAGTCAAACTACCAAATATGCGAAAATGGTTGACCTCAAGCTTTTTGCCTGTGAAACACTCCTCGGGTGCCATGTTTCCCACGACACAATGGGGACTCCTGTTCTGAAGATATACAGTTGTGATGCATGCCTCAACCCAAAGGAAGAAAAGGAAGTGACTGATCATGTAACATAGCTCTAGTTGCTCCAACAATAGACCTGTTCTTCCTTTCTGCCACTCCATTTTGCTCTGGAGTGTAAAGAACTGTCAACTGCCTCTTGATACCCCCATGTCTGCAATATCCATCAAACTCCTTGGAGGTATACTCACCGCCATTATCTGATCTGAGAACCCATATCTTCCTCCCTGTTTGGTTCTCCACAAGAGCTTTGAACTCTTGGAACCTCTGCAAGACCTCCTCAGATTTCTTGCTCTTCAGGAAGTAGATCCAGGTCTTCCTGGAATGATCATCGATGAATGTCACATAGTTCTCATATTCTCTCAAGGAAACAAATGACATCGGTCCACACAAATCTAAATGCATCAAGTCAAGAATCCCTGCTGACCTATTATCATTGCTAGGAAAAGCAGTCTTGGTGTACTTTTCCATAGCACACCCCCTGTACACATCACTTTGCTCTGTGCTGAACTCTGGTAAACATGTAACCATATGTCTCAACAACTCCAAAGCTGGATGATGCAAGTGAGCCATCCTCCTATGCCAAAGCTCATTGTCGTTGTTATTTGCCAAGGCATTCTGAGGCTGAAATAAGAGCCTGTACAGTTTCCCACATCTAACTCCAATGGCAAATGAAGCAGATGATCCTCCAGTCTTGGGAAACACACGCACATGTCCATCTAGGAAGGACACCCCAAGACCCCAAATCCTCAATCATGGAAACTGAAATCAAGTTCTTTTTCAGCCCAGGTACATACAATACATCTCTCAACACCATGGGACTCATGGACTCCCTCTGAAAGGTAATGGTCCCACGCCCAAATGCTCTGACTGCTGAGTCATCTCCCAACACCACCTACATATCAGTCTTTGTCTGTGAAAGCTCGGAGAACATCTCACAAGCACCTGTCATGTGGCTCAAAGCTCCACTATCAATATACCAAGTGCTGGAAGTAGATGCACTGTAGGAATGGTTTGTCAACAAGGAAAACTCCCTCTGTCTATCAACATCTGCACTAGTGATAATAGATGCTCTCTCTCTATCAATATGCCCAGTGCACAGAGAAAACTCTCTCTAAAATCTAGCTGCAAAGTCATCGACCTCCGCTGAAGCTGTTGTCTGTTGCTGCTTCTTCTTCTTGTTCGAAAACTGCCCAGCATAGTGTCCCATCTTATGACAAGCAAAGCACTTTACAATGCTCAGATCTTTCTTTTGCCCATCCTGTTGTTTGGCCCCACCCTTCTTGGGACCCTTCTTGTTCTTCTTCTTCCCCTTTGTCGTCAAAGCCACATCCTCCCTACTAGTATAAGCACTGCCATCCACAAGACCCCTCTAAGTCTCCTCCTGGACAAAATCATCACACATCCTATCCCATGTGGGTAGGTTCTCCCTAGCCACCAAACCCTGCACAAACACTGACCAAGGCTTTGACACCCCGTTCATTGTTGTCCGCACAAGCTCTGCATTAGGAACAACCTCCCCAACTACTGCAAGCTCATCTCTCACCTGAGAGATCCTAGTAAGGTAAGTCAACATAACCTTCCCTTTGACCATCCTCATACTCTTCAGCTTCTCCCTCAAAACCATCTTTCGATTCTCGTTTGAGCTCTGAAATAGTCCGGTCAAAGCATCCCACATTTTATGTGATGTCTTTACTCAAGATGTGAGGAATGACATGGTCTTTAATTGCATCAAGAATTATTCTCTTGGCCTTAATGTCCTTCTTATTGAAGGTTGCCAGTGCAACTGGATCTGTGGTAGCATTGGAAATGACAATGGGGTGAGTAGTAGTATGATTGACTACCTTATCCCATTGCTCATTCTCCTCTAATATCAGCAAAATCCGGGCCTTCCATGGGACATAGTTCCCTGCCCCATCAAGCCCATCCTCCATTCTCACACCAATTGAAGTCATATTTCTCAAAGAACAAGTTTCAACAAAATGCTTCTACTGTCAAAAGAACTTTTCTGAATCCTAAAAATTATTTTATGTCTGCAAAAATTAATTTTCTGCCCAACTCAACTCTGATACCATGTAAGTTTTTCTCGGTTTCAGCCACCGGTTTAAATGTCAAAAAATATCTCAGTTTAATGCCCAACCCAAAAATGCATAAGGCTGGAAATTACATAAAATTTCAGACTGAAATAAACACTGCTGTAACTCAACTTTAATGACAGGAAAAAAAAAATTAAATGCACACCATGAAATTTTCAGACACAGTAATTTTTGGCAACTTGCCCAAGAAAAGCCCACAAGGGGAAAACCTGTTAGGAGAGAGAGTATTTTTTATTATCAGGAAATTTACAGCAAAAATCATAAACTTTCAGACCAACTTATCTCAACCCGGAAGAGAAAACTTCTGCCTCGTTTTCCATGCCAAATAGAAAAAATCAAACTCAGATTTTTTTATGTTTTCTGCCTCGGTTTCCATGCCGTTGTACGATCTGTACGGACCTCAAAATCCGTGCCCAGGAAAAAAAATCTCGAAAATTGTGTCTGCTGTACTGAAAAACCGTATCGTACGAACTGTACGGACCAGCAATAAATGTTGTTGTCATCTCCTCAATTTGCGTGCCCTCTCTACTGCTGTCCTTTCCCTCGATTTGCATGCTGCAAATTTTTTCTTTCTCAGAAAAAATGGAAACTTTCTCTCTCAGCTCTCTCCTTCACTTCAATCTGCAAAAGTGAGTGAAATGGTCTTCCCTTGCCTTTTTGGTGAGAACCCTAGGGTTCATCTAATCCAACGGTTGAGACTAGATTAGATCGGTGGATGAGATTAAATGCTCACATTTAATTCTCATAAATATTAAATTTACTCACCCACTTAAATTTATCAAAAAGTGACTTTAATCTCTGAAGTCATATTAAATGTTCATCTCAAGTCATTTAAGGCAAGGGTCACTTTATTTTCCCCTTTTAAGTGACTAAGGCTAAAGCCACCTAGGGAAACACTTTCCTAGGTACAAAAATCAACAAAGAGAAGACATGAAATGTATAACTTGCCTTTTTCCATCTTCCATCAAAACACTTGTTGCAAAACTAAACAGAAAATATAGTATTATCATTGACTAGTGTGGTTGCAATAGTTACAATGGAAATTGAGGTACAAATTTCAGCGCCCCTTTTATACGAACTATATAGACTATATTTGAATAAGTGTTTGGAAAAATCAGAATAAAAAACAGGTACTTTGCACGTTTGGAAAGGAACTAACTACATATTTCAATAGAATGACTGAAAATAATCTATAGACTGACATTGAGTAGGGAGTTCCAAAGTACTTCAAAATTGTCTAAAATGTCTACTAAATAGTGATCGAGTAAGATACAAAGGGTAAATCGCCAAATTGCAAAATACAGCTTATTCATGTATTAGCTATAACTTTTGCAGGTAGGGTAGCCATGCAATATAACCAGTAACCCATATCATGTCTTGTCCAACCAATAAGACTGCATTAATAATTTACTACTAATTACGTTAATAAAGGAAGATTACATCCATTCATTTATTAGTAATGACTTTTCAAGCTAGGGTAGTCATCCAATATAGCTAGTGACCCATATCATATATCCTGTCCAACCAATCTGACCGCATTAATAACAATTACGCTCTAAAGGAAGATTACATCCATCAAGGAATCTCATTGCATTTCAGGAAGACAATAGAGCCCAGATCAAATATAATAAACTTTTCAGCTTACCATATTGCTCAGAATGGATAACAGCTAAAAATGCCCAGGTTATTATGCAATTATACAGAACAACACACCAGGAGATAGCTAGTCTCCAAAACATTTACAATCTCTAAAAATCATGGATCCTTCTAATATAAGAAAAATAACAAGCAGAAAAATCTGATGATTCCTAGAGGCATAGTACCCATTTAGCAAAATATGATTCCTGTGGCTCATTAAAATTGTACAAATGAAAAATTTTCTTTATATACCTGACTAATGATAAACTTCAAGAATCCAACCTTCTCTAGTTCCGCCAGTGCCATATGTGTAAGACCTGGCATTGCTCGATGAAATGGCATTTCTGCTTTTGGCAATGGTTTTCCTTCACGCTGCACATGATCACTCTGGCACAGTTACTAAGTAGAGTATTTATAAATCCTACAAAACAAAATAACTATTGTCATAAATAGATTGGGGGACAATTTTTGATTGATCACCACCCTGAAAAAAGCTTAAGCGGATGTTTCTTTTAATTCATCTATTTGTTAATAAAACTTTATAGCTACAATGTAAGTATGCTTTGGATTAGAACTCCAGCTAATAATAGAAAGCAGGTCTGTGCTAAACTTTTCCATGCAGTTATATAATACAAAAATAAGGCATCTTTCCCTTATTAAATCTACTGTAAAGTTACTTAACCCAAAATAAGGCATGTTTCCCTTATCCTTCTTTGTTGCTATTTGAAAGTATTTATATTATGTTCTATCATCCTAAAATTGACAGACGGAGATAGCATCTGCCATTTTAATTGAATTAATAGGATTCCAATATTTCCTAACCCTCAGATTCAAAGATAGGAGAGAAAACATTTAAACCTGAAGAGTCCAAATGCCTGTGGGCCCACGAAAGTCAGGAATACCACAAGAAGTAGAAATTCCAGCTCCAGTGAATGCAACCAGGTGCTTGCTCTGTGTACATAAAGTCAGGAATAAGCTTGATAAAAGAAAAGTTGAACTGGAAACATTCAACATCAAATAAGTGAATGAAAAGCAAATTGATAAGATGAAATACATCGATGCTAATAGAAACTTATCAAACCTCTTCAATGAGTTTTGCCAGCTCCACTATCTTCAGTTGTGTATACAAGTTTTCGCCACAGAAAGCAACCATACAAAAGATGTGTCAAAGAATCATATGATGACTCAACATAGTAAATAATGTACAAAGCATAGATAAATCTTAAATCAAAGAAATTTTTCACTTTGGCTGTGAATAAAGAAGAGTATAATTGAATGGACATTATAAAATTTAATCAACCATCAAAATCAAGCAAAGATAGTCTATGAAGCTAAGACATAACAAATTGAAATAGACAGGAGGTGTCATTAGGAAGTGGGAACTATGCACACCATATAGAAAAGGAAGAAGACATCAAAATTTTACAAATATATTTGAATCTTAAATTTAAATATTAATGTCCACTAGCAGCCAAAATCAGCCAATGGGACTGCACAAAAAACAATGATAATAGTGACCAATGAGATTGCTAAAAGCATCTCACTAAAAGCTGCAAAAATTACAAAATAACAGTGTACATAGCCTATGGGTAGTGCCAAAAGCATCTCCAAGAAGAAGCAGGAAGACAGGATGAGATGAAAGTAGGTTAAACTTTATAGAAGTGATAATGGGGCACAAGAAAGCCCAAAAGAGTAAAGATGGAAACAATCCAAATAAGGGCACCGAGGTAGACACCCTAGGGCCTAAACCAGAAACATTGTTAGTAGTTTTACCCAATAACTCTCCTAGCATCCAAATTCATGAAAATTTTGGTGATAAGATTCATAATGGGATTTGGGGACTCTGGAGTAGAGTTCAAAATTGATGACCACGTAATTGTCATTAGCCTGTTTGAACTTTGGATGTCAAAATACCTGTAATTTTAGAAGATATACATCACATATGAAGGGTGATTTTTTAATGTTAAAAAAGGTCTAAACTTTATTTTGAAGATTGTGTGTGTGTAACACATCTTTTAATTGTTATTTGCTATATTTACAAATCACCACCCACCTGGCACAATCTAACTTCATTCAATAAACTGATTTAATTTAAAGATGGAACATAATCTCCATGGTGGCAGGTACCTCCATCAATCATATTTCCATTAAAACATAGCCTAGGCGCTATATATAGGGAATAACTCAAGACTTTGCATTTCAATGTATTTCAAAGTTCGAGGAACAACTATAATTTGAGTTTCACTTAGTCATAAGTCCTAAACTCTGATTTCTCAAGGAGGAGAAATTGTAAACAAACAAACATTATTTAAGGCCCGCTCAGTCTTCAGTTGCCTTGGTAACTAGCTTCTCTGAGCTGTTTGCAGGCAGTTCCTATAAAAGTCCAACTCTACAAAAATCAAGTTGAAGGTTTATGGAGCTTGGATGTGGAATTGGAGCTCGAAAACTTGAGGCTTGAGGAATTTCCAATCACTTGTGAGTCAAGTCTGTGTCAATGTTCTACAGATTACAAGTGCTTCATTTTCTTCACAGCGATTTCATTACTATTTGCATAATGTATCTTCTCTCGTTGCTCTCTGTTTAGATTGATCATTGATGTAATTTGAATGTCTCTGTGTTGTTGCATTCGCTATTGTATCCACTTAGTGCAATATTTTATCTACTATTATATCGAATACTTTATTATTTATTATAGCTCAAATCGGCCGGTACCTTCATTTCCTTCTGAAAGCAAAGCTGATCTGAATCATGTGAAGAATGAGAATCACAGAGTTATTGCAGAGAGAACGGTAATACAGTGAAACCCATATTCTATGAATGACTGAAATAGTAAAACACTGTAATATGCAAAGCAATACACATTGGCTAGAATGGTGGTAGATTATCTCTGAAGAGAGATGTGTCAGCTACATTCATTTGCCACAAGAAGATTACAAGAGTCTGAAACTTCCTTTTAACATTAAATATAAACCCCAAAGAGGGAAAAACCCTAAAGATCTAGAAACCCTAACCCTAAGAGATGAGGTGGAAAAATGTGGGCCCCAGGGAACCTAGTTGATACATCAACTTCCCAATGCCACAACTTTTGTATACAACTCTGTTTGGAGAGTTTATTGAACCATTACAAAGCTTATTCCATGCTCTATGTGTTTGGAAGGCCCCACAGTCAAAGGTTACAGGGCCAGGTCAACTACAAAAAATACATGGGAAATCAACAAAAAATGCATTGGAAGTTTAAGACCTGTAAAACTGTCGTAGAACTAGCAAGATGTAGATTCATTCTGAGTCAGTGGAAGAGGTGGACGCCCACCGGTATCCACCTGGATCATTGCAGAAAAAGCTGGTCAACAAAAATATACAAAGACTTCGGCCTGGAATTTGAGGTCCCACAGGGCGTATTTATCATTGCAAGACGTATTTGATAGCTAGCCTTCAATAGAAAATGTAGAAAGTTACCATCTATTTAAATTAGAAAACGTAGGTTTGATGTGCATAGGTTTATATGGACTGCCAAATTTTCTGATAGTTGTCTCGCACTGGAGCACCTTAGCTTACCATGATTACTTGCCGATTTATGGAATCCAATTCTGTAAAAAATAGAACTTCTTACCATCAATAGTAACTGTTGCTAATTAGCAATCTCAGAGCATTTGTAAAATTTTAAACTAGGTTTACCCATTTCAAAAATGTGGCAAAATTCATAATAGAAATATAGATTCCAGCGACAACTGTCGCGCAACCAGTATGCTCATCATACTTTTTCATTATGAGAAACATAGTGGTATTAATGTTTGTAATTTTGTTCACATTCAAAACTCTGTTACAATCATCATGAATTCTCCACATGCACAGAAAGACCAAGCAGAGGGATTACATAAGGGTTAACTGACACTCCCATATCAGGCATTGTTAGAAATTTAAATTCAAGTAATTAGGTGTTGGAAATGAAAGGAACTACATTGTTGTTAAGGATAATTGACTGTATCATCTGAACTTGTACAATGCAAATAGTTAAAATATATATATATATATATATATATATATATATTTTCAGAGTGTAGTCAGTAGACCATCCAGTAATTGTATAGGAGATTGAACACTAGAACAAGGGTTAACATCATTGTTCATATATTTTGTTTGGCATATTTTTGAACAAATAAATGGCAGAGGCACTGAAGAGAGTAACAACAATTGTTTCCATTTTTTTTTGACAGTTTTCAAGAAAACAAGCCTATATTTGTTAAACATTCAGTAAAGTGGAGAACTCTTGCAAACACCCATTACTGGTGTGCAGCCTTCGGAGGAAGCATGTTCACTGCACATCACATATGGCCATGTTTGTTGATCGTATTTCGACGACCCAGATTCATTCTCACCTAGCCCACTGATCTTATTGGTGTTTGTAGCTGCATGAGGCATCCTCACACAAATTGGCCCAAAGAAGATAATAATCAAAGGTAATTTTTTTTTTATTGAAGACAAGTCAGCCCAGTCAAGAGTGTACAAGTTGGCCCCAGTAAAATTGGAAGTGCAAACATGAAAAGGTATAAATAGAGGAAGTCTTTCTCATTCAAACCATCAAGCAATTCGCTCAAGTCAGCTGAAGAAGTGCGCAAGAGAGAGAGAAGACTATTCTTGGGTTGAAGAAGACTATTTCTGGGTTCGCTATTGTTGAAGAGTTTCTTGCTTTGGCTCTAGGGTTTGTCTAGAGCTTGTCTATGTGACAATCCTTGTATCTGGATGTATCTTGAACCATAATCTCTGAGTAAGAAAAGGTTGTTGGGTTTTCTCCCTTGAAGGGTTTCCCAGGATATTCTTTGTGTTCTTGTGTTTCTGTGCATGGTTATTCTTTCAATGATCCTTACTTGCATATATTGCAATTAAAGTTAGAGATGAAAATTATATTGCTATCTTAAAATTCTAACATGGTATCAAAGAAATGTTGAATAGATGCCATTGCCGGAAACTAGGGCATCCAAGTCTGGACCCTTCTCTCCATAGATCAACTTGAAAAGACCACTTGTGAAACTCACCCTAGGGAGATGCACCTCTCTGTGTAAGCAGATTTCAGTTTCAAAAAGTTAAGTTTTTGACCTATTTCTAAACCAGGGTCAAGATGGTTGTTGGACTTAAGAGTAGAAGACAGATTGGAGGGAGTTTCAAACTTACAATCTTGGAAGAGTAGGATGTTCACGCTCCTAAATGAATATGATCTCAAGGATCATATACTCAAAGATATTCCAAAGCCAGAGCAAGACCAAGAGAAAGCAAGACAAAAGAAAAGTGAATCCATAGCAATGGCAACCTCGAGGGATGCAGTAGATATTACGAAGAAATTGCCTTTGCCAAAAATAGTCGATATACATTGAAATAAGACCCCATTTGTACCAACAACTCCTTGTTGTGGTTGAGCCCCCTCCTTTGTTAGAAGCATAATAATAATAATAATACAACTAGGCAGGTGCAAGGGGATCCTTGTGGATCCTAGAGGAACACAGGAACTGGAATATGCATGGGGATTGGGAACAACTACAAATATTTTGGCAGAGGCATATGCCCTTCTCCAGGGCCTAAGGTTAATAAACGCAAACAAAATCAAGACATTGATTGTGATAGGGTACTCTCCCATAATCATCAAGCTATTTAATGGCTCTAATTCCACATCAGATAGCAAGATCAATCGTCTAATATGAAATATCAAGAATCAAACAAGAAGCTTCAAGTTTTGAGGACATTTCTTTTCTACGCGTCCTAAGAACCCTTAGTCATCAAGCCAATTCTCAGGCTAATCAAGGGTCTCAAAAAAAGGTGAACTAAAGGAAAACAAGGTGACCTTCCACCCCATTCCCTAATCTCATTTCAAGTTTCAATGGTTAATAGACAGGCACCTTGCAAGGAGAAATCAACCTCCTAGAAGATGTATCCTTGAAGGAATTATTATCCAAGGACAAACAGATATGGAAGGCATAGATCTGAGCTTGCCTCACACATGAATTCATTTATATGCCTCGAGCTAATTGAAGAGTTTGCAATGCATTTTCAATTTGAAGGTGGGATTGTTGGAATGGAGGTTTGTTGTGGTTCACTGGCATGCAGACACCATGGTTACCCTTGGAGGCTGTTATCTCTCAAGGTAAGCCTCCTCCCATATACCTTTTGTAGGACCAGTACATTTTTTGAAATTCAACTCTAGGTATGGTATTTGGTTTCAATAGTTTGGTTTTCTGGTGTGTGCAACCTAGATGTCAATCACTCTGGTCATTTTCGATAGATAGTTTGGTATAGGACATTTGGAATAGTAGCTTTGGGTCTGGTCTGTTAGGATTAATTAATCCCCCCCTTTACCCGCGTAGTTTATTTGATTCATTTTGACTAGCTTAAGAGGTCATCATCACCCACTAGTGCATGGGGGACACACCTAAGGGTCATCTGCCACTTACTGCACCTAATTGCATAAGTTTAGGAGCCCTACGAACCAATCCCTACATTATAGGAACCCACTCTGAGTGCCACCAACAGTCACCTTCAGTTGCATGTGGTAGGTAATCAGTCATGCTCAATTATGCTTCAATAACCATCAGTTAGATCACAGTCAGTTAGATTAGCGCCAATTTGCATGATTCATGGGAGTGTAGGCGCCATTATTCACCTACCCTCACCTACCATCATCAGTTAACTGATTGTAGACTGATTTGGTTATCCGGAGTTAACTAATGAGATCCAGCTGTGATTATTTCCACACCGAGTTAGCTAACCAGTCAGTTTGAGTTGGTGAATTCGAATCTTATCCACAATATTCGAATTCTATTTATTGTATGACCATTGTATTACTGATTAATTAATTAAGATTGATGTAATGATAATCTGAGCAATACTTGTCCGATTTGTGTAAAATTTCTGTCATGAATCCGTTGTTCAGTTTACATTGATTTGACAATTCCACTGGATACTTCTTTTCAGATAGCTCTCATTTTGGCTTGTAGATCTACGGTTCATGAAATTTAACATGGTATCAAAGCATAGATTGGTTATCCAGAGTTAACTAGTGAGCTTCAGCTGTGTTTATTTCCACACTAAGTTAGCTAACGAGTCAGTTTAAGTTGGTGAATTCGAACCTTATCCACAGTATTCGAATTCTATTTATTGTATGACCATTGTATTACTAATTAATTAATTAAGATTGATGTAATGATAATCTGAGCAATACTTGTCCGATTTGTGTGAAATTTCTGTCATCAATCCGTTGTTCAGTTTATATTGATTTGATAATTCCACTGAATACTTCTTTTCAGATGGCTCTCATTTTGGCTTGTAGATCTATGGTTCATGAAATTTAACATGGTATCAGAGCATTGATCTACAAGCCAAAATGAGAGCTATCTGAAAAGAAGTATGCAGTGGAATTATCAAATCAATGTAAACTGAACAACGGATTCATGACAAAAATTTCACACATATCGGACACGTATTGAATAGATTATCATTACATCAATCTTAAGTAATTAATCAGTAATACAATGGTCATACAATAAATAGAATTCAAATATTGTGGATAAGATTCGAATTCGCCAACTCAAACTGACTAGTTAGCTAACTTAGTGTGGAATTAATCACAGTTGGATCTCACTAGTTAACTCCGGATAACCAAATCGGTCTACAATCAGTTAATTGATGATGGTAGGTGAGGGTACATGAATAACGGCGCCTACACTCTCATGAATCATGCAAACTGGCACTAATCTAACTGCCTGTGATCTAACTGATGGTAACAAAAGCATAACTGAGCATGACTGATTACCTACCATGGGAAACTGAAGGTGACTGTTGGTGGCACTCATAGTGGGTTCCTATAATGTAGGGATTGGTCCCTATGGATCCTAAACTTATGCAATCAGGTGTAGTAAGTGGCAGATGACCCTTAGGTGTGTCCTCCATGCACTAGTGGGTAATGATGACCTCCTAAGCTAGTCAAAATGAATCAAATAGACTGTGGGAAAAGAGAGGATTAATTAATCCTAACATGGTCAGAATTCAGGGTAAGTAAAGAGGCTTTGTAATTTGTGTGGTTTGGTTCTGGTTATGTTTGTTGGCTTTCTCGTAATGTATGAAAGAAGGCCTTCTTGGATTTGGGGCAATTTTGTCTGCTTGGGATCTAGTTGGAATTCAGGGAATGTGCAGAGGATTAGTAATCTACGTGGTCTGGTTCCAACTTTGTTTGCTAGCCTTCTTCCTCGAGTAATTGCGCCGAGAGGCGCTCTACAGCCCAGTATGGGGTAGATCTTGTAACGTTATGTAACGTTACATAATGTTATGTCGGCTATAAAAAAAAATAGAACATAATGTTATGTCAGCTATAAAAAAAATAAAACATAATGTTATGTCGGCTATAAAAAAAAACACAATATGGGGGAGATGTTGTAATATTTTTACTTAACAAAATAATAAAAAATGTTGGCCTTGCACATGGTTTTAAAACCATAAACCATGTGGTTTTAAAACCATAAACCATGTGCATGGTTTTAAAACTATGTGCACATGGTTTGCACATGGTTTTAAAACCATGCACATACGTAATAAATGTCGGCCAGAAAAAAACCTAATATGGGGGAGATGTTGTAATCTTCCTAACAAAACAATAAAAAAGTAAAAATTTAATTATCCGTAAAAAAAATATAGGTGAGGAAAAAAACACAATATGGGGGAGATGTTGTAACATTTTTACTTAACAAAATAATAATAAAAGTTGGTCTTGCACATGGTTTTAAACAAACCATGTGCATGGTTTTAAAACCATGTATGAGGAAATATTGTAATGTTAGTTCATAACAAAATAAAAAATAATAAAAAATATTATATGTGGGCCATAAATAATATTAAATATTAATAATAAAATATTATATGTGGACCTTAAATAAAAATATGTGTCTTTTGGTTTGAATCAAATCAATGGATACCTACAAAGAGATTTGATCCCTCTCGGCGCTTGATAGAGCCTAGGATTTGGATCTACGCTGGTTTATGAAGCAAGGCGAATTTGGATTTAGAGCAATTTCAATTTTCATCCACTTGGGAGGTGGGAGAAATCTTGTGTTTCCCGGTCAAGTTTTTTCTCTGCATCGGTCATCTCTGGGCTATGGATTGCCCAAGGTACCACGCCAACTGTCTTAGGGATGTCCACGAAATCCACAAGGCTATGCGTAGGCATGACGGATTAATTAATGATAATAGAATTTCAAGTCTCACTATAACCTCGAAAGTTTATTCCAATGAGTAGCAATGCCTCTCTCAAATGCAATTATTAAGGAGACTCCTAACTTTTAAGCAACAGCAGCAGCAAATAAAGGGGTTAGCGGAAAATAGTTTACAACCTCAGTACCAGATCTCTTGCAGTGGCCTATAATTATCAGATGTTGGGTTCAACCCATGGTAAACCAAAGGAGGAAGAAACAGTGCATCAGATGTTTTAGGACATGGTCATAGAGAATTAAGAATCCACAAAGTTCAATGCTGGGCAAGATGAAGCCCAAAGCAAGCATGTCATTTAGCAGTTTTCTACGTTTCTGTGGTTTGTAAGACAGTCTTAATTCTAGGAGTCTTTTATCAAGTTTATACTAGTAGAATCTTTTTGAAATCCTTGTAAAGGATAACAAAAAAATGACCTTAGTCATATGGTTATAATGGTGGATTTTGAAAACAATATCAACATGTTTTTGTATTACTCCATTGTTTAATTCAGTTGTAGCTTTTGTTAATACAAATCTCTAACCATTTCTGTTAAAAAATAATAATATTAAAAGTGGGCACGTACCCCTTCACCTCGTGACCAGTCGATGCATTTAAGTATACCATCATGAGGCTTGTTGCAATCATCATCTCATCAATATCTTATCAATCAATCATTATTCAATATATTATTATTTAAATTTGCACAAATCTTCTATCCATCATATTAAACAAGAATTGTTTACTACATCCTCCTCCGTCATCAATTGTTTCACTTTCTCTCACCTGAGACAGTGGCAATGGTGTTCAGCCACTTCTCTCCACTCCACCTCCAATCTCCTCCAACAAAAGGTCCAACTTCCACCCTATGTACAAGTCCGCCCATACATACTGTAAGCAGTATGATGGATGATATGCAAATGCTGCACTCAAAGAATAATCCTAAAACCCTAGGTGCCTTTAAAGCTTGAAACCTATCAAAACAACAATCGTCAAATACTAGAATCCACAAACACATTTTGCAGAAAAATAATAACAGAGTACACAGATCTGAATTCTCAAGCACGTCTATCTTTCTATTGAACATGGAAAGAAGGAAATACACTGCAATAGCTCAAGACCAAAAACTCTCTAACCAACATAGTGGTGCACCCTACATCTCCTTTATAGAATAGGGAAAAGAGAGAAGATACAATGTATGTGGTTACATGCATGAAGCACTCAAGGTGATTCAGTCAAACCCTAATCTAGACTAATCACCAAGTATGCCCTAGCTGCTTGGATAGTGTCAAGTAAGTGCATCTCAACTGGAAGACAAACTGGAGATGCAAGCATGCATCCCCTTCCTTGAGAACTGTGCCCTATACCTTAACTGGAACCTTATCATGCAAGAGCGCTCTGTTTAACTAGGGATCTGCACCCTCCTAATAATAGATCATGCATGCAGAACTTAACTGAACTGAATCTGATCTAGAAACTAAACACAAGCAAAACTAGAATTGCTAAATCTGAAACAGCATGAAAACTAGAATTTCTCAAGGTGGCAAAACTGGAAATATACTAAGATAAGCACATAGACGCTAAAGGCATTAATGCACTCTCAACTCTCCTACATAACTGTGCCTCCATCACACTCTACTGTGCACAGTAACCAAGACAAACTGCTACCATTACTGCCGATGTATGGACCTGCAATAAGTACACCCTTACTGCCGTTGTACAGATCTGTTGTACCTGGTGGCTGAGTGCACCCTGGTACCATGGAGAAGACCATTGGAGCTAAACAAGGTAAAAATCTGACATATAGTATGTAAGAAGATATAACATATAACTACCTGCTACATTGTAAAAAACCATTGTTTCATAGTCCAGCAAAAAGGGTGGAAATAGGTTCAACTCAGAAAGGCTAAGCTAAAGCAACAAGTCACCTTTGATAAAAATTCCATGGGCTGAAAAAAGTAAAAATTCCCACAACCAAACTTCTTCGACCGTAAGTCTATAGATAAATCAACCATGGATAAAAGCATGTGTTAAACCAAATGGGTTATTTACAAAAGATTTTAAAATTGGTTTCTATCATTTATTTTTGATAATATAACAAATGGTGCTTATATTTTAATTATTTTGTGTCTGCCCACGGGGAATAGAATAGATGGTGAATGGGTGTACTGTTAAGGCACTCCTCGCGTAAAGTCTCCGGTTCAAAACTCCGTGGGTGCTTACACAAAAAAAAAAAAATTGCGTTCAATTTTTTATTGAATAGGTTCTAAGCACAACTTGACGATGCTTCAAAACGAAAAAAAATCCAACCTACACAAAACAACTTTTTTTATGCTCTAGTCCACTATAGGATGTTACAATTAAAGTGCGATGAGAGTAGAAAAAAAATTAATTGTAATTTTTCATTTGAACATATTTGGATGCACTGATGTTGAGGAATGAGAATATAGAAATCAGAAAAAAGTTAAAAGAGACTTGAAAGTTGTTTGAAAGGTAGAATATCCTTAGCTAAAAAATAAAATGTGTACTACATGAAGGGAACTCCATTATGAAATATGAATGATATGAAACTTAAGCAACTGACAAATGCTGTACTTGGTAATAATTGTAATAGAATCTAGAATGATGTTGCTACCCATGCAAAGTCAAATGCCCACAAGTTATATATGGCACAATGGCTATGTGGCAATAAATAAATAAATAAAGCAAAAGGGATTTCAGAACATATAATGCAAATCAATTATGTTGATAAAGAAAGAATCATCACAACTATGAAATCGGCATACTGGGTAGCACAACAAGATTTATCTATTTCAATGTATGGATCTCCTTCTTCTCTTGCCATGTTAGATTTATCTATCTGTACTAAGTGAATATCTCTTGCAAGGTGCTGCTGAAGAACAAGCTCACTGCCACAGACATGAGTGACACAGACAAAGTGGCCAGCTACCTAATAATTATCTTCCAGCTTCAAGATCAGCTCGTTGCTATCAATATGAAGTTGGAGGATGGGGAGTTGGTGCCCAAAGCACTAAATGGGTTCTCTTCATCTGGAGACAAGTTTGTTCATGATGTCTATGCTCGTTAGAAGTTTCCCAGCTTTGAGAAGCTTTTGGGATGATTCCAAGATAGAGACAATTTCAGCCAAAGTGGAGGAGATCTAGAAACTACCCTTCGTAGTGTTGAATTTTAGCATTAGCATGAATTCTTTTAAAAAATTTGCAGACTATAAAATAACAATAGACAAGTGCAGTAGATACATCAAAACACCACACACACTGAACACAAGAGTTTTTCACGGGGAAACCTTTAAGGGACAAAAACCCCAAAAGCATTAGTAATTCATCTCTTAAATGAGATGACCGAGTTCAAAATGAAAGTTCCTCAATAATTTGGCAAACCCTAATAAGCTTGATAAAAAATGCCACAAGAATAGTTTTTACAAAAAACGAAATTAGGGCTTGCTGCCCTAATTCCTTTCCTGTTGCCCGAGATCAGACTACCCGAATTCCTGTAGCTGCCCGGACTTTATTTCCTGCTGCCCAGAAATGTTTCTCAGCTACCCGAGATCACAGACAATTGGCCGGACCCAGTTTCTTCCTGCCTGGAACCACTATTGCCTGCCCGAGCTCCTGTTGGAGCTGCCTGAGGATGGAACAAGGCTGCCTGAGCTCTGTTGGAGCTGCCCGAGGATAGATCTGAGCTACCTGAGCCCTGTTGGAGCTGCTTGAAAATAGATTCGGGCTGCCCGAGGATAGATTCAGGCTGCCCGAGCCCTGTACCAGCAGTCCAACACTTGCCCGAGTGTTTATACTGCTGCCCGAAGCCTACCTAGGCTGAGGAGGGGTTGCCCATGACTGATCTGGGCAACCGTGAGGGTTCTGACGCTGCCCGTGAAGATTCTGAGGTTGCCTATGAAGATTCTGAGGCTTCCCGTGAAGTTGCTAAGGCTGCCCATGAAGCTATTGAGGTTGCCCGTGAAGTTGCTGAGGCTACCCATGAAGTTGCTGCAGCTGATCAGAAGGTTAGGCTGCTGCCCTAGCCCGTAGAGAAGAAGATAGGACTGCTGCAAGTGATCACCAAGGATGAAACCCTAGCTTAGGGTTTCTCTGAATCAAGAGTGGATGCCCTAGCTAGAAACCTCCATGCTAGGGCATAACCACAAGAACTTTCTTCTCTTCTAAGACTAGCGAAAATTTTCCTTGGAGAAGTTGTAAGATGATGAGCAAGTGTGTATAAAATGAAATGAAGTTGATCTGCTTTTATATCCTTCGAATCACCTAGATGTGGACCAAAACTCAAAAGAACAAAATAATAATATTTTACCTTTAGTGGCCCTCAAGGTCTTTTTGCACTTTCACTTTGACTCCTTAGTGGTTTAAGGGTCCTTATGTATTTTTACTTTTACTTTTAGCCTTCTTCATGTGCCCTATGGTCAAAACAAGTGGTCATAGGGCTCTTTCATCCCCACTCAAAGTACATCATCATAAATAGAGAGAATTACTAATGCTTTTATCTCACACTCCTTGTGCCACCAAGATCTGGTACTAGGTGTCCTAACTAAGGGTAGCTAAGCCTTGGAGAAGATCACAAAGCCCACAGATCGAGGGTAGGAGTGTCTCACATGCCCAGACTCGGTCTAGGAGTTATAGTGATGTCCTGATAACTGCCCAGGTGCCTCAGCCATAGGGTGCATAATTTGACCCAAGGTCAAATACTTGGTAACTGAGCAAGCGCCTCCATTCTCCCGGAGAATGGCCCTCACCCCTAGGCTGAGTCCCCTAGTACTAGATTGGTTCATCTTCCTGGGAACTAACCAGGTGCCTCCATTCAAAGAATGGCCACTCAGCTCTAGGCCGAGTTCCCCTAGTGTTGGACTAGTTCCACATCCTGGTCCTCGACCAAATGTCCCCATTTAACAGAATGGCTACTCAACTCAAGGTTGAGTTCTCCCAGTGCTGGACTGGTTCCACATCCTGGTCCTTGACTAGATGTCCCCATTCAACAGAATGGCTACTTCGCTCAAGGCTGAGTTCACCCAGTGCTGGACTGGCTCCACATCTTGGTCCTTGACCAGATGTCCCCATTCTCCTAAGAGAATGGCTCTCGATGTTGCTCAGGAAAAATCAACACTCCCTCTCAGCGAGAGAGGTATTCTTTGCCATGCCAAGCTTGTCAGGGAAGTACACAAACTTTGTTGTTGTCAAAGGCTTGGTCAGGATATTTGTGATATGTTCATCTATACGAATGTGGAGTGGCTCTCTGTACTAGGTCTCTGATGAAATGATACGTCAATTCAATGTGTTTCGATTTATCATGAAACACTGGATTCTCTGAAAGCTTAATGCAACTTTGATTATCGCAATGGATGATCGTTGAGTCAAGCTTTCCACCAAACATATCAAATAGTAGTTTCCTAAGCCAAACTACTTCCTTGCAGGCGTCACTTGCAGCAATATACTCAACTTCAGCTGTACTATGTGCTATGGAACCCTGTTTCCTGCTATACCAAGAGATCATTGCATATCCCGTACTGAAGCAGTAACTTGAAGTACTTTTCCGATCTACTGCACTGTCAGCCCAATCTGAGTCAGCATATCCTTCTAACAATACTCCACTACTAGAAGTATACCTGAGCCCATAAGTGATAGTACCTCGCACATATCTAAGTACATGTTTGGCAGCTACCCAATGTATGTGATTCGGATCGGACATGAACTGACTCAGAGCATTTACTGTGTAACAGGTATCTGGTCTCGTGTGTACGAGATATATCAAGGATCCAATGAGTTGTCAATACAGAGTACAATCCACATCTTGTGAACTGATGGTTGAGTCTCACAACTTCTTCAAGTTGGTAGTCATGGACACGCTCATGGACTTGCAATCATGCATCCCAAATCTCTGCAAAGATGTCTACTGCATACTTCCCTTGTGTTAGGAATATCTCACCTGGATTTTTCCAGACTTCTAAGCCAAGAAAATAATACATCAGACCAAGTTCCTTCATTTCAAATTCAAAGGTGAGCTCCCTCTTACACTGTGCTATCACATGTTCCTCACCTGTAAGGAACAGTCATCCACATATAGGACAAGGATCAAGATATGATTATGAACAACCTTAAAGTACAAATTGGAGTCAGCAATACTTTTGGAAAACCCCAAGCTGTGAAGGAATCGATCCATCCTTGCATACCAGACTCTTGAAGCCTGTTTGAGCCCATACAAGGCTTTCTTCAGTTTACACACATGGGTCTTATTCCCATGAGTCACAAAGCCTTCAGGTTGTTCAATGTAGACTTCCTCATCAATCTTGCCATTGAGGAAGGTTGTTTTTAAATCCATCTGATGTAACTTCCATCTGAATACTGCGGCAAGAGAAATGATGATTTTGATAGTAGTATACCTGGCGACAGGAGCAAAAGTCTCATCATAGTTTATGCCTTCTTTTTGAGTAAAACCACGAGCTACAAATCTTGCTTTGTACTTCTCAACGCTGCCATCAACAGCATGCTTGATTTTGTAAAGCCATCTGGATGTTACCACTGAATTTCCTGTCGGTCTAGGAACAACTTCCTACACATCATTCTTCATGATTGAACTGTACTCTTCAATCATGGCATCAATCCATACCTATTGACTTGCTGCTTCTTTGTATGTGGAAGGTTCAGAAGTTATGAGTTGGATCATAAGACCTGGGTATTTATGTGGCCTTGTGTTTTCTCTAAAAGTCTCAAGAGGAGCTTTATGCTTCTCAACTTCTTGTACCGTTTCTTGGCACCAGGAAGGTCTCTTTTTGGAAGGAGGAACTTCAAGCAATTCTTCTGGTGGACTTTCAGTTTCCTTAGGTACATCCGGAATTTGATTCTCAAATTCCTCTTCCTCCCTCTAAACTTCTGAATCTGGGATCTCAGAAGGAGGTCCTTCACATTCCTTTGAAAGCTCTTGTGTTTGACGAAACACAGCTTCCTCATGGAAAATCACATCTCTACTGACTTCAATGTACCTCTGTCCAGGGGCATAGATGCGGTAGGCCTTCGAGCTGTCACTGTAAACGACAAATATACCTTTCTTTCTGGAAGGCTCTAGCTTAGCCCTCTTTTCTTTTGGCACATGAATGTATACCGGAGTGCCAAAAATCCTCATGTGGTCAACTGCAGATTTCTTGCTAGTGAAGACTTCTTCTGGAGTCTTTTCCCCCAAGATAGCATGAGAGCTTCTGTTTTGGATGTACACAACAGTACATGCAGCTTCAGCCCACAAAGATAAAGGAAGATCTAAGTCAATCAGCATGGCTTTAGCAGCTTCACAGATTGTTTTGTTCTTCCTTTCTGCAACTCCATTCTGTTGAGGGTTGTAAGACACTGTCAACTCTTTCTTGATCCCTGCTTCTCGGCAAAAATCATCAAGCTCATTAGACTCATACTCACCTTCGTTATCTGACCTTAGGATACGGATGTGTCTGCCTGTCTGATTTTCAATCAAAGCCTTGAACTCTTTGAACCTGTCAAATGTTTTACTTTTGGATTTGAGGAAGTAAATCCATGACTTCCAAGAATGATCATCTATGAACAAGACATAATACAAGCACCCACTCAAGGAGGGTGAAGACATATGTCCACAAATGTCAGAGTGAATCAAATCAAATAATCCTTTAGAATTATTCTTGCTTCTAGAGAAGGATTTCTTAGTGTTCTTACCTAGAGCACAACCTTTGCAAATTCCATCATGTTTGGGAGAAACCTCTAGCATACTTGTAACCATCTTTTGTAGGCCTGGAAGAGCTGTATAGTGAAGGTGTCCAAATCTTCGATGCCACAGCTCGCATGGATCAACTGTGTGGTGAACCAAAGCATGAGTGGAATTTCCGGAAGCCTTATAAAACCTCCCTCTTGAACCCCAATCTATACAGCTGAGCTTAGTTTCTCATTCTTTGCCCATAGTAGGGCTTTCTTGTCCATGAAGAGGACTCTATAGCCCTTGTCCTCTAAACCAACAACAGAGAGGAGGTTCTTCTTTAAACTAGGAACATATAAGACATCATCAATATGCAAGACCGTCCCTGAATCCAGTTGAAGTGAGGTTGACCCAACTCCTTCAATTTTGTAAGTGGAGTCATCTCCAAGTTCCACTTGAGCAATGAACTTCTTCTTTCTGTAACTGGTGAGTGCTCCATGATTACCTGTCATATGTCTAGAGGCACCACTATCTACTAACCAAGAGTTAGCACTATCAGTGATGGATCCAAAAAGGGCAGAGATCAGGTAGTATTCTCTTCTAGGTTCCTCTTCTTTGATAGTCTTGTTATTCTTCTTCTTCTTCTGCAGCAGAGGGTTGGAATCTTCTTTTGAACTTCCTCTTGGGTTGCTTGCAATCCTTAGCAAAGTGCCCAAACTTGTGACAATTATAGCATTCTACTTTTGAAATATCAATGTGCTTATCTTGTGATTTCTTTCCCTTCTTTTGCTAAGGAGAGGGCTTCTTGAACTTCTTTGTCTTAGCTGTAAGAGCTAGGTTTCCTTCCTTCGTGCCGATGGCCTTGTTCTAAACTCTTCCTTCTTCATCCAAGCAATCATGCCAAAGCCCATCAAAATTTGGTTGATTCTCACGTCTACTTGCTGCTGCCAGAAATGTTTCCCAAGAGTTTGAGAGACCATCGAATACAGACTGTACAAGGTCATCGTCATCCACAGTAATACCAATAGTAATGAGTTGGTCTCTTACCTATGCAATCTTTGTGAAGAAGGGTCCAACTCCTTCATCCTTGTTCATCTTCAGTGTTCAAAGACTTTTCTTCAAAACTCTCTTTTGATTGGGAGCCTTCTTTTCATGCAGATTTGTCAAAGTGTCAAAGCACTCTTTAGCAGTCTTCAATGGTGTGATGGTGGGCATCAAGGTTTCCTTGACAGAATCATAGATGATCCTTCTAGCCTTAGCCTGCTTCTTCTTGTAAGCAATTCTACCAGCATTAGATGTTGGTTCTTCTATGGTGTTGAACACCATGTCATCAAGGTCATTTTCCTCCAGGATGGTTGTAAGCCTAGCTTTCCAAGAATTGTAGTTTGGTGAACCTTCAAGCTTTTCTTCTGGTTTGAAAATGTTGGTAGCCATCTCTGCTACTAGTCAATTGCCCAAGTCTGCAAAATGTCCCAAGGTCTAGGAAGACAACAATAATCTGCCTCTTACTGGGGTCTTCACATGCTAAGCTCTGATACCATGTTGAATTTTAGCATTAGCATGAATTCTTTTAAAACTTTTGCAAACTATAAGATAACAATAGACAAGTGCAATATATACATCAGAACATCACACACACTGAACACAACAGTTTTTCACGAGGAAACCTCTAAAGGATAAAAACCCCAAAAGCATTAGTAATTCATCTCTTAAATGAGATGACTGAGTTCAAAATGAAAGTTCCTCAATAATTTGTCAAACCCTAATGAGCTTGATAAAAATGCCACAAGAATAATTTTTACAAAAAACCAAATTAGGGCTTGTTGCCCTAATTCCTTTCCTACTGCTCGACTTCCTGTAGCTGCCCGGATTTTATTTCTTGTTGCTTGAGGCTGCCCAAAAATGTTTCTCTGTTGCCCGAGATCATAGATAGCTGCTCGGACCCAATTTCTTCCTGCGCGGAACCACTACTGCCTTCTCGAGCTCCTGTTGGAGCTTCCCGAGGATGGATCAGAGCTGCCCGAGCTCTGTTGGAGCTGCCTGAGGATTGATAAGGGCTGCCTGAGCCCTATTGGAGCTGCCCGAGGATAGATCTGGGCTTCCCGAGCCCTGTTGGAGTTGCCCGAGGATAGATCTGAGCTGCCTAAGCCTTGTACTGTCATCCCAACACCTGCCCAAGTGTTTATGCTGCTACGCGAAGCCTTCCCGAGCCAAGAAGGGGCTTCCCGTGACTGATCTGGGCAGCCGTGAGGGTTTTGTGGCAGCTCGTGAAGATTCTGAGGCTGTCTGTGAAGATTTTGAAGCTGCCCGTGAAGTTGTTGAGGCTGCCCATGAAGTTGTTGTAGCTGATGTGAAGGTTAGGGTGATGCCCTAGCCTGTAGAGAAGAAGATAGGATTGCTGCAAGTGATCACCAAGGATGAAACCCTAGCTTAGGGTTTCTTTGAAACAAGAGTGGATGCCCTAGCTAGAAACCTCCTTGCTAGGGCATAACCACAAGAACTTTCTTCTCTTCTAAGACCAGTGAAAATCTTCCTTGGAGCAGTTGTAAGATGATGAGCAAGTGTGTATAAAATGA
The DNA here is from genome assembly GCA_001517045.1 of Pseudotsuga menziesii. Classification (NCBI taxonomy): domain Eukaryota; kingdom Viridiplantae; phylum Streptophyta; class Pinopsida; order Pinales; family Pinaceae; genus Pseudotsuga; species Pseudotsuga menziesii. Next base: position 186,380 of record LPNX010510607.1, read on the forward strand.
AATGAAGTTGATCTTCTTTTATAGCCTTTGAATCACCAAGATGTGGACCAAAACTCAAAATAACAAAATAATAATATTTTATTCTTTTATCTTTTTGACTTTTACCTTTAGTGGCCCTAAAGGTCTTTTTGCACTTTCACTTTGACTCCTTAGTGGTCTAAGGGTCCTTATGTATTTTTTACTTTTACTTTTAGCCTTTTTCAAGTGCCTTGTGGTCAAAACAAGTGGTCATAGGGGTCCTTCATCCCCACTCAAAGTACATCATCATAAATAGTCAATAGAGAGAATTACTCATGCTTTTATCTCACACTCCTTGTGCCGCCAAGATCGAGTACTAAGTGTCCTAACCAAGGGTAGCTAAGCCTTGGAGAAGATCACAAAGCCCACAGATCGAGGGTAGGAGTGTCTCACGTGCCCAGACCCGGTCTAGGAGTTATAGTGATGTCTTGGTAATTGACCAAGTGCCTCAGCCATAGGGTGCATAATTTGACCCAAGGTCAAATACTTGGTAACTGATCAAGCGCCTCCATTCTCCCGAAGAATGGCCCTCACCCCTGGGCTGAGTCCCCTAATACTATACTGGTTCATCTTCCTGGTAACTGACCAGCTGCCTCCATTCAAAGAATGGCCACTCAGCTCTAGGCTGAGTTCCCCTAGTGTTGGACTCGTTCCACATCCTGGTCCTCGACCAAATGTCCCCATTCAACAGAATGGCTACTCAACTCAAGGTTGAGTTTCCCCAGTGCTAGACTGGTTCCACATCCTGGTCCTTGACCAGATGTCCCCATTCAACATAATGGCTACTCAACTCAAGGATGAGTTCCCCCAGTGTTGGACTAGTTCCACATCTTGGTCCTTGACCAGATGTCCCCATTCTCCTAAGAGAATGGCTCTCGATATTGCTCGGGAAAATCAATACATAGGGGAGGTGAGGAGAGGAAATAAGAAAGGAGGACCCACAAAAGGTAAAGATAAAGATTCAGGTTCTTGGAACCAAGTGAAGAAAGACAAACACATGAAGTGTTTCAAATGTCGTTATGGGACACTATGCATCCCAGTGTCGTCAAAAGAAGAAAGCCACACACTAGTAGAAGCAGTTTGCAAGGAGTGTGGAAGATTCAACTAGAGCAGATGAGTTAGCAACTTAGCATCCATAAGGCTTTTTCCATGGTATTGTGCCTACCCATTAACATATTTTCTATAGTAGGGTGGTATGTGGACAATGAAGCATCCAGACACATGACCTTCAACAAAATGACTTTCTATAAACTTCAAGAACAAGATTCAGGCATACAAGTGGAACTTGGTGATGAACCTAGTGATTGTGATGGAGTTTTGTCTCATTTTGTATGCCTTTTGGTGTTGTTCTAGAGTTGTATAATGTCTTATATATTCTTGGTTTAATGAAGAATCTTCTTTTAATTTCAAAAAGCAAAGATCTTAGGTGTGTAGCAAAGTTTCATGATCAATGAGCAACTATCAGAGATTGCAACAAGGACCCTAGTCAAGTTGTGGCCAAAGGTATGCCAGAAGGTGGCCTTATATGTTTGTTCATACGATTAAACATGGAGCTTTAGTGCATGACGGTGACAAATTGTGTGAACTTTGGCACAAGAAATTCCATCACCTATGCTATGGAGCAACACCTCTCTAGTAAGACATGGTGCGAGAATTGCCAAACTTAAAGATTGAGAAGAGAAGAGTGTGCAAGAGCTGTGCAATGTGCACTCTGTGGCACACCAACAATATTTTCCCAAGAAGTGGGCATAGATCGAGATGGATTGTTGATCTAATTGTTTCAAATGTGTGTGGAGTCTGGACCAATGTCTTCATCCTCTTTGACCAGTAGTTTGTACTATATATATTTTATTGATGACATTGACTGCTCTAGGAAGACTTAGATTTATTTTTATGGAGACTAAAGATGAAGTGTTCAGTAAGTTCACATAATGTAGAGGCCCTTGGTTGAGAATGTTGGAAATTTCACAAGATTACACTTCAATGCAATTCAGAATTTTCACCTTTATATAGAAGTTTCCATGGATCTTAACCCCTGAATTTTTCTGCCCTAGGACTGCTGCAAATTAAAGTACAAAACAACAGCAGAAGAAGTACAATAATTCACTTCCGAACAGCCTTAAACTTCCTAGTAATTAAAGAGAAAAGATATCAACTAATGAAATAAGTTTTCAGCCCTTCTAGGGCAACTTATTAATTAATTTTCAGATACGAGAATGTCAGAAACAACATCAGTATTATAGCAATAAAATCAGCCCCTTTCTCTTCTTCCTTAGATGTCTAATCACTTAACAATTTGCCCTTTTACTTATGTTCAATCAGCAAAATCATCAATAGACGTAAATAGCAAAATATGAAGAACACATGTAGCTGAAAATCAAATATGAAATTGACGCAACATAAGCATGGCTGGAAACTTCATGTATAAGTTGAATGAGGAAGTACATACCATAGCCTTCTCTTAAGGCTACAAAATCCAACCATGCAAAATCTCCTAGCTTGGGTAAATCATCAAACCCTAGCTCCACCAAGAAGAATAAGTGCAAGAATCCCTCCAACACTATCTTTAAGGCAAGACGTCCTCCTGTTCTCTTATTTTTCACAAGTCCACACTAGGGTTTACCCCCAAAACCCTAGTCTCCAATCTCCAAGGGTAAAACCCTATCCCTAGAACTCCAATTTGCCCCAAGAAACTCTAAAGAGACCAAAAAACCCTAGCACTCAAGAGAGAGAGAGGAAAACAAGTACAAGTGAAGACCTATAAAGAGAGAGAGAGGGGGGATAGGTGCGCTCCTCTTCTAGGTCACTACTCTACACAAGAGTGAGAAAGAATGAACACACAAGTCATGTGAATGAAAGACTCTCCTTCATCTATTTCTAAGAGAGGTAAAGGAGGCCCACAAGCCCTTGTAGGCCACACAAGTTAAGACGTCCTGTCGTCCACTCTAGAGTACAAGTGTCATGCTCCAATGATGATGTCGTGCACAATAAGGACTACAAGGTGACATATCTACACAAAACAAGTCCACACCACTCCATCACGAGCTTCGATGGATTCCATCTATCCTCCAAAGCAAAATACTCCACTAGGTCATCTACCCCTACAAGAACACAGTCGAAGCTCCAGGCATGCCCAAGTCATCTAGATTCTACAATATTCTGAACAAGAATCCAAGTTGCCACATGACATCTAGGGCTTGAAGCCCTCCTCCATGATACACAATACTCCACATCCCTTGTAGGGCATCCTCCCACCAAGTGAATCCTCCATATTGCCATCATGAAATGTGTCCACCATCCAAGCAAGAGACTCCAACGCCCAAGGGAAGAACATTGAGCCAACAATTAACTGAGGTCAAGCATCCACTGAGCAAGCTATCTCAAGTGTGCATATCCATCATGGAACATCTCTCATGCTACAATCCATCTCAGACCATCCAAAGGCTGAACATACACCATGTACCCCGAATCTGATGAAGCACCCTAAAACATGGTGTAAACACTTTCAAAGTAACCCGAATATCTAACAGAGAATCAGTTTTGCATGCTTCAACAAATCCACTATGCCTTGATTTTTGTCAAGCAAAGAGGTTTGTGTGTGAGGGGGCAGCAGCCATTAGTAGGGATCATTGTGACAGAGGCGCATGCATGCACCATCCTTATTTAGAGTGCCTTATTTAGAAAGGCACCATCCTTTCTTCATTTAGATGTGTTTTCTGCTTTAGTTTAAGTGTTGTTTATCTTCAGTTGAGTTGCAATTCCAGATTTAGAAAATGCGCATGGATTAGAGAATCTCCAGAATGAGGTAGGGCCTTATCTCCAGTCAAATTTTACCTGGTTTAGCTCGAAAAGTATTCTCCACTGCACCAAGGCGCACACAGTCAGCATGTATAGGAGCAGCTATGACAGCAGTTTGCCTGGGTCTTGTGAGCACCAGAGTGTGAAGGAGACACACTTATATAGGGGAGTAGAGGGCACATGCATGCGCCAGTCTTAGTTTATTTCCAGTTTTACCACCTTCAGTTACAATCAGTTCACTGTTGTTCCAGATTTAGAGAGTTCTAGTTGAGTTCAGTTCGATTTAGAAGACATGCATGATCTACTCTTAGAGAAGGGCACAGATCCCTAAATAGTTAGAGCTATTGCACGAGGAGCTAAGTGAGGGCACAGATTCCAAGGAGGAGTGTGCATGAACACATGCCACAATCATCCTCCAGTTTGGGCATATGAATTCAAGCACTGTTATTCATGCAGGAAGGTGCACCGGCTATATTGATTGAGGTTAGTGTTAGACTCTGTCAGTTGGTGGCACTTCTCACATGTGTCCAGATTCCAGATACATTGTATCTTCCCTTGTTTCTTATTCTATTTAAAAGATGAAAGGTGCACCACTTGGTTGGTTAGCAAGTTAGAGATTTGAGCATTTAGCATTGTGATGTATTCTTTAGAATTAATAAAATACAGATGTTTTGAGAGTTCAGATCAGTGTGTTTGTTGTTCATATTATCAGCAGTATATGTTTGTAGGTAATGTACTCAATATCTGTTATTTTCATTGGTGGTTTTTTGTTTTCAGCAATCTAGAATTTTAGGTTAAATCCCTAAGTTCAGAATCTATTTATCTGGTCTGGTTTTTTATATTTCTAGATTCGAAGGTACATGCATGCGCCTAGGTTTCTCTAATGGGCACTCTTATCTAGGAAATTATCCATGGAGGCTGGCCACGTTAGTCTAGCCTATGAGCACCATTAGGATGCGCTGGTTTAGTTATTGTAACCCTAATCTCTCTAGATCTATACAGAGAGATAAATCACTCTATAGATAGGAGTGTTTGACAATCATAGTTTTTCAGATAAATTTTGCTTCGTAATTCTTTCTTTAGACTTTCATGTTAATAAAGGAAAGTGCAATTGTTTGCTGCAATAGTGCTTGCTGTCATAAGTTACAGATGGAGACTTTGTGCAGAGTTAATACTAATAATCCGTTCTTTTGGATTTTCTATTTAATGCAGTGTCTACACCAGTGAAGTTTTCATTCCAGATTTTTGAGTCTCAACTCTCAACAGTACATTATTTTGAAAGAAGTTGAGACAGTTTTTAGTAAGGATTCTGTTCACAAAAAGTGCAGATCTGTGTACCACGAATTAAATTTCAACAGTCTTAACTGATTGCTGACTACAAATGAGCCACAGTCTACCAATTCCAGGTGTTCCTAGAGAGCAATCAGCAGCGCAGACTCTTCATGCCTATACTAGACTACTGGAGGGGATGGATTCCCAAATGATTGTATAGTATCTAAAAGAGATCCTGACCTTGTGTGGTGCCTGGCTGACAGGAATAGGCTTGTGGTTGATTGGAGGTTGGGTAAGATACCTGGAAGAGTTTCCCTGAGAGGAATCATGGTGGGTATGGTTTTGATTGTATTCTAAGTATAGTGGACTGGGTTGAGTAAGAAATAGAGCTCAATAGTCATCCTTCACCCTTGTGGTCTCATAGCTCTGCTTGGGGGTGGAATAGATTTGTGGTTAATTGCAGGTTGGGAAAGATGCCTGGAAGAGTTTCCCTGAGAAGAATCATGGTGGGCATGGTTTTGATTGTTTTCTAAGTATTATGGATTGTGTTAAGTGAGAAATAGAGCTCAATAGCCATCCTTAGGCCGTGTGGTCTCATAACTCTACTTGCGGGTGGAACCTACAACATCCTATGGTTGGGTGGTGGATCACTCCTCTGCAACAGGTTCGGTGGACATATTCATGATAAAAGATGAGTGTTTGTCTCGTATGTGTATAGTTTATCAGTGTTCAAATTTCTGTCAATTAGATTTGTGAAATTCGTTAAGGGAATGACTCTAATTGATGGAACTGTTGTTAAGAAGCTTGATAGTAAATTTGGGTTGGATTTTTATTATGAATTATGATTATGCAATGTTATTTCTGCATTTGTATTTGCATATGTATTCTAGATTGTGTTGTTAGAAACCAAAGAGACTCGCAGCTGGTAAATCCAACACGCAAATGTACAAGAAATTTGATTGGAGTGCCCGATGGCCAAGGGAGGCAAGTCCGGGCACATTACAATGAATGAGATGGGTGTGGGGGTGAGGAAGATTGTACCAAATCCCAAGATTGGAGAATGAAAAGGAGAGTCGACATGATCATAATTGAAATCCTTTGCGGGGAACATTGATGGGAGGCTCAATCACAGAAATCGTTACAATTCAAGATAATCGAGAAGAAAATTGTATCAATCAGCAATTGCTTGAGAGAATTCCCACTCCCAAGTTTGATGGGATCACAAAAGAGACTAAACCAAGAAATTAGATAGGCAATCTGTCATGTTTATTTATATTAAATCCTATGAAGAATTATTAGAAAATCTATCCCCCCCCACCTTACACCTACAAGTGCTGCATTCAATTGGTAGAAAAGGACACATCTTGGTTGTGTAAGATGAAAAGGGCACGTTTTGGCTGTGTTTCATTGTAAAAATAATTACTGTCAATAACAAATAACTGGATACCTATTATCAGGACTTATGGTAAAACATGACTCTAAGACTCTAAATCGGGCATAGCTTTGTTCCATCCACTCTTTAAAATCCTTGGAGACAAACACGGGAGAATAGATCTGGAAGACTGGAAAGTAATGAATAATAACACTACCAGAATAATGACAGAACTCTGCAGTCAGATCTTCCCATTCTGCATTGTCCATCACTATTGGGTTTCTTTATGCTTGAGGAATATCCCATTATGCAGGATCCATGAACTGCAAACAAGATTTACTAACTTGCAGATCAAAGCCGGCCTATAGCAGCTATAGACCAACATACGCTTCTGCAAATGATAACGAAACCACAATATCTCTTCTAACATTTAGTTCATGCTTCTTGACGCTGACCACCAATTTAAGCAAACAATTTGAAAGCTGTAGAGAGCATAGTGTACATGCTGCCAATCTTCAATGTATAATGGACCTCAAGGAAGAAACCCATAGAAGAAGTAATGTTTAAAACAGAAGCATGTACCAAGAAGCAAACTCATTCAAAGATAAAAGGAACTGAGATGTGAGGACTTCTATAATTGTATGCCACTGACTTGTAAGTCACTGACTTCGATAATTGTGACAAACGTAACAAAGGCAAGAATGTTAAGAACGATCCCATTAAAAGGGCAGCCTTGTTTTCTTGTATGGTTATTAGGCTAGGCTCTAAAAGCCCTTTTTTAATCAAGGTACTTTCCTTAATATCTCAGTGGTGAACATGCACCACCTATCAAGAGGTAGGCCACTGCTTACACTGTGCAGCCACCCAGCACAATTTAACGTCCCCTCATTGCCCTACTTTCACAGACTCAGCTCATCTCTTGTGGCCAGAGGCCGTCAGGTGTCCTAGTGAGCAATGGAAAACAATAAAAGAGTACTAGTACCGTTGTATTCAAGAGAATGATACATCTTGCCACATATGAGAATTGAATCTTGAATCTTTGCCAAGAAAGCTAGACAGATCATATCTTATAACATGCATTTTGATACAAAAGAACATATGTATACACTATCTAGTGGAAAGGATGGACCAATTCACCAAAAAATCGAATCCCTTGCATGCTCAGAAGCTTTACCCTCTATTTCAACGCAAAGCTTTCCACATACCATATCCTTAATTCGAGGCATTACTATGGTCACTTTCAGTCTGGATATAGCGATATTTCCATCCAGGCCAATCTTAGAACAACCAGTACCCATTCTGAATCTAATATTTGTCGGTATTAGCAATCAGGAGCCCAGTTGCAACAGGGATTCACTCTCAGAGGAAACAAACCTTTCTCCATTCACAAGGTGTCTAACCAATATAGAACAGTACAAGGGAAAACAGGAATTGGGTCCACGGCTTTATAATATCAAAGCGAGTCCTTTTCCATCCAAGCATGCAGGCCATTAGAGCTTTCCTGGAACGAAACGCCCCAGCCAGCCAGAAGACAAGACCTTTCAAAGGTGTGGGGAGATACAAAACGAATGCGAATTCTGCTGTGGATTGGACAACCCAATAAAAGAGAAAAAAACATGATGTTGTGAAAGTTAATTGAAAAAACATGCAGGAAGAATTTGCAAATCATGAAGTAAATAGCTGAAGAGCATTGCTTTTGCATTGTCGTTGCTTTCTCTTGAGATTTTGACTCTCCAGTTGGGTATACCAGTTAAAAATAAAGAGGTGCATAATGGCCCCAGGATGTTCTTAAAACAAGGAAAAAGAAAACAGAAATAGATAGAAAAGGAACTTGAAGTCAATAAGCGGAATGACAGAGCATATCAGTGTATGAAACATGGTTTGGAGTATGAATTCTATGGAGGGGAGGGGGAAAACATGAACATAAAAACATACCTTGGACTGTAAAATGTCTGAAGGATCAAAAAGCTCAGACATTCCAACATTGCCTAAGTCCTCTCTGTATGAGAGCTTCTCTGCGTATCCCAAAGACATAGCTGCTCCACAAATCTCCCTGTTCCTTCCCACCTGAAGCAGCTGGTGAACGAAACTTGTGATGCAACAGGTGAATGAAACGTAATGGCCTGGACTGATCATTCAAGTTGCTGTAGTGCCAACGTATGTGCATATATAGAGAGAGATATGCTAGACTGATTATTATTATTATTATTATTATTATTATTATTATTATTAAGTTGCTTTAGTACTAACGCATGTATAAATGTAATGAAGTGTTTTATATGTGAAAAGGGATTGTTTTAAGAAGCATTAAGTATGAACGTGAGGATTTAGGAATATGGGAGTTCTAGGGAACTGTTCCCCACTTCGTTGAAGTAAATGTTTTGGAATTTTGTTTTGACACCTGGTTTTGCTTTAATTTTTTTGGTCTTCTTAATTCATTTAATTGAATGGAATGCCTATGGTTTAGGACATTAATGGATATGATGAATAAATAAGACCTTCAAAGTTATCTAAGTAGGTCAAATCCTTTATCCAACGTATATTTGGCTAAACTATTTAGCCAAGGTATATGGTTAATGGGAAGTCATAAATTAGGGATTCAAATTCAATTGAGTTTTTATGGGGTTATAAGTGGTGGTTTAACTACTTTTATCCAAAGTGTGTTGGGATAAACCATTTAACCAAGGTATATGATGGGGAAGTTATAAATTATTTATTCAATTTAATTAAGTTTTTATGGGGTTAGTATTAGAGTAAATAATCTTTTATTTAGTTATATAGATTTTGACTAGATAATTTTAGTAGACAAAATATTATCCAAGTTGACTACCTGACTCAACCATGAGTTGGATTCCTATAATTGGAGGCACATTCCTTGATTTAGGGATGCATTCTCTAATTTGAGGAATCGTTCCCTAATTTTAGGTGAGCCTCAAATTAGTTGAGGACTATATGCGCTCCACTAATCTAGGTCTTAACTAACCCTAACTAGCCCTATCAAACCCTAAGTGCCCCATTTGAGTGCTTTTAGGGATTTGCATGAACATATAGTCAGTTGCTTGTACATAACTAGTGATTAGGGAAGATTGGGTCAGTTAATCTCAGTCTAGGTGAGTGTTCATGGCTAACTAAGGGTCTTTGGCTCTAATTAAGCCTAACTAGTCTCCAAGCACTGCATGAACAATTTGCCATAGCCTCTTGACCTAATTCAAATTGCCTTGTTATATATTTTGTTCTCCTCCATTCATTTCAGTTAAATCATTTTTTTCTTCTTATTTGCTTCTAGTTTTTGTGTAATAATTTATGATATCTCATTTGTTACATGATTAGTTGGTTGTTTATCTAATTTTCAGAGTATATCTCTCTTGTTTATGTGCCTAGATCTATATGCTCAAATTTTACAATTATAAGTGGTTTAACCAACCTTCATTTAGTTTTTATGGAAAAGAGGGATGATCACGTGAGATTTTTCTTAGAAAAAATGGAGGACCAAGGGAATGATTTCATCGTCATTTTTTGGAGAAATCCATTCATCTTGCTTGGAGAGGTGTAAAGTTCAAATCTCTCTAATGTTGGCAGTTGATGGATAAATTACACGTCAAATGAGACTAAATAGCACAGCCACTTAACTTATGGTCGGTGAACACCGATATGACACAAGTTAAGTGCCATGCATAAGTTATATGTTACCTGTTTTACATGTGTAGTTGCAATCACCCGTTGTTTATGCCTCAACTACCTGTTATCACCTTCCTTCTCCTTGTTAAGTGAGTTGTATGCCACTTCCCATTATCCATACATTAGCTACAAGTTATCCATGCATCATCTACCAGTTATTTTTTTATATTCTTTTTTTATAATTGTTTATTTCAAATTTGGAACGACACCCAAAAAATCAATCTGGACAGTACACTTGTCTCATCCTCCTACAATCTAGGAAAAGCATACCTGTTACTCCACCCCAAATTCTAAAGTATAAACACTTAGCGATGTAAAAATAGAATAACCATGTTTTACAGCCGACAATATAACTAACAAGGCATATTTATGATGCTTAAAATAATTTCCAAATGTCATTATGGGGCTTGGGAAATCACAGGATGTTTCATTCCTCAACATAACCTCCTTCGTGGCCATTGTTTACATCATAATTGAGTCAATGACCTACTTTGATATCGTATCCCTACTATGAATGCTCCACCTCAAACACTTCATGTATCCACCTCACCAATACTTGTTGTGTTTCCCAATCTACATTAGTTGAGCTTTGAGTGCATTTAAGATGAGGAAACATTTGAGAGAAGTTGAGCCAACTTTTTCCTATGCTTTTCTTTACTAACATGCCAATCTATCTACATCTCCAGCAAATTGAATGAATAAGACTAAACGAAATGTTTCATACAAAAAGCTTGAGGTTTAGTGTTTTCATCATTCATTCATTCGAATTCTTTGATGTGTCTTCCTAGCTCCACATTCCTTGTCTAAACCATGGTATGCACATAATAGTAGTTCGATGAGGAACTAAGGAGATGGTTCGAAAGGCGTTAATGACATTTGTCTCTCCTATGGAAAGTATTCCCCATTCATTGTCGATTCATCTCCTCCACCTATCATTATCAGTTATGCTTGTAATTTGGTTTATGATAGTGTAATAAAACTAGTTTTTTTGTCTACCATTGGTGGGAAGCCTCAAGCTTTTGTTTAACACAACATATCCATTATTGAATATGAAAGTAATTATATCTTGCAAGGCTATAAATGACCTTTGCAAAAACCCTAGGGTCAATTGGTCAATTATAGTATGGATCCATTGGAATGTGTCCAAATATTTGAGCATTCTAATGGTCAGCTCTAGTGGAAGGGGATGTGGCTTTAGTGGGGATCAGTGTTATCGAAACCAGTCTGGTTCAGGCAAAACCAGTCGGTCCGACTGATTTATAGGGTCTCCTAGTCTGGTCCAGGGCCTGAACCCTTTGGACCACCAGATTAAATCAAGTCGCCTAGAAACCAATTGGATCCGTACAAAACCGAACCAAAACCACCAAACCGGTTTCGTATGGAACCGGTCGGTTCATACAACTCTGTATGGCAGCCGCAAATGGGCCCATGGATTTCAAATTTAAAAAAAAAAACAAAACAAAACAAAACAAAAAAATAATCCTAAGCACCTAAACCCTCCCTGATCCCATTGTGGTGTTATTTAAAGACCCCCCCACCACCCCCCACCCTCTATTATCTTCACACTATTCATTCCATCTCTTTGGAGTTCTTGAGAGCAAAGTTTCTTGGGCATTTTTGGAGGGTAATTGAGTTGAGTTCGTTGGGTGTTTTTGGTGAAGTTCTTAGGCAGAGTTAGAAACTTGTTTGCAGGGTGCTTTTGGAGAATTCTTGGGCCACCATTTTGGAGCAGAGTTGTAGTGGTATTTTGGATCTTCTTCAAGCATTTTTTAAAGATTTTGTGGTTGCTATCAAGTTGTTCTTTGGGATGCTATAGCGCTATTCTTTGGTTGCCATTTCTTCTCAAACTTTGTGAGGAGTGTGAAGGTATGTCCATTATCAACACTCTTCCTTCTTCTCCTCTTCTCTTACAATTTTTTCTTCTTATTAATTAATAAAAACTAGGGTTTTATTTTCATATTTATGATTAAACTTTTCCATGGCTCCAAAATATAGGAAGGATGCAACATGGAATCATTACCAATTGGATGACAATAAGAAAAAAATATGCAATTATTGTGGGAAGAAAATTGCGAGGGGGGTGTCCACAGAATAAAACAACCCTTGGCACATGTACGAGGCCATTTTGAGCCATGTCCAAAAGTCTCTGGTGATTTGAGAGTAGAGATCCTAAGTAGCATTGAAGCCTTCCAAGAAGAAAAAGGCAAGGCAAAGAAGATTAAAAAAGGCATATGGAGAAGTTCCATGCAAGCCGAGTTTGATAGTGAATATGAGAGTGATGATCATGATACCCCTGAAAATGAAATGCCTAGTTTTGAAGAATCTTTCAGTTTTCCTATTACAGGTAGAGTGGGACCTAGAGCATCTAATTTCAAGAGGCCACGTAGGGGCACCGGTAGAGAGCTTGACTCTTTCTTTGTTCCCCGCACTACCCATGGTGCTCAGCCCACCATTGATGCTAAATGGAAGAAGATGGAGAAGGAGGTTGGTTGGGAGTGCATTGCTAGATGGTGGTATGATGCAAACATACCTTTTAATGCATCTAATTCTTCCTATTATCAACCTATGATAGATGTTATAGCTTCATGTGGTACGGGATTCAAAGGCCCTAGTTTTCATGATATCAGGGGGGGCATTTAAGAAATGAAGTCCAAAGAATAGATGAATACCTCAAGGAGTCAAACAATCCTGGATTAAAATAGGGTGCACAATAATGTATGATGGATGGAGTGATGGAAAATCCTGCACCATTATCAATTTCTTGATTGCTTTCTCAAACGGAAGCTTGTTTCTTAGATCTATGGATGCCTTTGATCAGGTGAGGGATGCACAACTGTTATTTCATCTTTTGGATGAAGTAGTTGAGGAGGTGGGGGAATAGAATGTTGTATAGATCATCACTGACAATGCCTCTAACTATGTTGCAGTGAGAAGGATGTTGGAGGAAAAACACCCCACCATTTGGTGGACACCATGTGCAGCACATTGTTTTGATGTCATGCTTGAGGACATTGGCAAAATTGAGTGGGTGAAGAAGTGTGTGGAGCATACATAATCAGTAACCAGGTACATCTACAACCACTCATGGTTTTTGAGCCTAATGAGGAAGAACATTGGTGATAAAGAGTTAGTTATATCAATGATTACATGATTTGCAACAAACTTTCTTTCATTGTAATCCATTGTTGACAAAAACGCCAACCCAAGGAATGGTGGAAATATCAATGGCTCAAGTGGCTTCCTTTATCAGAATGGTGGCATAATACCACCTATAGCACATCTATTAATATGTCTCCATTTGAAACTCTTTATGATCTAGGTGCCCAGGTGCACTATGGGGACAACTGTTCAATTGAATGAATTGAGTACCATTATGGTGGAAGCATATGAATAATAAGCAAAGCAGGGAATACACTACACACAGAAACATACACATACAATATGCAAGAGTTAGAACCAATCTTTATTACTTTATTACTGCTCTATTACTCACTTACTTGCTTATATATTAAATTGATGTGCATGCTTATATAGAGTGATGAGAATGCTTGGGTTGTCTGCCCGTTACGTTCAATTACAAGAGAAGTTGGAACAGTTCAGAAGTTCAACCATTATAGACGACTGGAAGATAGAGAGATAATCTGTCGTAGTTGTGTCGATCACTGGTGTCGACGATGCTTGTCGAGGTGTTGAATCTATCGAAATCGACATTTAACATGAAGTCGAGCTTGAACTTGTCGATGTCGTGTCGAGGCTCGGAACTTGTCAAAGTCAAAGTTGAACCTGTGGAAGTTGACAAACAATGTCAACTACTGGGTGGATCACACCTCATTACTTGAGAAACAATGGTCCCCATTGTTTGCTCGTACAGATGAGGAAACTCATTGGTTAGTTCAGTACCAGAGAACCATTTTCCTTGTGCTGGGAGTTGTCTATCTTAAGCCACCTTAAACAAGGGAATTGTGTTCATCCTTATACGGCATATTTGTCGTCCCACAATGGTGTCGCAAGGAAGAAGCTCCTAAACCTCTAGATGGATGTCTTCGGGTTCTGCTTTCTACAAGTCGTTCTATTCCAACAGTGGTGCGTGGTATGGTCGAAGTAGATCCACATAAAATACTGGATGTAAACCCAGGCATGAAGGAATGTCAAGCTGGAAAGCGTTTTCTCCAATCTGTTTAAGAATATTGTATGAACCATGTCGCAAAGGCTTCAACTTTCTGTATGGACCAGTGAAGAGTTCCTTCTTGAGATGTAACCAGACCTGATCCCCAATTTGAAATGAATGAGGAATATGATTTTTATCATGTCGAGCCTTATCTTTTGCATTAGCTCGTTGCATCATTTCATGTGCTTGTTTTTGGATGCTGCAGATTTGATCTTGAAACTTCAATGATTTTTCAACTTCTCGTCGGTCGGAGTAGGTGTCGTTCGACTGTGTCAATGAATTAATCAAGTCTATGGGCGCCAAGGGTTGAAATCCATAACAGATATCAAATGGACTCTTTCCCATAGAAATGTGATTAGCACGATTGTAACTGTGTTGTAAATATGGGAGAATTCAATCCCATGTCCGACAATGCTTATGGTTGTACATGAGGAGCCATTGTACTACTAAGCAATTCACAACTTCCACATGTCTGTCTGTCTAAGGATGGAAAGATTTTGATAAAGAGAGTCGTGTGTCAATATGTTGCCAGAGAGTCTTCCAAAAGATGCTGACAAATCTGGTATCTCTATCAGAAGTAATGGTCATTGGTAAACCATAATGTTTCCAGACATGTCCAAAGAAGAGCTGAGTAGTCTGGTGTGTTGTTGTAGTCTTCTTGCATGGAATGAGAATGGTGATCTTGGAAAATATCTCGACTACTACTAAGATCGCGTCATGTTGATGTTTGGTAGTAGGATATCTCGTCAAGTAGTCCATAGAAATAGATTCCCATGGTCTACTAGGAACCGACAAAGGCATGTACAGTCCTTGTCATCAATTAGGTGGTTTAGAAATGGCACAAACCACACATGATCGAATGTACCTGTTGATGTCAAACTTAAGTGAAGGCTGTTAATGTATTTGTAACTTCAGAATGTATTCATCCATATATCTTATGTATTGTACCCCGATGTTTATTTCAAGATGTGTCTGTAATGTATTTGAGTCATGTCATGCCCCGATGTTCCTATCGGGAGGTTCTATAATGTAAACAAGTCATGTCAAGTCATTGTGGGTAACCCTCCTATTGGTCAAGGGTTAAAGTCCCCGTAGTTGTCGGGCCCTAGGGTTATTAGACTATCCTAGAGAAGTCTACCCTAGGTGAGTCATTATAAGTCGGGGCAATAGTCCCCACCATTGTGTTAAGGATAACCCTCCTTTTTGGTCAAAGGAGGCAAAGTCCCCACAAGTTGTGGGGCACTAGGGTTATTAGACACTCCTAGAGATGTTGGCTCTAGTAAGTAATTATTAAGTGAGGCCAACATGTTGGAGTGGGTTTCAAGTGAACGAAAGAATATAAATAGAGAGTGAGCCTCTCTATTTATCACACACACACTCACTCATTGGGGCGCATGAGGGAGAGGAGAAGTTGTTGGGACAAGAGAGAGACTACTACTGTCGAGAGATCATCTTACTATTTTTGGGTTTTACTTTTGGTGTTGATTCTATCTCTGAGGAATTTGTGGGGTTTTCTCCTTTATGGTTTCCCCGAGGAAAATTCTTTGTGTCTCTTGTCTCTTGTGTTTATTGCTGTGCATGTTATTCTCTCAGTTAAAGATCCTAAGATCATAATGCTAGCTTGAATGATAAAAATCTAACATGGTATTAAAGATAACCTGAGAAGAAGACATTGTGTAGCTGCAGAAGCTAGGGCTTCTTACTTTTTGGGTCTCTCTCCACAATCCATCAGCAAAAGTATGCTAGGCTTACTCTCCATTGAAGGGTGCATCTTTTTGTCGAAGCGAAATTCGATTCCGAGCATTTTCAGTTTTGGTGCAAGAAATTAGGGCTTCTTACAGAAGAGAAATTTTTGAGTGAGCCCAACATAAGATTTCTCTCCTCATGAAAATTGAAGTTTAGAGACCTGGGTCAAGATTTTTGGTTGGGTGAAACTCTGGGAAAGTCAAACCCTAGTTTGACCCCGAGCTGGAAAAACCCTAAATACTAAAACTGATAAGTTTTGGTACATTCGTTATATCTCCGGATTGGAGAAGGATTAGTGAAACTTTCACAGGTCGAAGATAAAATCTGGATTTACTTTGTGTCCAAAATTCAGCCTTAGATTCGCTATATTCTGGGAGATATGATCCCTCCAAGTTAGGGTTCCAGCCTCTTCCAGGATTCATCCCTAAACAGGATATTTGGGGAGAATTGCTATATCTTGGGCTACAAAGGTCCAAATCAAATTTCTAAAGATGTTCCAGAAAGGGCACGGACTGTACTTTCTGTGGTCTAATTTTTAGACCTAGAAGATGAAATATTGACATGTGGCAGTCTGTACAACTCCATTGTTCTGAACAGTCCTGTAACATGTCACCTTGGGAAAATGATCATAAGTCCCAATTGGTGAAACCAATTTTGATGAAACCTATGGTGTTGGAATAGGGACATGCAAGGATACCTCACTACGATGTTTTAGACACAGAGGAGTCGTAATTTCGAAGATACCGTAGAAACAGTAACAGGCATTTATGCAGAAGAAATGGAAAACTAGGGCTTCCTGTTCCAAGAGCTTCCCTCCACTGTTTTCAGAAAATAAGTACATTGGATAGCTCAACTTGAATAGATATATCTTTCTATCCAATTAGATTTGAAAGATTCCATGTTTTGAAAATTAGGGTTTCTCTGACAAACCCTAGATCAGCGAGCTCCGGAGCCAGGACGGACACCTCAAATCAGTAAGATCTAATCTTTTGCTATTTTCATTTGAGGTTCACATTTCAAAGTGATCTATCACATCAGCTTGATGATAAGTTTGGTGAAGTTGACAACTTCCAATCATGGAAGTATATGATCTCTTTGAAGAAAATGAATTGGACACCTACATGAGTAGAAAGATTCCAATTCCAGAGGGAGATGAGGCTAGAAGCCTTACACCAGAAGAACTTGGTCAAGGCCAAGAAGATCATTACTAATTCAATCACGAATCACCTTATACCACAAGTGTCTTCCCTAAAGACAGCGAAAGAGATGTTTGATTCCTTAACCAAGCTATTTGAAGGGAAGAACATAAATCAGAAGATGGCCTTAAGAAACCAGTTGAAGAATGTGAAGATCCAGAATGCAGAGACCATACAGACATACTTTACAAGGGTTTCTCAAATCAAAGAACAACTTGTAGCAGTAGGAGAAGAAGCAGAGAATGCAGAAGTGGTGGTAGCCACCTTGAATGGCCTCCCAGGATCATGGGATTCATTCATGCGAGGAATGTGTGCCAGAAGGAAGTGATTACTTTCAACAGACTCTGGGAAGAAGAAGAAGCTTGACTCATAATAAGAGAAGAGAAGATGTGAGCAACTGAAGATCAAGCTCTTACCATCCAAAGAAAACCCCTCAAGCGATGAGGAATACGAAGGACTCAATTCTTGAAGAACCTCTTATCCATCTTAGCATTTGAATAAGAAATGATGCTATTATGAATGAAGAAGACGATAAAGTTGAAGGCTCAAGAAGGAGTCTACCCATGAAACAAATAAAGATAAGTATTCAATTGTCATTTCATGATATTGTTTTGTTATGCATTTGTTTATATTCAGTTAATGTATTATGCATGATAGAATGTTTGCATTAATGACAGTATACTACTAATATGCATGTGATGGGTAAGTAGCTCATGGTGCTATACAACTCTCCATTGCTGCTTATCTAAAATGAAACCTCTTTGCTGACATATTGGATTAGTGCACAATCTCAATGTTGTCCTGGTAGAGATGGAAGGCATCTAGAAAGTTTCTGTGAGATATGGATGAATGTTGTATTGGCTAAAGTAGTTGCATGATCATATATTTATGCATAAGAATTTGTCGGTATGAATATTCCTTATGAAATGTTTCTAACCATACAAATGCATTTGACTTGTAGGAAAGATCACATACATAATCGCCTACAAGCAAAGAAGGATGAGACTTGTTCCAAAGAACAAGTGACGACAGGATGAAGAATAATATGACGAATGCAGCGACATCATTGATGCAGAACCTTCCATCTATGAAGAAGTAACCAAGAAGAAAGGGAAGACTAGTTCAAGAAGAATGATGTCTAGGGTGAAGTATCGATGCATGAAGGGAAGTTCGTAGTTCCATCATGCAGTAGATGGAAACATCGTGGGATACAAGGCAAGATTCGTAGCACGAGGCTTCTCACGAAAATAAGGCATAGACTACGAAGAGACATTTGCAGCCAGTGGGAGTTGAAACACATACATGATGAGCTTGATGAAGATCTTAACCTTTGCTACAAGGTTGAAGATGAAAGTCTATACAGTAGATGAATACATAGAATATTAGTAGCATAGGAAGCTACTTGTCACTTCGGTACAGAATGTTTCAGTGCATAGAGTACGGAAGATAGAGGGAGTATGATGCTTCGCTTCAGAGGGAGTGACTATAGAATATCTTGAGGTTCAACATGGTACGACAGGATGGACAGATTACTGATGACTCTAGGGTTTACTGAGAGTAAAAGGGATTCCAATCTTTGCTTCAAGGTTGAAGGCGGAAGACCAGTGATGTTCCTGTTATATGTCGATGACTTGTTCCTGACAGAAAAGAGGAACTCATTAAATTTGCAAGAAGAATACTTGCTACCGAGTTCGAGAAAAAGGACTTGGGGATGATGTACTATGTTCTAGGCATGGAGGTGTGGACAAGGGAAGTATGCAGTAGAGATCCTGAAGAGGTTCAGGACGATGGACTGCAAGGCCATGACCACACCTATGGCATCGAACCTGAAGCTATTGAGTTTTGCTTCACCAGAGACGGTTGAGGCTACGATGTATTGACAGATGATTGGTTCCTTGATGTACCTGACGAATACGAGACCCGATATTTACTTTGCTGTGAACACATTAAGACATGTTCACATGATGGTTGCAAAGCATGCAGTGAGGTACCTAAAGGGTACAGTTGATTATGGGCTCAAGTATGAGGCGAATCAGAAGATTAACCTGGAAGGTTATGTGGATTCGTATTGGCCAGGCAATGCCATTGATAGGAAGAGCACTTCGAGGTGCTACTTCAGTATGGGATCAAGTGTGATCTCTTGGTTTGGCAGGATGGAGTCCTGCATGGCGCTGAGTACCGCTAAGGCAAAAGATGTTGCCACCTGCTATTTGGGAGGTAGTATGTTTCTTTTGAAAACTACTATTTGATTTGGTTGATCTGACTTGCATTTTTTGTATGATACAGAGAGGAGAAGTGATCCAGATTGAGATCTCTCGAAAGAGGGATTTCTAGCATAGCTGATGAGACAGGTTGTCTGAGCATAAATCCCGACGAAGCTCATAGGTTTCTCAAACGTAAACCGTCCTATAGGTTGTCCTCGGATGTAATCGATCCTGGCGAAGCTCGTAGGTTATCCTTGAACATAATCAACCCTGATGTGATTCTATGCTAGAAATGGCCAAAGTGAAGTTTGGGTACTTCAGGGAGAAGATTGGTGTTCTCCAAATCGAGTTTCCCTCCAAGGGGAAATGATGAGACCTAGAGCCATTCTGACATGGTGAGAGGATTGGTTCCTTCCATGGTTAGATGTAAGGGCTGAGCCATTCTGTCATGGTGAGAGGATTGGTTCCTTCCATGTCAAATATGAGTGCTAAGCCATTCTGATGTGACTTTAGGATTGGTTCCTACATGATCAGATATAAGTGTTGAATTCCATTCTCTGGGAGAATGGAGGCACCTGGTCAGTTACCAGGAATCCTCAGCCTGGGGCTAAGAGCCCTTCTGACATGTATGCTGGATTGGTTCCTCGCATGGGCAGATTTAAGTGCAGATCCCTTTCGACATGTAGGTTGGATTGGTTCCTCACATGGTCGAATGTAAATGCATATCCCTTTCGACATGTAGGTTGGATTGGTTCCTCGCATGGTCGAATATAAGTGCAGAGCCTTTTTGACATGTATGTTGGATTGGTTCCTCGCATGGTCAAATGTGAGTGCTGTGCCTTTCTGATATGATTATAGGACTGGTTCCTACATGATCAGATATAAGTGCTGGGCGGGCCATTCTAACTTAGGGTTAGATATAAGTGCTGGAAGAAGACCTACATGGAGGCTAGGCCTACAACCAACATGAAAAAGGGTTGGCTCTGTAGAACTTCCTGTGACGAGAAGAATCATGAGATATCACCTGTGATGATGATCTAGCAGTGATGATCCAGCAGTGATGATCCAGATCAAGTGATGATCCAGATCCAGTGATGATGATCCAGATCCAGTGATGATGATCCAGATCCAGTGATGATCCAGATCCAGTGATGATGATCCAAATCGAGTGATGATCTAGATCCAGTGATGATGATACAGATTGAGTGATGATCCAGATCCAGATGAATATGGCTTGAAGATGAAGATGACTTCAATATGAAGATGACAAGAACTTGGCGATGATTCAGATGATACAGAGAAGAAGATGTGTGCTGATAAATTATGTCGAGAGAATACCTTCCTAGTGAAGAGGGAGTGTTAATGTATTTGTAACTTCGTAATGTATTAATCTGTATATCTTATGTATTGTACCCTGATGTTTATTCTGGGATGTGTCTGTAATGTATTTGAGTCATGTCATGCCCCGATGTTCCTATCAGGAGGTTCTATAATGTAAACAAGTCATGTCAAGTCATTGTTGGTAACCCTCCTATTGGTCAAGGGTTAAAGTCCCCGCAATTGTGGGGCCCTAGGGTTATTAGATTATCCTAGAGAAGTCAACCCCAGGTGAGTCATTGTAAGTTGGGGCAATAGTCCCCACCATTGTGTTAAGGATAACCCTCCTTGTTGGTTGGAGGAGGCAAAGTCCCCAGAATTTGTGGGGCACCAGGGTTATTAGACACTCCTAGAGATGTCAGCTCTAGTAAGTAATTGTTAAGTGAGGCCGACATGTTGGAGTGGGTTTCAAGTGAATGAAATAATATAAATAGAGAGTGAGCCTCTCTATTTATCACACACACACTCACTCATTGGGGCGCATGAGTGAGAGGAGAAGTTGTTGGGACAAGAGAGAGACTACTACTCTCGGGAGATCATCTTACTGTTTTCGGGTTTTACTTTTGGTGCTGATTCTATCTCTAAGGAAGTTGCGGGGTTTTCTCCTTTATGGTTTCCCTGAGGGAAATTCTTTGTGTCTCTTGTCTCTTGTGTTTATTGTTGTGCATGTTATTCTCTCAATTAAAGATCCTAAGATCATAATGCTAGCTTGAATGATAAAAATCTAACAAAGACCAATAAAAATACTTTTAGAGGAAAGAATTGGTTTTCACTACTCCAAAGTGTCTTGCATTCTTGCTCTAGTGCGTGTCCCAAATGATTTTATGTCAATGCTCACATATCAATACAAAAAGCTGTCCAAGGTTGTATAGGAAGGTATCTTTTAGGAAATAGTCTACAGTGGACGACGGGTCGGTTTGAAGCTGTCGATAAATTGTAGAAAAGTCGTAGTCTACCGAATACAATTTAGGCCAAGTAGTGGTATCATAGCCCTGCATACTCGTCACTATAAAAAGGATAGTAACAGGTGGTCGACTCAGACAATCTATTGTGGCTTTGGCTTTATATTTCTGATACTTAATTACCAACTAGAATTGTTACAGGTAATTAATCCACTTTAGTTGTCAAGTTGTTTGTAGCTTCGACTAGGATGGGGAGAACTGTAAAGGCTTGTGGCCAGTAAGAATGATCGTGTCCTTGCCAAGAATGTAATGTCTCCATTGCTTAAGGGCTTGCACAATGGTATACAATTCATTTTCATACGTCGAATACCTTCTAATGATTTCATTAAAAGTTTCGAAATGAAAAGCGATTGGGTCACTAGATTAAGTGATCACTGTGCCTAAGGCATAGTTTGATGTGTCTGTCTCAATCTCAAAAGGCTGATGCAAATCATTTAACGCAAGTATTGGTGCAGTACATAGCTTGTGTTTGAGATGCTCAAAAGCTTGTTGTTGTTTCAATGTTCATTTGAAGATAGTTTTCCCACTTCACTTAGTCAATTGATTTAAAGGCCAGGCCATGTGATTGAATCTGAGCATGAATCATCGATAAAAAATTGGCAAACCAAGAAAACTTCTTAGTTCATGAATGTTCTAAGGAATGGACCAATCTTTAAGGATTTGTACTTTGTCTGGATCAATGTGAATGCCTGTACAGTCGATTACATACCCCAATTATTTGATGTTGTTCATAGCAAATGAGCATTTGTTTTCAAATAGAGTCGTTGTTGTCGAAGGGTGTCGAGGACTTATCGAAACTGTTGGACATGTTCTTCTCATGATTGACTGAAAATCAAGATATTCTCTAGGTAGAAAATGAAACACTTGCTGATTAAAGGTCGAAGAATGTCATCCATATATCACATGAACGTCGCGGGTGTATTGGTTAAGCCGAAAGGCATAAATAACCGTTCAAACATTCCTCCCTTGGTTTTGAAAGCAGTTTTCCATACATCGGTGGGCTCAATCGAAATTTGATGATATCCCGATTTGAGGTCAAGCTTGGTAAAAAAATTAGCACCTTTCAGATAGTCAATTAGTTCGTCTATCCTTGGCAGAGGGTATATATTCTTTACCGAAATCTTGTTGAGATCCCGGTAGTCGATGCACATGTGTCAAATCTTGTCTTTCTTTGGAACGAGGACGACTGGACTTCCACAAGGAGAGGAGCTTGGTCGAATGCGACCTTTGTTGATCAAATATTTAATCTCTCTGTGAATCCATTCATTATCGATAATGGATCTTTTGTAAATAGATGCGTTAGGTAATGAAGAACTAGGAACAAGTTCAATGGAGTGTGTTCCCTGGCAATGTAGAGGTACTCCATCTGGATCTTGAAATACATTTCGGTATTCATTAAGAATAATGTCGATATGCTGCTGCTATTGGGAATTGCACTGGTCAGTGAGTCGACTAGTTTTAATAGTCTTCATGGGATGCTAAGGATTAATCATGATCAATGTGAATCTCTGATCATTGTTGATGAGCTTGTTTGTCTATTTGGAAGATACCATCGCAACCGTTGGTGTAGGTTGTCGCTCTGGTATACCATACCATTGGTTCCATGTTTTTACAATCACCTTCTGAGGCCGTGACTGATAATTCCCATGTTGATCCCATAAGTAAGGTTTCTCAAACAGGGCATTGACTACAGAAAGCGGTGTCATGTCACATAGTAATTCATCTTCAAAAGCATTAATGATGTAGGTGAGTTTGCATTATCGAGTGATTCTGAGTTCCTATCCATCCTTCATCCAAGTGATATTAATGCTAAGGATGTGGAGTGGTGACAAGACTTAGCTTCTTCACGAGATATTCAGAAACAATGTTCTTTTGGCTGTCATTATCCACAATCAAATGCAATGGACTGTTTTTAACCCATATATGTGTATGGAACAGGCGCTCTTGTTCCTCCTCGTCGACGATAGTCAAGGCTGTCGAAGTGGTCGATATCGATGTCAAAAGGGTTGATGCTTCTGGGTCAAATTCTATTAGGTTTTTGTCAGACAAGTTGTAGGTAGATAATTTTGCCAAAAATGTCTTCTAAGACTTGCATTCAGATGTATCATTCCATGATGACTTGTGATAATCACACCATTTCCCAGCAGGGGGTTGTTTTCTACGTTTCCTCTTGTATTTCTGAGAGTGATTTTTACCATGGTCTTGCTTTGGTGGGGTCGGCTGAGAAGGGTGTCTTGACTTGTCGAAGTCGACTGATGACTTCTTGTCGGATGTTCGACCTGTGGGATTAGTCGCGAAGCGTGATTTTCCTTTATGTTTGGCTTCAATATTACAGGCATAGTGGAATGCATCCGCAAGCGTTATGATAGTCAGAAAATCCATCTCTTGCTAAATGTAGGGGGACAATCCGTTGATGTACTTTAAAACAAGAAATTGTATCTTCTTCTTGAACACCAAGTATCACCTTGAGTCGATATAACTCATCGGTGTAACTCTGCACGTGCTTGTCTTTCCATTGCCTTAGCTGCTACCACTTCTTATATTGTTATTCAATGTACTTGGGCGAGTTGAAATCTTTCCGGACGTATTCGACAAATTTCTTCCATGTATCTATGGGGTCTTCGTCTTTCTCCATCTTTGTCAATAGGTTCTCCCACCTGCAGTGCATAGAGGTAGACATCTTTAAGGATGCAATGGTGATCTTTTCAACTTCTGAGAATTGATTCATAGAGTAATAGGATTCGAGTTGTTATACCCAATTGTCTATGAAATTCACATCAATCTTTCCTTCTAGATTCGTTACATCCAAGTTCATTTGCACTTTGAATGGACTGATTTTGTTGTAGTTAGATCTTGTCGAGAATCCTCCTAATGTCGAGGCGAATCACGTGAGAATATCATTGAACTGAGTGAATATTCTGGTTTGTTGTCAAGCCAGTCCTTTCTGTATGAGTTGCTTTGTCTCGTTAGTTGCATGTCTATTATTTGTTTCTCTGACCATCTTCGATCTAGTGGTGCGAGTAGATAGATACTCCAAAGTCAAAGGTAGTGTCTGCGTGGATTCTTGATTTTGCGAGCGTGTTTGAATAGGCACAAGTAAGGTAAACTCAATATAAGTATCTACACATGACTTAACCACGAACAAGCTCTGATACCAATGATATGGGTTCCCAGGTGAACGATGGGGACAACAATTCGACTGAATGAATCGAGTACTGTTATGGCAGAAGCATATGAATAATAAGCAAAGAAGGAAATACACTACCCATAGAAACATACACAGACAATATGCAAGAGTTTGAACCAATCTCTATTACTTCATTACTGCTCTATTACTCGCTTACTTGCTTGTATATTACAATAATGTACATGCTTATATAGAGTGTTGAGAATGCTTGGGTTGTCTACCCGTTACGTTTAGTTACAAGAGAAGTTGGAACGGTTCAGAAGTTCAACCCTTACAGATGACAGGAATACTGAGAGATAATATGTCATAGTCGTGTCGATGGCTGGTGTCGACAATGATTGTCGGGGAGCTGAATATGTCAAAATCGACATTGAACTTGAAGTCACGCTTCAACCTGTAGAGGTCGTGTCGAGGTTCGAAACTTGTTGAAGTCGAAGTTGAACCTATCAAAGTCGACAAACTATTCCAACTACTAGGTGGATCACTTTATGGCTATCCAACTCCTAGTATCACATCCTTTTTGTAGGACCATTCTAAAGTACAAGCAGTAGATGCACAGATGAAAAGACTAAAGAAACCTTGCAAATCCTTAAATAAAACCTTCAAATGGACCAAATCAAGATGAAGCAACAAGTATATCAACATTGAAGTGAAATCCAATTTGAGGAGGGTGATTAGTTATTTTTTAGACTACAACCTTATAATCAATCTAGTTTGAAACAAAAGAAGATTTATAAACTAGCTCCAAGATTTTATGGACCTTACAAGATTCTTCGTAGAATTGGAGAATTGGTTTTTGAGTTAGATTTGTCTTCTTCTCACATTCACAAGTTTTTTCATGTATCTTTTTTGGAAAAGGTTATGGGAGAAACTACGCCAATGCAAATGGAACTGTCGCAATTATATGAAGAAGGGAAGTTGATTGCTAAACCATAAAATGTTAATATTTAACATTCTTTATCTCTTTGAAATAGAACCATTGTGGAGTACCTAATCAACTAGGAGAATATGACTCTAAATGAAAATACATGGGAGGATGAACAATTCATGAAGAACCACCCTTGATTACAAGCTTTGAGGAAAAACTGTTTTAAAAAGGGGGGTTATGTTAAGGACCTAACCATCATTCATTATTAGTATATTCTTTATGATTAGGTCGCTTTTATAGTAGTTTGCATCATGATCACTTCATCTCCTATATTTAATAAAGGTGATTCATTTGTATAATAATCTCATCTTGTCTTGTGCATTTGATACATTATAAAAGGTGGTTGTTGTTAAGATTTCTTAATTTCTTAGATGATATTATAAAACAATTTACAATAGTAGGATCACTGAAAGAACAACTAGCACATCAACACAAAGAATATAGATATTTTCCTCGGGGAAACCACAAGGGATAAAACCCCGCAAAACTTTCTCAATATAGAACTCAAACAAGACAGTGTAAAACCCCAAGACAACTCCTCCTCTCTTCAGCATGCTTCTTCTTCTCTCTCTAGCAAACTTGCTTGAGTGAAAGTGTGTACAAATGAAGGAGGCGCCTCACCTATTTATATTCATCAAGTGAGTGATTTAATTACCTAGCTAGGTCGGCCATGTTCTCTAATTAGGGTAGACCTACCTACAAAGACTCAAAATAATATTTATAAAATACTTTTGTGGGTACTATTGTCCCGACTTACAATGGAGGTTTTACCTCATGACTTTTACACGATCAATTACATCAAGGAAATCTATGAATGGAGGAATAACAATAATACAAATAGTATAAATTCCGAAGTTGCATTGTTTTAACACTCCCTCTTAACTAGGTGTTGAAATATTGTAACTTCAAAGGATATTCTGAATGTATTTTATTGATGTACCCCAAGGGAGATGTTCTATTCCTTCATCGAGATGTTATTATTGTAATTGGTCATCATAGATTCATGAGGTAAATACTCCATTGTAAGTTGGTTCAATAGAAACCTAATGAATATAATAAAATACTATTTTGTGATTTCCTAGTTGAAGTCAGCCCAGACAGTTTAGTTGGGCAGACTTGATTAGGGTAAAGGTCAGTTAACAAAAAGAGTATAAATAGAGGAGTTGTGCCTCTCATTTGAACATAGACTCATTCACTTGTGTAGCGCATAGGAGAGAGAGAGAGACATACCAGCAAGGAGGAGAATACATGTTTTGGGGTTTTATCTTATACATCTTATACATAGGAAGTTTTGTTGGGTTTTCTTCCCCTGAGGGTTTCCCAGGATAAATACTTTGTCTATCTTGTGATTTTGTTTCTTTCAGTGATTATGCATATGCTATTGTTGTGAATTTATATCAAACACTAATTATATCTAGCTAAGCATATGAAATCTTAACATGGTATCAGAGCTAGCCTCAATAGAACAACTTTCACAAGGTGAAACTCTCTCTCCTCTCTCTCTGGAAGAAATTAGGGTTTTTATAAAGTTTGGAATTTTGAATATCAGCTAACACAGAATGTCGTGCCTCCCTAGAGCATATCTATTGATCCCTAAATCGAAGTTGTTGGGTGGTTGAATCTCCGGGAAAGCCAAACCCTAGTTTGGCCCTAAACCAACAAACTACAAAAAAACAAAACAAAAAATTATGCAAAAACTGTAACCTCATAAGTAAGTTTTGAAGGGTGAAGATTTGGGATCTCCAGAAACCAAGTGGGCCAACCAACTCACCTCAGTCAAACTCATCTCCTGGTAAGGTTAGCTTTTCATTTTGAGAAATTTTATTTTTTAGTGACCTCCTAGATAGGATGGCCCCAAGCACTAGGCTTGAGGACAAAATGGAAGGCATAGAAAACTTCCTAGCATGGAAGTATAGGATTGGTCTCATTCTTAGAGAGAATGGTCTTGAGAAGTACATCAAGGATGAATTGTAGAACCAAAAGAAGATGAAGCTAAGGAGAAGCATGAGAAAGACCTAATCAAGGCAATGAGAATCATTGTTGATTCTATCAAAGATCACTTGATCCCTCAAGTGTCATATAAGAAGACACCAAAGAAAATGTATGATGCACTTTCCAGGATATACGAGGGAAAGAATATCAACAAAGAAGATGAATTTGAGAACTCAACTAAAGGGCACCAAGATGAGTAAAGGAGAATCAATTCAAGATTAATTCATAAGGGTATCCCAGTTTAAGGAACAACTAAGTGCCATTAGAGACACCCTTGATGAATATGAACTAGTTATGAATTCTCTCAATGGTCTCACTAGACCTTGGGATTCATTCATACAGACTCTGTGTGCCAGAAAAGAAAGTATGAAGTTTGGCATTGTATGGGAATATTACATCCAAGAAGAAGCTAGAGTAGCTAACAAAGAAGCTCTACTTAGAGAATATGCTCAAGCTCTAGCCATCCATACTAAAAGAAGAAAACAATTAAACTTCAAGAAGGATAGTCATAAACCTCCAAAGAAGTTTCAAAAGAAAAGAGAAAACATTCAAAAGAAAGATTACAAAAAGTATCAATGCTATAACGGTCGTAATATAGGACACCTTGCAAAAGAGTGTCCATCAAAGAAGAGGAACAATAAAAGATATCATGCTCATCTAGCTGAAGATGAGGACAAGGAAGAAGAAGAAAGACCTGGAAAGAGACTAACAAAATAATAATATGTACTATTCTCTTTACTCTCTAGGTATGTAACACCTGGAGAAGATACATGACTTATTGATAGAGTTGCTTCAAAGCACATGACAGGGAAGACGCAAACTCTGTCAAGACTTCAAGAAAAGATCTCTCCTCAGAAAGTATCATTAGGAGATGACTATCAATATCCCATCAAAGGTGTTGGTGAATCAAGCTACAAGCTTGACTCTGGAACTTCCACGAAGATGAAGGAAGCACTATATGTACCAGGTTTGAAAAAGAACCTACTTTCCATCTCAACACTCGATAAGAAAGGATATAGAGTCGCATTTATATATGGATAAGTACTCATGTGGTCCAAAGTATAGACACTTGAATATGGTGTGGTCATTGGTGAATAAGAAAGAAGACTGTACAAACTCAAAGGACATCCAGAGACAACCCTTGTCCATGAGACTACTAGCTCAATTGAACTATAACATAGGAGGCTTGCTCACATCAACTACAAAGCACTGCCCTATGTGAGAAAGGTGGTAACATGGTTACCAAATCTTAATATTTAGCATGAAGGAAATTGCAAAGGATGTGCAAGAGGAAAGAAAATCAAGAATCCCGTTCCAAAAAGTGAAACAAAGACTAAAGGTACGTTGGAATTAATTCATTCTGATGTATGTGGTCCTATGCCCCCCACATCTTTAAGTGGATATGAATATTATGTCAGAATTATTGATCACTATTCAAGAAAGACATGGATATACTTCTTGAATACCAAGAGTGAAGTGTTCAAGAAATTCAAGGAATTCAAAGCCTTGATAGAGAACCATTCATACAGAAGAATCAAGACACTAAGATCAGACAATGGAGGAGAATATGCTTCAAAATAATTTGAAGCATTCTGCAAGGAAGCTGGAATCAAGAGGGAACTAACCACTCCCTACAATCCTCAACAAAATGGTGTTGCAGAAAGAAAGAATATAACCATTATGGAAGCAGTGAAAACAATGATTCATGACTAAGACCTCCCCGTGCACCTATGGGTTGAAGCAGCAAGAACAACTCTGTATGTGCATAATATAGTATCTCACAGTGCTCTTGGATTCAAGACTCCTGAAGAAATGTATACAGAAAAGAAACCTGAAGTGAGCCATCTAAAGATATTTGGTTGTCCCGAATATGTACATATTCCGAAAGAGAAGAGAACCAAGTTGGATCCTTCTAGAAAGAAAGGAATATTTGTGGATACTATGAA
Source organism: Pseudotsuga menziesii (assembly GCA_001517045.1). Taxonomy (NCBI): domain Eukaryota; kingdom Viridiplantae; phylum Streptophyta; class Pinopsida; order Pinales; family Pinaceae; genus Pseudotsuga; species Pseudotsuga menziesii. Next base: position 216,224 of record LPNX010510607.1, read on the forward strand.
GTATCCAAATTCTTTAGGATATACATTTCAGGATTCCATCATATAGATATGAGTATGGATGTAACATTTGATGAAGAAACAACTCTTAAGAAATCCAGAAGGTGTCAGCTTGAAGAAGTACACAAAGAGGATGTACCTCTCAGAAAGGTAGAAGCTGAACCCTCTCCTGAAATAGTAGCATCTGAAGTTCATGATATTCTAGAACCTCAGGAACCCCCTACTATGGATATATCTCGAAAGAGAAAACTTGCTTGGATGAGAGAAATCATCCAATAAGCAGAGAAGTATGGAGCTCCAGAAGGATCCACAAGAACTAGCAAGCGATATATTCTCCAGTTATGTTGCTTTGATGTTTGACCTTGTAGATAAAGAACCCACCAGCTATGAGGAAGTTGTACAGAAGAAAGAGTGGGTGAAAGCAATGACGAAATAATACAAGTCAATAATGAAGAATGTGTTTGGGATATAGTACCCAAACCAGAAAACAAGTGTGTGGTATCTTTAAAATGGATCTACAAGATAAAACATGCAGCTGATGGAAGTATTGAAAAATACAAGGCAAGATTTGTGGCTAGAGGATTCTCTCGGAAAGAGGGGATTAATTACGAAGAGACATTTTCTCCAGTAGCAAGGTACACTTCCATCAGAACCATCATGGCACTTGCTTCCACGATGAAGTGGGATCTACACCAGATGGATGTAAAGACAACCTTCCTGAATGATATGATTGAGGAAGAGGTTTATAGCGAACGACCACAAGGATTTGAATTCGAAGACATAGTGACTCATGTATGTAAGTTGAAAAAGGCTCTGTATGGATTGAAGTAAGCTCCTAGAACTTGGTATGGTAGAATAGATAGCTTCTTGACAAGCTTGGGATTTACCAAAAGTAAAGTTGATCCTAACCTTTACATGAATATTACAGATGATGAACCTGTCATACTATTGTTGTATGTGGATGATCTATTTCCGACTGGAAATGAGAAACAGATCAGAGAAAGCAAGAAGAAGCTAGTTGAATAATCCGAGATGAAAGATCTTGGATTGATGCATTATTTCCTCGGGTTGGAAGTGTGGCAGAGCCAAGAAGGAATCTTTATAAACCAAGGAAAGTATGTAGTAGAAATCTTGAAAAGATTTGATATGTTGGATGGTAAAGCCATGGCCACACCCATGGATACCAAGCTGAAGTTGCTATCTGATGAATCATTAGAGTTAGTGAATATGACTCAGTACAAACATATTATTGGGTCATTAATGTATCTGACGAATACAAGTCCATATATATGCTTTGCTATGAACACCTTAAGTCAGTATCTAGTTAAACCTAGATGGGTTCACCTAATAGATGCAAAGCATGTGATGAGGTACCTAAAAGGTACGATAGATTTTGGACTATACTATGTTAGAGATCATGGCTACAGATTGTATGGATATATAGATTTAGATTGGGCAGGAATTGCCACACATAGAAAGAGCACCTCAGTTGAATGTTATTCTCTGGGATCCGCCATGATCTCGTGGTTTAGTAAGAAACAGTCGATTGTTACTCTCAGCACAGTTGAAGCATAGTACATAGCAGCTTGCTCCGCTAGTTGTGAAGCGATATGGCTATAGAAACTAATGTCAAGTCTATTTGACATGGAGTTGGATACCACAGTGATTCTTTGTGACAACCAAAGTTGTATAAAGATGACAGAGAATCCTGTGTTCCATGATAAATCAAAGCTCATAGAAATCTGATACTTCTTTATAAGGGATATGGTACAAAAGGGAGATATAAAGCTCCAGTAGGTGAGTAGCGATGAGCAAGTTGTTGATGTGCTGACCAAGCCTCTATCTCGAGTAAAGCTTGAATATTTCCATGACAAGCTTGGTGTAGTCAGAAAAGACTTTCCTTGCAAGGAGGAATAATGATGACACTACAAACTATCCTTGTAAGAAGGAATGATGAAGATATGGTCTCTCTTCAGAAAGGAGGAACAAGTCGAAGATATGGACTCTCCTCGGAAAGGAAGAATAGGTCGAAGATATGAACCCTCATTGAACAAAGGCGAAGATGGTTGATGATATGAATCCTCCCTGGAAAGTGGGAGTGGTGATAAGACTATCATTGATAATGGGCTGACAGTAAAGCTCCAGCATGAAAGAGGCCAAGTACGCCTGAAGATGTTGACAAGTTCTGACATTCACTTGTGGACAATAGTATGTTCTCTTGAGGATGGTCTTGCAAGAAATAACACTTTGTTCCTGAGAGTGGTCCTTACTAGCTAAGGATGGCCCTACAGATGTTACTCTCGCATGGAGAGTGTACCCACATTCACTTTTGGATGTCAGATAATAACACTCGCTTAGGAGTGGTCCTGTTTGAAGTCAAGGATGCTCTACAACGAGTGATTATGAACGACAGGGCCTGCATTTAGGTGTGGTCAATATCTGCAATTGTAGATGTTACTCTCACATGGAGAGTGTACCCACATTCACTTGTGGATACCGTAGAATAACACTTGCTTAGGGGTGGTCCTAGCTTTGAAGCTGAGGATGCCCTACGATGAGTCCTTACGAATGACAGGGCCTACATTTAGGTGTGGTCGAGATCTATAGTTGCAGATGATACTCTTGCATGGAGAGTATGCCTACATGTACATGTACATGTCGTAGTATAACACTTGCTTGGAGTGGTCCTAGCTTTAACAGGCTGAGGATGGTCTACGATGAGTCCTTGCAGAAAATATGGTCCTGCATTCATTTGCGGACGAATCAGTTGATCGATACTATGGACCCTCCTTGTTAAGGGAGAATATGTTGACGAGGATTGCATCATCCTTGGACCTATGTCCTAAAGTGATAAGGATTGATCATCCCGTATAGAGATCATGTGTACTGCAAGTAGTGTGGTGGAAAAGGATTAAGAAAATCGAAGTGTTGCTGCAAAGGATCGAGAAGATCGAAGTGCTACTGCAAAGGATCGAGAAGATCAAAGTGTTGCTGCAAAGGATCGAGAATATCGAAGTGATGCTGCAAATGATCGTGAAGATCGAAGTGTTGCTGCAAAGGATCGAGAATATCGAAGTGCTGATGCAAAGGTATGAGAAGATCGAAGTGTTGCTTTAAAGGATTGAGAAGATCGAAGTGCTACTATGAAGGATTGAAAGATCGAAGTGTTGCTGCAAAAGGATTAAGTGATCGTGTGTTGCAAAAGATATTGAAGAGTAATTGTTCCAGTTGCTGATGATTGTTGAAAACTTCCTATGACATATAGATGTATTACCCTGATATTGCTGAAGATGCTCTCTCTCGTTACTCCAATAGTTGATGATGTTGTTGTTAGTAGAATACCCTTCTCGTTAAGGGGGAGTGTTTAAATATTGTAACTTCAAAGGATATTCTAAATGTATTTTACTGATGTACCCCAAGGGAGATGTTATATTCCTCCATCGGGATGTTATTATTGTAATTGGTCATCATAGAGTCATGAGGTAAATCCTCCATTGTAAGTTGGGTCAATAACACCCTAATGAATATAATAAAATATGATTTTGTGATTTCCTAGGTGAAGTCGGCCCAGATAGGTTAGTGGGGCTGACTTGATTAGGGTAAAAGTCAGTTGACAAAAAGAGTATAAATATAGTAGTTGTGCTTCTCATTTGAACACAGACTCACTCACTTGTGTAGTGCATAGGAGAGAGAGAGAGAGAGAGAGAGAGAGAGAGAGAGAGAGAGAGAGAGAGAGAGAGACATACTAGCAAGGAGAAGAATACTTATTTTGGGGTTTTNTGCAAAGGAGTTTTTGTTGTGTTTTCTTCCCCTTGAGGGTTTCCTAGGATAAATACTGTGCTATCTTGTGATTGTGTTTCTTTCAGTGATTCTTCATATGCTATTGTTGTGAATTTGGATTAAACACTAATGATGTCTAGCTAAGCATATGAAATCTTAACACTATGAAGGTATTTTACATCATCAACAACAGCCACAACAACAATTGTACAACTTACTAGTGAACCTCTATATGTCATAGGAAGTTTTGGAACATCATAATATATCTTCATCATCAATCTGGAACTACATCATCATCATCATGGAACTGCTGGATCATCATCAACATCAACATCATCAGTATGCAGATACAGGACATCATCGTTGTCATCAGTATGTGAGTACTAGAACATCATCATCATATGGAATATGGAACATCATCAATACGTGGATACTAGAGCACCGTCATCTACGACATCATTAGGATCATCATCTGCAACATCAGTATGCGTATATTGGATTAGCATCCAACATCAGTATGTGAATACTGGATCATCATCTGCAACATCAATATGTAAATACTTGAACAAAAACAACATCATTAGCATGTTAGTGATAAAGCAATATAATCAACAAATAAATGTTGGATCATCATCTGCATCATCATCATAGAGATGTTGGAACATCATCATCAACAACATAGAATGCTGAGACAACATCATCATCATCAACATAGAAATGTTGGCATCAACAGAGAGTGTTGGAACCACATCATCTTCATTAGCATAGAAATGAAGGCATCATCACATAGTGCTGGAACCACATCGTCTTCATTAGCATAGAAATGAAGGCATCATCACATAGTGCTGGAACCACATCATCTTCATCAACATAGAAATGTTGGCATCAACACATAGTGCTGGAACCACATCGTCTTCATCAACATAGAAATGATGGCATCATCACAGAGTGCTGGAACCACATCGTCTTTTCCTTAGGACATCTGAAGCAACATCACGGTGGGTTCTTTGGTAGATCCACTCAGACGTTTTTCTAACTTATTAACCCTTTCAGGCCAAACAAGCCTTGTCTAGCTATAATGTCCCCATTTTTTTATTCCCCTGTTATACAGTTAAAGGTGGCTTCACGAGGATTAAAATGAGGATAAAAGTGGGCTCGAGCTATTTGGGGAAGTTATATGACGCTTTCAGAGGTTCAATTACCATTATTCATCATCAAGATCAATTCTGCACAGTTTATTCGGGGTTCCGTTGCACCCTGGAAATTTCTATAAATAGGGAGAATTCTTAGGCATAATTTAATTTAATTCACTAAAGGTTCCATCTTAATCATATATATTGAGCAAACACCTTAGTGTAATATCTCATTGGAACCGGAATGAAGAATTTTAAATGCGGGGAAGATGAAAAGTGGCTTACAATGCCCGAAAACGTTAAAAATAAAATAAATCACTTTTTGGGAGTAAAAAGGATTAATAAATTAATAAAGTGATGATGACTTTATAAAGTCAAATTATTAATTAAATGGGCGGAAAAAGGTAAAATCGGCCCTAAGAGGGTCACTACAAAAATAAAAGGATGAAAAGGTACTTTCCCATTAAAATGTCATTTCATATTTAATAAATGAGAATAGTGGAGAAAAGGAAGTCGAAGGGTCATAAGGGCCAAAAAGAAAATATAAAAAGGAGAGAAGCTCATTCTCTCATTCATTCTTGTCAATTTTGCATTTGTGAAGATAGAGCTCTTGAGCAAACGTCTCTTGGACAAAAACCTAGGAGGAGGTGTTGGTATCGGCAGTGAGACAAATCTGCACTAGCCATCTATTGAGGAGAAACCATCTTAGTCTTCTCATCTGCACTACATTGCCGTAATATTTGGAATGTCACTCATTCCATATCTGAGAAATTTAAAGAGTTTCCATGGTAGATATGGAGGGCGCACCCATTTGTTGGACGTCTTTCTGCTAGAGGAAGGGCGCACCAGTAGCATAGATATATTTACAGTTGGAGGACACATCCTTGGAGAAAGTAGAAATCACAGCTGCCAAGGATTTGAGTGTAGAAGAGTGTGTATTTGCCATCCACTATCCAATTCATGGGTAAGAAATATTGATGCATATATCTGACATGTCGTTTCTACAATGACATGGTCTCTATCTAGTAAAAAGGGGCGCACCATTGAAGAAGAAATCGGTGATTTTTTAACACTTATATCATCTTCTAAGAAGAGAGACGAGTTTTCCATTGTGTTAAGGCTATATTCCTCCTGTTATCGGGACCAAGCTACAAAAGGATTTTCATTCTTCATAGTGTTGAGTTTTCTCACTAAAAAGTGTTGTCATAAAATTTGTGATACTGGTGCATTATTATCTACATTCTTATGTGGTGTTTGGTGGTAGAAATCCTTGTTATTAAGGAAGAATTTAGTATATTGGTTGACTAATTTGGGGTCTTGAGTAGTGTTCATAAGCCAAGTCTGATTTGGGAAAAATCATGAAACTATATCAGCTGCTACAGGCAGGTGGAATGCATAGAACCAAAGCTGCTCTCCCACAATCATCTTATATCATTCCCTGAACCTCAAGAAGATTCCTAGAACACTCTATTCTCCCATAACCATTGAAAGAAGGAGGTCATCTCTAGATCTTTACATTTATCTCTCAGGTGGGCGTGGGATTTTATTATAGCCACACACACATATGTTTATATACTATTGAAATATACTTGTTCAAGTGGGCACATTCCAACAGTTCCATATTTGAAATAATATCAAGTGCGCTGTCCTTATATGCTGGTAATTACAGTGCGGGGCTTCTCATGACAATCTGAGCAACTTACTCTTTTCTAGGCATGTATTGTGCTCACTTATTATACTTATTAGTCCTATAATTAATGTTGAGAAGATATTTCTTCTGAATCATGTGTTGTATGTGTTCACTCCACTATTATGAATGATATGTGTGCATTATGTCAAAAATGTCCACTCATTGATGCCAAGCAAACCTTGAAACCATTATTACATAACCAATAGTCTCATAAGTAGCCAGTGTTTCAATTTGATTGCTTAGGCAGCGGGTATCTATTTGGTAGTGAAGTGTTTTGAATGAAGTAGAAGACCAAGTAGATTTCAAAACAAGTAGCATGCTATAGCAGTAAATCATAAATGCATGAAGGAAGGTATCAACCAACAGTGCTTCCTAAGTCATATTTAAGCCACAATAAGTTACAGTGGAGTGACCAACAAATTATCTAACCACACCTTATAGCCTCAATAATATATAGTTTGGGAAAACAATTCCTACAATTTGGATAGAGTTATAGTGGTATTAGAGCCCAAGTTCCTGTCAGCTTGTAGGGAAACTCAGTTCAATTTTAAATCATGCAATTCGACAGTGACAACGAGTTGGGACAGAGAATTTTTATGGTAGGAGATAAACTTGGTCACTTGTTTGCATCAGAGGATGTTCTTCTCAACTCATTGGAGGGGGTAGCAAATTGTTTGCATATAATAGAGCAATCACCTTCCAAGTTAATTCAAATAGGTATGATTCCGACATTGGATTCTTTGGGTGAGCACAATTTTTTAAGACACAAAAATAAGGATGTAAGACTCACTTTTTTATCATTGCCTTAGTGAAATTATAAGGATTACAACTCCTGAAGTTCCTTATAATGATGACAAGTGAAGGAGATAATGCAACTTATCATTGAAAGCTGTGATAGGTTAGGTAATATCAAAAGCCCTTCTTTTGGTAAGAGGGTTAAGGTTCTGGAATTGATGGCAAAGGTGAGATCGTGTGTTATTCTAATTGATTGTGACTATGATGATATTATTCTACAGATTTTTCATCATTTCTTGATCACTATCAGTGAGGATCATGAAAAATCTATTTAGGATTACATGAGAACCATTATGGTTCAATTATTGATGAAAGTGATGTTATCTTCTAGCCTATCATATCTTTGTTATTCGTTGTTTTGACACAAAAACAGTTTATTTCCACAGCTGCTTATAACTTAGTACACAACATTTTCAAACAATGCAAGGGTAAGTTGAAGCCCTACTTGTTTGATGAAAAGCAGATGGCTTCATATATGAAGTGGTTGATGATGGAAATGTTTAACAGAATCCTAGGATGACTTCTTGGAAGTGCATGCACCTGTTTATGTAGAGGTTGATAACACAATCGAGGAGGAGGATGACAATGAGGGAGCTAATGCTGGTAAGCAAACAATGAATACAAATTAGGAATTTTGTATGAAGATGATAGCTCCCCTGAGTCCCACCATTTGAAAGGGAAGTTGAAGGTAAGTGAAGGCATGATTATGGAATCCATGAGGCATTTTGATGATACACAGGCATTAGTGGCAGATCATTGTTGGAAAGATGCAATGACACATGATAGTTTGGGAGTAGGTAATTCCCTTGCATTTTTCCAAGTACTCAGAGAGGCATTGGTCATGATGAAATCTAACTACCTACACCTTCTTTATGCTAGAGATCAGCTTCTCATGCTTAATGAGATGTACCATGGTGCACTACTAGAAAAAAGAAGAGGAAGTTGATAGACTTACTCGTGAGCTGGAGATTACTCAGGATTCCTTAAAGAGCAAGCAAAAGGCCCTTCAAGAATAAAAGATGCAGATTGAGCAACTTTGTGAGGAGTTGAGTGGGTTACATCCTTCAGCCTACCCAACAGACAGTCAATTACATATGGTTGGTGGCACTGTTGATTTCATGGAGGGACCTTGTGTGAAGGTTGAGCATGAGGAGCATTCAGAGTTGCAGGCATTAGCAGAGAGATATGGCCCTGAGGTTTTTGATTCTGCACATGCTTTACATTATAGGGACCTTGAGCCGCCTCTTTTGGAGAGCCCATTGAAGGCTCAAGGCAGAGCCATAGGTGACATAGTTGAACACAATCCATGTGGACCATCTTTCATGGGGTTATATGAATCAAAGGATTGGGTGGACAGGTATACGACGGATACAAGTTCAACTTACATCAGTAGATTGCTAGATGTAGTAGTGCATATAGGATGCTGATTGGCACAATATGTTACGATTGTATACAATCGAATAGGAGAGGACCACTGGAGTTAGTCGGTTGAGACAAAGGGCACTATGGCACTGTGGCTTTTCATTTTGACCAGGTGATTAGTATGCAAAGTTCCTAAGAGGAGATCCATATTTTGTTGGATAGGTTCACAGAGGATTTTACAGACATTGGGATTGGTAGACTTCCCATTTGTAGGTGGGATATTGGCATACCTCAGAGTGACAGATTGCTTCAGATGATGAGGATGATCGGAGGGTTGCAACATCATTAGTGGGACCCTGGGATTATAGTTTTGGCTATTTCAATAGCCGAGATAGATGAGACAACTAGGATTGGTTGCTTGCAGGAGCAGCCTTATGAGGAGTTGCCTCAGTCTGTATAGCTTATGATTTCTTGGCTCATCAAGGGAAGTCAGATAGAGTCATGTGTTAGCACCAGGAAGACTAGCATTATAGATAGAGGGTGCTTCACATCCTACAGGCTAATGTGGGACCCAGGTGACTTCATCATCTATAGCCAGATGCGAGATGGGTTTGCATTGAGAGACTTTGTGGACGTTATTCCTGGTCAATGGAGAAGGTTGGGACCCACTTATTTAACAACATTAATGCAGCCTTCGACCATTTCATGGTCAAGGGGGTGTTAGCACCTGTGCTAAATTTTGAATATTTTTGCAGATGTGTTAGCACTATTTTGGGCTAAACAATTGACAAGGGAGTAGGTTTGTGAAAGGAGGAATAAGGTTTGAAAACTCCTTATCATAGGACCTTGAAGGATGTTAATGGGGTTCTGCAAGCATCTAGAAGGATCATTTCTAGGTTGGAAGTGTGAAACAATTGAAAATATTCTGGTTTTTAGCTTTCCAAAGGTGTGTAAATGAGAAAAGACTGTCCCAAGTTGTAGGGTGATAGGAAATTAAGGGCCTAAATGTGCAAGCTTGAGGAATTTTGGCTTGGGTAGGAGCAGGACAACTTGCAGACATGATGGTCTGTTGGATGAAGAGATGTAGATAGATCTATGGTTATGAAGAATGTCGTTGTTTTAGCATGCAAGGAGAAATAAATTTCTATAACCGCCGAAATGGCAGAGATGCTTCATATTTCAACGGTGGTGATATAAGAAGGAATCAGATCAATGGTGGAAATTCCTTCTGTTGACCTAACTTGAACGTAAAAAGTGACTTTCCATCTCAGTGGAATGGCTTAAAGGACCGCATGTTTCAATGGCCAAGATTGACGATGGTGTAAGATCAGTGGTGGAGGTGAATTCCGCTGATCTAACATGCACATGGAAGCTAATTTTTCCAATCCGCGGGATGGCTTAAAGATAGACTTGTTTTGACAGAGGAGATTTAATTTGAAATAGATCTACGGTCGATGTGGATTTCATGGCTGAAACATGCATGACAGATAAAAACGGTTGGGTTCAGTGAAATTTGGTAGGGCCCGCTTATTCTGACGATCATGATCTGGTACGAGCAGGATCTATGGTCGATGTGAATTTCGCAGCTGAAACGTGCACGAGAGATAAAATAGTTCGGGGCTACGAAATCTTGTAGCCCCCATACTTTGGACGGTGGAGATCGTGGCAAATTTTTGATCTATGGCTAAAATTGATTTCGCAATAGAAATAAGCCGGAAGTTTAGTAGGATGACGGATTGCGAAATCGTGTGGGAGTTGCATTGTTCGACGGGTAAGATTTTTTGAAGATTCATATCTATGGCCAGAAATGATTTCGCAATAGAAATAAGGAGGAAGTTTAGTAGAATGACGGATTGCGAAATCGTGTGGGAGTTGCATTGTTTGATGAGTAATATTTTTTGAAGATTCATATCTATGGCCATAAATGATTTTGCAAGCCAAAGGTGCGAGGACAAAGAAGATGGGTTCATGTGTGAAATGGAGATGAAGTATGGATAAATTCAATGGTGCCAATTTTAATCTGGGAGAGTAAAGATGTTGGAGGGGCTTTGAAACATCATCTTAAATCAAGCGAGCCCGCGACCCAGACACCGCATTGCCATTGCCTCAAATCACATAAGAGAACCAACACTCATTATTGATGTAAACCCCTTGAATATTTTCAGGCTGTGACTCCATTTCCCAATGGTATTTCTTATCTGTTCATTTTACCATCTTTAAATTTACCAACACCCTGTTCTTATCAGATATCTAGCCTTCTGCTCACTCGCTTAAAGACATATGTTTATGTGAATGAGTGTGTGACAAAGAGAGAGCCCTCTCTGACTGTATAGGCAAGAATACAATCTAAATATTGGATTGAAATGGTTACCCCAATGATCTCTTGCTACAACCATAGGAGAATTATTGGGTGCTAACATCTTGGTGCCGTTACCGATGAATAATCACTATTATCTCCTTGGGAAAACAACATTGTCCTAGATCTACGACCTAGTTGAACAACTGGTCATAGACACACAATCGATTGTATAGGCTCTGGTGACTCCAATGGAAATACTGGAGACCAGAAGGACTAATACGAGGAGAAACCCTGCTGTCGAGTCGTTTCAAGAAATTTTCGATCCAGAGAGCCTGATTCGGAAAGCCAATAAGCTGTAGAGGTTAGATAGAACTTCCTCTTTCCTAGTGAAAGTGCTTTTTCCATTGATGATATATATGAGCATTGTGGTGAATAATTGGAGCTATTTCTTCCTAGGACTAAGTCTGAGTCCAACCTATCTGAAGTAATCTTGGACCCCTCCTCATTTGAATTCTCCCGTACATCTTGGTCACCTGAGATCTCAAAGTCTCTAGGTGGGAATATTCAACCCTTGTCTGACCAAGAGTTCCCCATACTTACCTCTGAGTTATCCCTATTAAATTTCACTACCGCATATTTGTCTCCCACTGCTTTAGAATAGAATCAAAATTCATCTTCTAGTTTCGCAACTCCCCACATTCGTACAGTTCCTCACAGCATACCAATTTCTGTCACACCAATCTTAATCCCCCTTGGAAACCCTGTTATACCTCCAAGGATGGTAAATAGATTTGCCCCTATTCGTCTTCTCGCTACTCTTCATGACCTCCCTCTAGGATACTCCCAGAGACTCAAACAATTCAATGGGGAGAGGGGGTATTCACCCGAGGAACACTTGGGATGGTTCTTAGATTGGATAGACCTAGAGGAGGTGGACTATGATGATGCTAAGGTCAAACTGTTTTCCCAAAGTCTGGCTAGGGAAGTAAGAAAATGGTACAAAAATTTCCTAGACAGCTCCATTCTGAATCACCAAGACTTTGAAGATTTGTTCAAAGATAAATGGGTAGATCAGAAAAATCCTAAGCAATATCTCTCCCAATACCATTCCATGAGGAGGAGGGAGAGTGAATCTATCCAAGAATTTTTGGACAGGTTTATGAATACCTATAATTCTATCCTTGCTCAGTTTAAACCCTCCCTGGTTCTGCCCAGCTCCAATATGCCGAATCTTTTGATAGTAAGTTCACCCTGTTGCTGAGCGAAAGGAGATCAGCCTCCTTGGACAATATGATGAAGGATGCCAATGAGGTAGAGGTGAACCTATCTACTGCTAGAAAGAAGAAGAGGGGTGAGGGAGAACGAAGAAGAGACGAGGAAGAAAGAGGAGAAAGAAGAAAATATAAAGAACTTGAAAAACCCTCTACCTCTGGCTCACAAGAGGCCAGAATGGATATAATGATGAGATCCATGGAAAGGCTAATGGAGCGAATCTCTGTGTATGGTAGATCACCTCCCAGGGAAAATCAAGAGCAACAAAATAGAAATTGGAATGCTAGAAGGCCACAATTTCTCCAAAACATGCAAAGAGACCAGTGAAACCCTCCCGATCCACCTGCAATGCCTCCATTTCAAGAAAATTATGTGGAACAGGATGGTGAAAATCAAGTTGAGGATGAGATCCATCGGCTGGACACCGACTCGCCCTCCACATTTTTTACTAAGGAAGAACACGATAATGCTTGTCTTGAAAGGGGAGAGATGCCCCTAGAGGAGACAAAAGACTTCAGAAGAGGATATCAACTTGATATCCTGGATGTGGAGAGACATATTGGCCTGAGAAGCAGAGACATCCTTGTCATGAGAAATAAAGATGCAAGAAATAAGGCCTCTATAAATAAATCGAAAAATGACACACCCCCTAAGGATAGCTCCAAAAATGTGATAGAGCCCAAAGGGAGGGAAAGAAGAGAACATAATCCAAGAAGCTTCGATCAGTGACAAACTTCTTTCAACCTAGAGGTCAAAATCGCTAAGATAAAAATATTTGTCCCTCTTACTGAATTATTGAGAAAATCTGAATATCATACCAAAATTTCCACAGTATTGAAGCCCCCAGGGAAAATGTCTACTATATCAGATTCCCTGAATCTTCAATATGATAGGCCCACCATCCTATTTGGTCCCCATGTAGATGAGCCTTCTGATGCAGATGTTCCCCCTCTCTATGATAGTTTGAACATCCATAATTCCATCCTACACAATGCCATGCTTGATTCAGGAGCCTCTCATAATCTGATGCCCATGAGAATCATGGATGAACTGGGATTGGAAGTGACCAAGCCCTACAAATATCTCTTTTCTTTTGATTATAATAAAGTCAAGTGCCTGGGATTGATCAAAGATTTGTTCATCTCTTTAGCCCACATCCCTGCGAAAACCCTTGTCATGGATGTAGTTGTGGCTGACATCCCTCCGAAGTTTGGAATGCTGTTGTCAAGATCTTGGGCAACCAAACTCAAAGTTTCCCTCCAAATGGATATGTCATATGCCATGATCCCTGTCTTTGGGGTACAAAGAAGGCTTTTCATCCTCGAGTTGGAGCCGCTGTTAGCACTTGTGCTAAATTTTGAATATTTTTTCAGATGTGTTAGCACTCTTTTGGTCTAAACAGTTGGCAAGGGAGTAGGCCAGTCAAAGGAGGAATAAGGTCTGAAAACTCCTTATCATAGGACCTTAAAGGATGTTAATGAGGTTCTGCAGGCATCTAGAAGGATAATTTCTAGGTTGTAAGTGCGAAACAATTGAAAACATTCTGGTTTTCAGCTTTGCAAAGGTGTGTAAATGAGAAAAGTATGTCCCAAGTTGTAGGGTGACAAGAAAGGAAGGGCCTAATTGTGCAAGCTTGAGGAATTTTGGCTTGGGCAGGAGCAAGCTAACTTGTAGACCTGATGGTCTGTTGGACAAAGAGATGTAGATAGATCTATGGTTATGAAGAATGTCATTGTTTTAGCATGCAGGGAGAAGTAAATTTCCTTAATCGCCGGAATGGCATAGATGCTTCATATTTCAATGGTGGTGATCTAAGAAGGAATCAGATCAACGATGGAAATTCCTTTTGCTGACCTAACTTGCACGTAGAAAGTGACTTTCCATATCAACAGAATGTTAATAAAGGCTTGCATGTTTCAATGGCTAGATCAGCGGTGGAGGTGAATTCCGTCGATCTAACATGCACGTGGAAGCTAACTTTTCCAATCCTCAAAATGGCTTAAAGATTGACATGTTTTCATGGAGGAGGTTTAATCAAGAACAAATCTACGGTCGATGTGGATTTCGTGGCCGAAACATGCACGACAGATAAGAACGGTCGGGTTCAGCGAAATCTAGTAGGGCCCGATTATTCTGATGGGCATGATATGGAATGGGTTAGATCTAAGATCGATGTGGATTTCGCAGGCGAAACGTGCACGAGAGATAAAATAGTTCGGGGTTGCAAAATATTGTAGCTCCCATACTTTGGAAGGCAGAGATCATGGCATAGTTTTGATTTATGGCTAAAATTGATTTTGCAATAAAAATAAGTAGGAAGTTTAGTAGGATGCAGGACTGCGAAATCGTGTGGGAGTTGCATTGTTCGACGGGTAAGATTTATTGAATATTCATATCTATGGCCATAAATGATTTCACAAGCCAAAGGTGCGAGGTGGAAGAAGATGGGTTCATGTGCGAAATGGAGATGAAGCGTGGATAAATTCAATGGTGCAGATTTCATCTGGTAGAGTAAAGCCATCAGAGGGGCTCTGAAACATCGTCTTCTATCAAGCAAACCTGTGACCCAGACACTGCATTGCCATTTTTTTCCAGCATGCGGGTTATTCCATATTTCCTATTTTATGTGTAAATCATAGCGAATCTGCCACCTCACGAATTTGTTAGGATTTGCAAATGATGATTCGAGATTGATTCCCAAATTTTGTAACTGAATTTGGCTCTGTTTCAAGGTGGGTCTCGGGAGCCTATAACACTATAAATCTCAATAGAGGAAGAAAGGGTTCGACTTTCATTTTTTTGAAGCCTCTGTGCTCAGATTATAGCTCTGTAAACTTTCTTGGAAGTGATAATAAAAAGTGTTCTATGAGTTTTCTGAGATTCATCAAGGTGTTCCATGATCATTCCGTGTTTCTTGTGTTTCCATTCTCATGTCTGTGTTTTCTGCTAATACATTTCTAGGATGTATGCAAGGAATTCGTTTCCACTAATGCTCCTTCCATCAGAAATCATAATTGTTGCATGTTATAATCGTTGTGATAGAATTCATCCACTGATAGATGCTATGTCTCAATTATTATCCTTTGTTATATTCCTGCTAAAGGTGTTCCTAGAGATTCATCCATTGATAGGTGCCTTTGTTTTCATCGGGCTCTTTCCTCCTTTCTATTTGTCATCACTTTAAGATAATCAGACCGAATATAATAACCACGTTGCCTCAAATAACATAAGAGAACCAACACTCATTATTGTTGTAAACCCCTTGAAGATTTTCAGGCCGTGACTCCATTTCCCAATGGTATTTCTTATCTGTTCGTTTTACCATCTTTAAATTTACCTACACCCTATTCTTATCAGATATCTAGCCTTCTGATCACTCGCTTAAAGACATATGTATATGTGAATGAGTCTGTGACAAAGAGAGAGCCCTCTCTGACTGTATAGTCTAGAATACGGTCTAAATATTGGTTTGAAATGGTTACCCTAGTGATCTCCTACTACAACCATAGGAGAATTATTGGGTGCTAATAGGAGGGAGAGTAGGGTGTTAGATTACATCACAATTCTACCCAAGGTGCAGAGCATAGGTTGGAGGCATGCAGTGATTGACCTGTTCACTCACTTCCCATTGGTTTCTCTAGAGCATGGGACAACGTAAGTGACCGAGCTAGCTAGTGAAGAGATGTTTAGAGTCCTTGAGCAGCTTGTAGTCATTGCCAATGACAGGTGCAAAATTGCTTTCTCAATATTTGGGGTTGAGTATGGCAGTGGATTTACAGGACATGATTTCACCTGGATTCCTATGCAAGCCACTATCCATGGCGGTAGGTTCAGTCCTTATAGGTATTTCAGATTGGAGTACCAGGAGAGGAGATTGAAAATGGGGCATGACAGTNTTCCCCTGGATTCCTATGCAAGCCACTATCCATGGCGGTAGGTTCAGTCCTTATAGGTATTTCAGATTGGAGTACCAGGAGAGGAGATTGAAAATGGGGCATGACAGTCGGATGGTTATGATCAGTGTGGCCGAACGTCAGCATGGTGGTCCCTTTATGAGATTGGCTTGTAACACTAGGATTCTAGTATTAGACAGTTCAACATCCAACATAGAGGCGAAGCCGGTTTTTGTTTTAACGAGATTGGCTTCCTAGTAGAAATGTTCTCTAAGGGATGGATTGCGTTATTGCAATATCGAGTTGCTCTACTTGTAGGTAGTACTTAGAAGGTTTCATATGTCAATGCATTGTCGGGCCATGTATCGTGTGGAGGATGCTTCACCTCTTTTTGATTGATTTGGGACTGTGGTATCATTTTCATTCCCAGTATGATGCAGTTTGTGGAGTATCATGTTGTGACGGCGTTGCTTGAGGACAAGCAATCTTTGGGAAGGGAGGACTGAAATGTCCCCATTTTTGGATTCCCCTATTATATAGTTAGATGTGGTTTTATGAGGAGTAAAATGAGGATAGCAGTGGGATCGAGCTATTTGGGGAAGTTATCTGATGCTTTCATAGGTTCAATTACCATTATTCATCATCAATATCAATTTCGCACAGTCTGTTCGGCGCAATGTTATCAGAATGCAACCGGTTTTGAAAAAACCCGCCGATTGGACTGGTTTACAAGATTCACCGAATCAAATCACGCATTCAAACCGTTTTTGGCTGGTTCCATACGAAATTGGCCGGTTCCGTACAAAACCACCCGGTTTTCTCCAAACCGACCAGTTGAGTACAAAACTGGTCGGTTCTGTACAAAATTTCCAAGGACCCCCCAAAACAACTAATTTCAAATTCTTTCAATAAAATAAAAAATAGGGTCCACGTGTGAGCTGTTTAATTGACCCATGACCCTTCTAATGTTATACAAGGAGGCTCCCACCCTCCATATCAATCACATTTAATTGTGGATGGACTTGGGACCTCTTCCACAACAAGAGGAGGTGAACATTGATGTTGTAGCTAGACAAGTGTTTTCAGGCCTAGGGGAGTCAAGCCATGCTCATGTTGAGGATTTAGATGATGACTCTGAGTCTCAACATGAGGACTCATATAATTCTGATATATGAATAGAATCATTAGATTGTAGATTCTAGAGTCAATACTGCAGTCATATGCTTTTATTTTGACTTTAGAGGACATTTATATCCGCTTTGAAAATGTACTTTTCTTTAGATATGTATTTGCAGTCGATGATATTTTGGTTTTATACGCTCTTACTTGCTATATACATCGGAAACTTTGCATATTTGCGTATAATGGTTTGAATTCACATGGATGCGCATGGATATGTATGTATTTTTTGAAAATATGAATGTTTTACGTATTTTTTCTCAACCGGTTTTTTTATCCGGTTTGTTTATTGGTTTTTGTTTGGTTCCAGTTTGGTTCCAGTTCCTGGGGTCAGTCGGTTCGACCATCGGTTTAGTTCTGATAACACTGGTTCGGGGTTTCGTTGCATTCTGGCAATTTCCGTAAATAGGGAGAATTATTAGGCATAGTTTCATTAAATTCACTAAAGGTGTCATATTAATCATATTTATTGAGGAAACACCTTAGTGTAATAGCTCATTGGAACCAGGATGAAGAATTTTAAATGCGAGGAAGATGAAAAGTGACTTACAATGCCTGAAAACGTTAAAAATGAAATAAATCACTTTTTGGGAGTAAAACGGATTAATAAATTAATAAAGTGACGATGACTTTATAAAGTCAATTTATTAATAAAATGGGTGGAAAAAGGTAAAATTGGCCCCAAGAGGGTCAATACAAAAATAAAAGGATGAAAAGGTACTTTCTCATTAAAATGTGATTTCATATTTAATAAATGAGAATAGTGGAGAAAAGGAAGTCGAAGGGTCACAAGGGCCAAAAAGAAAATATATAAAGGAGAGAATCTCATTCTCTCATTCATTCTACTCATTTTTGCATTTGCGAAGATAAAGCTTTTGAGCAAACTTATCTTGCACGGAAACCTAGGAGGAGGTGTTGGTTTTTACAGTGAGACAAATATGCGCTAGCCGTGTATTGAGGAGAAACCATCTTAGGCTTCTCATATGTACTACATTGCCGTAATATTTGGACTATCACTCATTCCATATCTAATAAATTTAAAGAGTTTCCATGGTAGATATGGAGGGCACATCCATTTCTTGGATGTCTTGATGCTAGAGGAAGGGCGCACTAGTAGCTCAGATATCTTTACAGTTGGAGGAGACATCCTTGGAGAAAGTACAAACCACAGCTGCCATGGATCTAAGTGTAGAAGAGCGTGTATTCACCATCCACTATCCAAGTCGTGGGTAAGAAATATTGATGCATATCTTTGACATGGAATTTTTACAGTGACATGGTCTTTGTCTGGTAAAAAAGGGGTGCACTGTTGAAGAAGAAATCGATGATTCGTTAACTCTTATGTCATCTACCAAGAAGAGAGATGAGTTTTCCATTGTTTTAAGGCTATATTCCTCCTTTTATGGAGACCAAGATGCTACAGGATTTTCATTCTTCATAGTGCTGAGTTTTCTCAATAAAAAGTTTTCACATAAAATTTGTGAGTCTGGTGCATTATTATCTACATTCTTATGTGGTGTTTGGTGGTAGAAATCCTTGTTATTAATAAAGGATTTAGTATTCCGGTTGACTAATTTGGGCTCTTAAGTAGTGTTCATAAGCCAAGACTGATTTGGGGAAAAATCGTGAAAATATATCAACTACTACAGGCAAGTGGAATGCATAGAACCAAAACTGCTCTCCCACAATCATCTTATATCATTCCCCGAACTTCAAGAATATTGCTACAACACTCTATACTCCCATAACCATTGAAAGAAGGTGCCCATCTCTAGATATTTACATTTATCTCTCAGTTAGGCGTGGGTTTTTCTTAGAGCCACACATATATATGTTTATATACTGTTGAAATATACTTGTTTAAGTGGCCACATTCCAACAATTTCAGATCTGAAATAATTTCAAGTGTGTTGTCCTTATATGCTGGTAATTACAGTGCGGGGCTTCTCATGACAATATGAGCAACTTACTCTTTTCAAGGCATGTACTGTGCTCACTGATTATACTTATCAGTCTTGTAATTAATGTTGAGAAGATCTTTGTTTCGAATCTTGTGTTGTATATATTCACTCCACATTTATGAATGATATGTGTGCATTATGTCAAAAATGTCCACTCATTGATGCCAAGCAAACCTTGAAACCATTATTACTTAACCAACAGTGTCATAAGTAGCCAGTGTTTCAATTTTATTGCTTAGGCAGTGGGTATTTATTTGGTAGTGAAGTCTTTTGAAGGAAGTAAAAGACCAAGTAGATTTCAAAACAAGTAGCATGCTATAGCAGTAGATCTAGAAATGTATGAAGGAAGTTATCAACCAACAATGCTTCCTACGTCATATTTAAGCCACAATAAGCTAGACTTGAGTGACTAAAAAATTATCTGACCACACCTTATAGCCTCAGTAATATACAGTTTGGGAAAAAATTTCCTACAATTTCGATAGAGTCATTACACTAGTGTACCAACCCTTTCGGTCCAAACAAGCCTAACCAAACATACTAATCCCCCTAGGATCAAACAAGCCCAGTATGTCTTACCAATCCTTTCATGCCAAGCAATCCTAGCTAGACATAGCCTACCTAGGCTGAGCTACCACACCACTGCAACATGAAACCTACTACGTCATCATCACTCCCTCTTTCGAGGAAGGTCATTTCGGACTACACCAAACTTGTCTTGAAAGTATTCAAACTTTACACGAGATGGAGGTTTGTTCAATACATCAACAACTTGTTCCTCTATAGGAACATACTGGAGCTTTACAACTCGCTTCTGCACCATATCCCAAATGTAGTGATATCTAATTTCTATATGTTTCAACTTATCATGAAAACCCGGGTTTTCTTTCATCTTAATACAAATCTGATTATCACAATGGATATCAGTCACATCTATATCTGCATCAAATAATTATACCAACATCTTGTGAATCCATAATGCTTCACTATAGGCTGAATATGTTGGAATCATGTATTCATCATCTGTCATACCGAGGGCAACACTCGACTTCTTTCTAATGAACCATGAGATGATACCTGATCCTAAACTAAAACAACATCCTCAAGTGCTCTTTTTGTCTTTGGCACTTCTTACCAATCTAAATCTGCAAATCTGTATAATCCGATCTCACCATCTAATGCATATCTGAGACCATAATCCAACATACCCTTGAAGCACATCATCACATGTTTTATTGCCACTAGGTGAACATGTTTGGGATCCACCATATACTGACTTAAGGTGTTTACATCAAAACATATTTCTGGCCTCGTATTGGTTAAATACATTAGTGAACCAATAATAGGTATGTATAAGGTAACATCCACTATCTCCAAAGAATCATCATTCAGAAGCTTCAAATTTGTTGTCATCAGACCTAGAAAATAGTGCATCATACCAAGCTATTTCATCTCAAATTTTGCAGCGAGCTTCTTCTTGCATTCATTGATGGGCTTATCCTCACATGTCAAAAATTGATCATCCACATATAGTAGTAATATCATAAGTTCATCATCCTCAACCTTATAGTATAGGTTGGAATTTTCTTTACTCTTGGTAAAGCCCAAACTTATCAGGAAGCCATCAATTCTTCCATACCATGCACTAGGTGCTTTTTTCAACCCGTACAGTGCCTTCTTTAGTCTGCATACATGAGTCTTCTGATTATTTGTCTCAAAGAATTGTGGTTGCTCAATGTATACTTCTACTTTTGTTAGTCCATTTAGGAAGGATGTCTTTACATCCATCTAATGTAAATTCCACTTCATCTTGGATGCCAAAGCAAGGACGGTTTTTATTGAGGTGTATCTTATGACTGGTGAAAAGGTCTCCTCATATTCGATTCCTTCCTTCTGAGAGAATCCGTGAGCTATGAATCTTTCCTTGTACTTCTCTATACTTCCATTTGCTGAATGCTTTGTTTTGTAGATCCATTTCGAGGATACTACTGACTTCTTCTTCGATCTTGGTGTTGATTTATTTGTAAATTTGGAAGATATACTGATGCATATTATCATTGTATGTTGTTGTACCCCCATTGGGGATGTGTGTTACCCCTTTTACAGGATGTCTAAATTGTGTCTAGACCTTGAGGTACAACCTCTATTGTAAGTCGGGGCAATAGTCCCCAATGTAACATCATGTAATATGTACTTGTAGTCTCTCTAGGAGAAGTGGGCCCCATGTGAGATGACATGTAGGATCAAATGTTATATTTGGTCAGTGACTTGAAAGGGTATAAATAGGGAGGCACTCTCCCTCATTTATACAGACTTCGCACACTCTCAAGTGCGTATGAGAGAGAGAGACAGTCAGAGGAGGAGAGATAGATAGTTGTTGAATACTTCTTATTACTGCTTTTGATCATCTTACTATTTTGAAGAAGTTTGCAGGGTTTTCTCCTTTATGGTTTTCACGGTGAAATTATTTGTGTCTTGTGTATATTTTATATCTTATGCATTTTGTTGTACTTGTTATTCTTTCATATAAGATCGTAGATCATATTGAATAAACAATAAAAATCTAACATGGTATCAGATCCAAACTGAGAGGAAGGCATAATGCAACTGCAGAAGCCAAGACCTCTTAATTTTTGGGTCTCTCTGCACATATCATCAAGGAAAGGAGTCTAGGATAACTCTCCTTTGAAGGGCGCATCTTCTTGTCGAAGCAGAATCTGATTCTGGGCATTTTCAGTTTTTGGCCTGTCACTGCTGCGGGAAATTAGGGATTTTCACATAAGTGGAATTTTAGAGTGAAACCAGCATAGGATTTTTCTCCTCCTCAAAATCAAAATTTAGAGACCAAGATCGAAATTTTTGGTTGGGTAAAACTCTGGGAAAGTCAAACCCTAATTTGACCCCGGACCAAAAAACCAGCACTGCAGAAGGCCAGCTCCAGATCCAGTTCGGACATCTCAAATTTGTAAGATCTAAATATTTTGTATTTCCTTTTGAGGTTCTCATTAAATATGTCTCACCACACCAAGCTTGAGGACAATCTTGGAGGAGCTGACAACTTTCGAGCATGGAAGTACAGGATTTCACTAGTCCTTGAAGAGAATGAACTGGACATCTACATAAATGAAGAGGTTCCAGTTCCAGAGGGAGATGAGGCTAAAGCATTACAAAAGAAGAGCTTGGTCAAGGCCAAAAATATTATTGCTGATTCTATCAAGGATCATCTTATACCACATGTGTATTCCTTAAAGACACCTAAAGAGATGTTTGACTCCTTGACCAAGCTATTTGAAGGAAAGAATATAAATCAGAAGATGAATTTGTGAAATTAGCTAAAGAATGTGAAGATCCAGAATGCAGAGACCATACAATCATACTTTACAAGGGTCTCTCAAATCAAGGAACAACTTGAAGTTGTGAGAGAGGACATAGAGAATGGAGAAGTTGTGATGACCACCTTGAATGGTCTCCCTAGGTCATGGGACTCCTTTATTCAAGGAATTTGTGCTAGAAGAAAGTTAATAACTTTCAGTGGGCTGTGGGAGGAATTCTCACAAGAAGAAGCTGGAATCGTAGATTGAGGAGAAAATATGGGAAATGAATATCAAGCTCTCATAACACACACCAAGAATAGCAAAAGGGAACACTCTCATCACAAGAAAGAAAAACATCACCACCATAATCAAAGGGAGACTCTTAGAAGACGCATGAGAGATATATCTAATGTTGGGTGCCATACCTGTGATGAGAAGGGACATTTTTCCAGAGATTGTCCCAAGAACAAAAATAAGACGAACACCAATAAGATACATCATGCTCACACTGCAGAGGATGATGAACCTCCCAGGAAGAGAACTAGAGGAGACAATGAAGATTCTTCAAGTGATGAAGAATATGTTCTGATTTCAGCTCTCATAGGTACTGTTTCATATGGAAGCAATGATTGGATTTTAGATAGTGGGGCTTCCAAGCATATGATGGGATTTAAAGAATCCTTTGTGAATCTATCTAAACATGAGTCACCTCACAAGGTGAAACTCGGAGATGAATACCAATACCCTATAAAAGGAAGTGGTGAAGCCTCTTACAAGCTAAACTCTGGAAAATCTTTGAAGATGAAGGATGTTCTATATGTACTAGGACTCAAGAAGAATATTCTCTCCACATCAGCATTGGATGCAAAAGGTATGAGGGTTGCATTTATTGATGGCCAAGTTCTTATGTGGCCGAAAGGAAAGACCATAGAAGATGCAGTAGTGATTGGAGAGAAAGAGGGAGGTGTATACAAACAAAGGGCCAACCTGAACAAGCCTTGGTCCATGAGTCCATGGAGCCAAGTGAATTATGGCATAGAAGGCTTGCACATGTGCACTATAGAGCACTATCACTTGCAAGCAAAGCAATTACCGGTCTTCCTGAAATCCAGACAAAGCATGAAGGAATCTGCAAAGGATGTGCGAAGGTAAAGAACATAAAGAAGACATTTTGAAGTAGCGAGAGCAAAGCAAACGTAATCTTGGAAGTCATCCACTCTGATGTATGCAGTCCAATGTCATCCATTTCATTGAGTGGGTATGCATATTAAGTTTCTTTCATTGATGATTTTTCTAGGAAGACCTGGCTATATTTCTTGAAGAGCAAAGATGAAGTATTCAACAAATTTAAGGATTTCAAAGTCCTGGTGGAGAATCACACAGAAAATAAAATCAAGAGCTTTCGATCAAATAATGGTGGAGAATTCACATCATAAGAATTCAAGGAATTATGAAGATAGTCAGGGATTGAGAGGGAGTTGACCACTCCATACAATCCACAACAATATGGAGTTTCAGAAAGGAAGAATAGAACGATTATGGAAGCAACAAGGGAAATGCTTCATGAATAGGATCTTCCTATGCATATATGGGAAGAAGTTGCAAGAACAGCCGTGTATGTACATAACCATACTCCACATAGAGTACTGGACAACAAGACACCATCTTAGGATATCTGGCTACCTAGTCTAGATAAACATTCCAAAGGAGAAAAGAACGAAGTTAGACCCTTCAGGAAAGAAGGGCATATTTGTGGGATATAGTGAAAACTCGAAGGCTTACAGAATATACTTTCTAGGATACAAGAAGAACGATATCAGCAGGGACATGACATTTTCGAAGATTCAACATACAACAAATCCAGAAAACTACCTATTGAAGACATTGAAGAACAAGAAGTACCCAAGATCCAAGATACAACAATGAATGAAGCAAATCTAGAAGAATATCAAGAAATGGAAGAACCTCAGGAACCTGTAGATCCACCCCATAAGAAGAAATCTCACAAGAGGAAACCAACATGGGTACAAGAAGCTATCCTAGGTGTAGAGAGATATGGTGCTCCAGAAGGAATGCATAGAGAAAGCAAGAGACCTAAGCCATACTCTAGTTATGTATCCTTGTTGTGCGACATCATTGACAAAGAACCTTCCAACTATGAAGAAGCGACATAAAAGAAAGAATAGAAGGATGCCACGATCGAGGAATACCAGTAGATCATGAAGAATGATGTATGGGATGTGGTCCCGAGACTAGAAGGGAAGTCTGTTGTGACTTCCAAGAGGATCTACAAGATCAAGCATGATGTAGAAGGAAACATAGAGAAATATAAAGTGATATTTGTGGAACGTGGCTTCTCCCAGAAAGAAGGGATAGATTATGAATAGATGTTTGCACCTGTAGCCAGATACACTTCCATCAGAACAATACTTTCTCTGGCTACAGTGATGAAATGAAAGATACACTAGATGGATGTCAAGACAACATTCTTGAATGGTGTAGTAGAAGAGGAAGTGTATTTGGAACAACCACTCGGATTTGAGACACATGACAGGCAGACTCATGTGTGCAAATTGAAGAAAGATTTGTATGGATTCAAGCAGGTGCCCAGGAAATGGTACGGTAGGATGGCCAACTTCCTAATTAGTTTTGGATTTACCAAGAGTAAAGCGCACTCCAACCTTTACTACAAGGTTGAGGAAGGGAACCCAGTGATACTCCTACTGTACATAGATGACCAATTTGTGATAGGTGAGGATGGGTTGATTACAGATACAAAGAGGAAGCTTGCTGCTAAGTTCGAGATGAAGGACTTGGGAATGATGCATTATTTTCTAGGTATGGAGGTGTGGTAGAGTATAGATGGGGTCTTCCTTGGTCAAAGGAAGTATACAATACATACCCTAAAGAGATTTGGGATGATGGACTGCAAGGCAATAGCCACACCCATGGCATCGAACTTGAAGCTACTTTGTGATGCTTCATCAGAGTCAGTTGATGCCACGATATATCGTCAGATGATTGGATCATTGATGTACCTGACGAACACGAGACCAAACATATGCTTTGTTTTGAACACCTTGAGCCAGTTCCTGACGGATCCAAGACAAGTTCACCTGGTTGCTGCAAAGCATATAATGAGGTACCTAAAAGGTACAATTGATTATGGGCTCAGATATGAAGCGAATCAAAAGGTTAACCTGCAGGGTTATGTTGATTCAGACTCGATTGGTAGTGCTTTAGATAGGAAGAGGACTTTGGGGTGCTGCTTCAGTATGGGATCAGATGTGATCTCTTAGGTTAGCAGGAAGCAGTTCTACGTGGCATTAAGTACAGCCGAAGCAAAATATGTCGCAGCTTGTTCAGCTAGTTCTAAGGCAGTATGGCATAGGAAGCTACTATCTAATTTGTTTGATCTACAGTTAGAGACAACTTGTATCTTCTGTGTCAACCAGAGTTGTGTGAAGTTGTCTAAGAACCCATTTTTCCATGACAAGTTAAAGCACATTGAGATCAAGTACCACTATATCAGGGATATGGTGCAGAGAGGAGCAGTGAAGCTCCAATGTGTTGCGATAAACGAGCAGATAGCCGATGTGTTGACCAAGCCATTATCTAGAGTGAAGTTTGAATACTTCAGAGAGAAGCTCGGTGTACTTCAGATCGAGGTTCCTCTGAAGGGGAGGTGATGGGTCTGAAAGACACAGATGCATGAGAGCCATTCTCATATCTTGGTAGGTGTGTCCTCCCATGGTGCAGATGCAAGGGCTATGGTCGAGACGTGTGCATCTAGGTTGTGCTCTGAGTGACGATCAGATGATCTAAAGACGATAAGATGATAGTAGGGGATTCAGGTTTTGCAGAGGCATATAATCAATCGTGGGATGCTCCTTCAGGTTTTGTAGAGGCATATAATCAGTCCTGGGAGATCCTTCAGGTTTTGCAGAGGCATATCATCAGTCCTGGGATGATCCTTTAGGTTCTACAGAGGCATATAATTAGTCTTGGGAGATCCTTCAGGTTTTGCAAAGGCATATAATCAATCCTAGGAGATCCTTTAGGTTTTGCAGAGGCATATAATAAGTCATGGGATGATCCTTCAGGTTTTGCAGAGGCATATAATAAGTCCCGGGAAATGCTTCAGGTTTTGCAAAGGCATATAATCAGTCCTGGGATGATCTTTCAGGTTTTGCAAAGGCATATAATCAGTCATGGGAGATCCTTCAGGTTTTGCAAGGCAATAAGTCCTAAGAAATACCTCCTTGATGATTTGAAGACCTACATGGAGGCTAGGCCTACATCCAGCATGAAAAAGGGTTGGCACTGTAGAAACTTCTGATGACAAATAGTATGGTATGATGGTCAAATTATAAGAAGATGACGACAACATCTATGATGAAGACTCTATGACTCCGTGATGATGGCGATGTGATGAAGACTTGACCAAATATGTTGATGACTGTGTAGAGAGAGAATACCTTCCTAGTTAAGAGGGAGTGTTGATGTATTTGTATCTTTGAAAGATATTCTGTTGTATATTATTATTGTATGTTGTTGTACCCCCATTTTGGATGTGTGTTACCCCTTTACGGGATGTCTAAATTGTGTCTAGACCGTGAGGTACAACCTCCGTTGTAAGTCGGGGCAATAGTCCCCAATGTAACATCATGTAATATGTACTTGTAGTCTCTCTAGGAGAAGTGGGCCCCATGTGAGATGACATGTAGGCTCGAATGTTATATTTGGTCAGTGACTTGAAAGGGTATAAATAGGGAGGCGCTCTCCCTCATTTATATATACCTCACACACTCTCAAGTGCGTATGAGAGAGAGAGAGACAGTCAAAGGAGGAGAGATGGATAGCTACTGACTACTTCTTATTACTGCTTTTGATCATCTTACTATTTTGAAGAAGTTTGCGGGGTTTTCTCCTTTATGGTTTCCTTGGTGAAAATATTTGTGTCTCATGTATCATTTATATCTTATGCATTTTGTTGTACTTATTATTCTTTCAGATAAGATCCTAGATCATATTGAATAAACGATAAAAATCTAACACTTGGTACTACTTCACATACATCGTTCTTTAAAATGGAATGGTATTCCTCAACCATGGCATCTACCCATTCCTTTTTCTTTGTTGTTTCTTCAAAGCATGTATGTTCTTTGTCAACGTGATTACACATTAAAGCCATGTAACTGGGGTATGGATATGGCTTCTTACTTTCTTCGATGTTCCCTTTTGGAACACCATATATTTTTGCTTTTTCAATTATTTCACATTCCCAATCAGGCCTTCTTATGCGTGATGTCATCTCACTAGGCGACTCCTCAGGTCTCTAAGGTTCTGTTATGTCATGATCCTTAGGAATATGTTCTTCTTCATCAAATATGACTGGTTTGG
Organism: Pseudotsuga menziesii; assembly: GCA_001517045.1. Lineage (NCBI taxonomy): Eukaryota > Viridiplantae > Streptophyta > Pinopsida > Pinales > Pinaceae > Pseudotsuga > Pseudotsuga menziesii. Next base: position 244,302 of record LPNX010510607.1, read on the forward strand.
ATATTTCTGCAACTCTCGGAGCTTCATGATCCTCTTCATCTTCCTGATTTTTCCTTGACATTCTGAAAGTTGTATCTTTGTCAAATGTGACAACTTAGCTGGGTTAAATTTAATGGTATCCTACGATATAGATTCGGTAAGCCTTTGATTGCTCAATATATCCTATAAACAATCCCTTGTTTCTTGAAGGGTTCAACTTCGATCTCTTCTCCTTGGGAATGTCTATGTACACTGGAAAACCAAATATCTTTAGGTGACTGACTTCAAGATTTTTTGTAGTAAACATATCTTCTGGAGTCTTATTTCCAAGAGCGTTGTGAGAGATTATGTTCTGTACATAGAATTTTGTTCTAGTTTGTTCTGGCCATAGGTACATAGGTAGATCTTAATCATGGATCATGGCTTTTACTGCTTCCATGATAGATTTATTCTTCCTTTCAACCACATCATTCTGTTGAGGATTATAGAGGATGGTGAGCTCCCTCTTAATCCCAACTTCTTTGCAGTAATCATTGAATTCACCTGATGTGAACTCCCCTCCATTATTTGATCTTAAGGTCTTGATCTTCTTTTAGAGAGGTTTTCTACAAGATCCTTAAATTCCTTGAACTTTTCAAATACTTCATCTTTTGTATTCAAGGAATAGATCCAAGTTTTGCGGGAGTAGACATCAATGAAGGAAGCATAGTAAACATAACCTCTTAGTGAAGTAGTTTGCATTGGTACACATACATATTGGTGAATAATGTCTAAGATCCCTTTTCCTTTATTGTCACTGCTTGGAAAAGGGTTCTTCGTGTTCTTTCCTTGTGCACATCCTTTGCACACTTCTTCATGGTTTACCTGGATCTCCGGTAAACTTGTCACTACCTTGATGACTATTGAAAATGCTTTGTAATGTATATGAGCAAGTCTTTTGTGCCACAATTCACATGGGCTTACGGTGCTAATTATCAATGTTGAATATTCATGCCCATTTAGTTTGTAGAGTCTTCCTTCTTCAACTCCAATCACCATTGCATCACCTATAGTTTTCCCTTTTGTCCACATCAGGACTTCACCATCTACAAAAGCAACTCTGAAACCTTTCTTATCTAAAGCTGAGATAGAAAGGAGATTCTTCTTTAAACTTGAGACATATAGAACATCCTTCATCTTCATGGAATCTCTGCAGCCTATCTTATAAGAAGCTTCTCCCATCCCTTTTATGAGATATTGGTTATCATCTCCAAGCATTAATTTGTGTGAGGAATCCTTCTGTACAAGACAAGAGAGAGAATCCTTATAACCTGTCATATGCTTGGAGGCACCACTATCTACTATCCAAGTATCACTTCCAGGTGAAATTGAACTTGTGAAGGCTGAAATCAAAACATATTCTTCACATGAATCTTCATCTTCTTTAGTCCTATTATCATCTTCTTGATCATCATATTGAGCTGCATGGGTTTGGAACCTTTTGTTCCTCTTCTTGAGTTTTTCTTCATTCATGGGATAATTTTTAGATATGTGTCCCATCTTGTGGCAAGTGAAGTATTCAAAAGATGAGAAGTCCTTCTTAACCCTCTTATTCCTTTGATACCCTTGAGTTATTATGGGAGGATGATCATGACTCTTCCTCTTGTTCTTTCCTTTGGTATGGCATGCTAAAGCTTGATCTTCATTTTCATCCAGCTTCTCTTCTATGACTGCTATTCTTTCTTCTTCTTGAACACATTCTTCCCATAACTTTCGAAACTTGGTCAACTTTCTTCTAGAACATATTCCTTGAATGAAAGATTCCCATTCTCTTGGGAGACCATTCAAGATGGTCATTACAACTTCTGCTTCTTTTACCATGTCACCAATAGCTTCCAATTTCTCCTTGATTTGGGATACTCTTGTGTAGTATTATTGCATGGCCTCTGACTTTTGAACCTTAATACTCTTGAGTTGATTTCTTAGGGTCATCTTCCTATTGCTATTGCTTCATTGAAATAGGCTAGACATGGCATCAACCATTTCCTTTAATGTTCTCCTTGAAGATACTTGAAGGATCAAGTGATATTTGATGGAGTCAGCTATGATCCTCTTAGCCTTGATCATATCATTGTTGTGCTTGGCCTTTGTTTCATCTCCTTCTGGTTATGCAAATTCCTCCTTTATGAAGCATTCTAGATCATTCTTTTATAGGATGAGCATGATCCTATACTTCCATGCTCTGAAGTTCTCAACACCCTTAAGATTCTCATCCATATTGGTATTATTTTCCATCTTAAGCAAAATGAGAACCTCAAATGAAAATATAAGAGATAATACATACTTGGAAAAACTGCTTCTGGCTTACCTCCTTCGGGATGACCTAGGGTTTGATGGCAAAACCCTAATTTTTCAGTTGAGATCACTTGTAGGGTGGAGTGGTGGAAAAGATGCACCTCCCCAAGGCAGGCTAGGACGCATGTTGTTTTTCTAGATCTTGATGATGGAACCTTGAAAAAACTGAAGCCCTAGTTCTTCCCGACAATAGTGTTGGGCCCAAAAATGAAACTTCTCAGAATTGAGTTCGATTTCCACAAAAAGATGCACCCTCATAGGTCGAGTTGAGTGAGCCCTCTTTTTTGGTTGATCTATCGAGGGAACTGTTCGACATAACAAACCCTAGCCGCACAATGTCTCCTTTTAGGGTGGCTCTGATACCATGTTAAGTTTTCTTAATTGCTTAGATGATATTCTAAAACAATTTACAATAGTAGGATCACTGAAAGAAAAACAACACAAAGAACACAGATAATTTTCCTGGGGAAACCACAAGTGAGAAAACCCCGCAAAACTTCCTCAATATAGAACTCAAGCAAGACAGTGTAAAACCCCAATACAACTCCTCTCTCCAACACACTTCTTCTTCTCTCTCTAGTAAACTTGCTTGAGTGAAAGTGTGTACAAATGAAGGAGACGCCTCACCTATTTATATTCATTAGGTGAGTGACTCAATTACCTAACTAGGTCATCCATGTTCTCTAATTAGGGTTGGCCTACCTAAAAAGACTCAAAATAATATTTATAAAATTCTTTTGTGGGTACTATTGCCCCAACTTACAACATAGGTTTTACCTCATGACTTTTACATGACCAATTACATCAAGGACATCTTTGAATGGATGAATAACAATAATACAAATAGAATAACTTCTGAAGTTACATTATTTTTACAATTGTCCCCTTGAAGAGGCTTCTTATTCATCTCTTTATTCCATTATCAAAGTGTTGTGTTACTATTTCCAATTTTATGTTATTTTAAGAATTTGGTGCAAAATAATAATAATATCAAAATAATATCAAAACTTTCATCAAACCTCATAAGATATTTAAACAACTATTTAAAGGTGTTAAAGATAAGCTTGACCCGTTACATTGTGTAAGTGTTTACCAAATTCTCCATTCTTGCAGTAAAACCTACATCAACTAAACTAATTGATCCATCCAAACATATCACTGGAACCTTTCATAATCACTTTGCCAAATATGGCATCACATAGCATTCTCATAATGCCAAACACATTATTGGCTTCAATCACACTATAGTCTTAGTGTCAAATTCCCATTAATCAACTTGCATTGTTAAAGAAGTCCTAAAAGCTTAAAAGGAACACAATAATTTTAATCATGAAAGATAACTATAAACTTAGCTACTCATAACAACACATATTTAATCATCTTCTTCATCGAGTAAGCTTTCTATCCTTTTCTTTCCTTATTAATTTCCTTCTCACATTTCTTTATTTATGTCTCTATTCTTATAATTTAATGTTAATTTTTTTAATTATATATATATATATATATAATTTTTTTAAATCATAGCCAAGCCATACATCAAATTGGTGTATGAGACCTCATTGTTTTGGGACAAGGGATCCCTCCACAACATGTTTTAAATTGTTCGTATTCCTTTTTTTAATAACATTTTCTTTATTTTTTAAAGTTAACTCTCTGTATTCCTAATTTACTAATTTTAATTAACTTTAATATTTTGGATAGAGAGGATAATGCTCCATCCTAAAATCACACATGAATAAGATAACACTCCATCAGTCACATGCGCTGAACCCTTGACTTCCCTTTTCTAACTTATATTACTCATATTTTATTAATTTATTCAATTCCATAATATTTTTCGTAATTTCTTAATTAATTAGAACAATTACATTATTACTAATATAACCAAAAACAAAAAACATCAACCATTGTCATAGGAATCATGAAAAACATCAAACATCAACCATTGCCATAGGAATCATGAAATGCATTTGATTGAAAAATTAGGAATTATGAAATGCGTTTGATTGAAGAAAAAGAGTTAGTCTAAGTATAAGTAATAAAGGAATTAGTTGAAACTAGCTGGAATTTTTTTTTACAGCAACGGTTATGATATATTAATAAAGTGGTGTAACCATCGAAACAAAACAAGATTATAAAATTCCCTTGAGGTAGCTACAGAAGTAGCTTAGAGTTTCAACATACACCCTTATGGAAGCGACACAATAGGTTTCAAGTTCTATATACGCCCTTATGGAAGCGACAAATAGGAAAAAACTAGTCTAAAGAGCCCTTTGTAATATTCCGTTTTTAACAGGACACAGTTACTACAACAAACCCAGGAAAAACTATATTAACCAAGTCTATCCTATCCAAGTGTCCACTAAGCAGCATGATTATAAACACAGGGAAACTCAACAAACAGAGAAAAGCAACACAAAAAACAATCCGAATCTCTAAATTGAATTTCCCATCAAAGCTGGACGAAGAACCTGGGTTGGGAGGAGCTTCGTGCTTGACGAGCTTCAGAGCGAGCTTGTCTACCTTGATTTCCAATTCCACAATCAGTCCAATAACCACATTCTCAGACCTCTTCACCTTACGAGTTATTTTCTTTCGTAGATACGCCAAGTCCTTATCCACGTTTTCCAATCTCTGGCCACCTTCAGTATTGATAGAATCAACTTGATCCTACAACGCCTTGATATCACGTTTCAGATCCCTGATAACCGCCACCACAGACCTTGGAGCTGAGGACGCACTGGAGGATGCAGACCTGACTTCCATTTTGAGCATTAAAATTTCCTTCCCGTTCACAATACAGCAACAAAAATCCTGTACATGCCAGTTTTTAACCTCGCAAACGAAGCAGATGGTGCCTCCTGCCCTACCCCTCCATGGAATAAAATCATTACCATGCAGGGACACTGTGATCACTGTATCACCCATCATGTGAGCCATTAATCCAGTCGAGAACTCACTCGAATCCCCCTGCGTCGACGAGACAACCAACGTTTTCGCACCAGGTGAGGGGACGTCGCCATGAATTGCATTTAAACTCCACCTTACTTCTATCGTGAGACCATGTGCCCACATGACTCCACCTACCTTAGGGGCATGCAGACACGATTCAAGGCCCTTGGAAGGGGCCCACAGGAGGAGAGGCCTCATGGACATAGCCCCGGTCCTATGGGGGAATGCAAATAGAGCTAGACCCACTGATTTTTAGCTCTTCAAGGTTAAGAGAGGAACACAAATTCGCTACTTGGTCAGCTTCTTTGTTATTTTTCCGCAAAACATGATAGAACCCAATTTTACTGAATGAGAGGGAACGTAAATTTATTTTTTGGATTAGATGCTTGAGGTGCATTTGATTCGGAATAGATTTCTCAGTCATTGCTTGCATAATTATTCTCGAGTCTCCTAGAAAAGTGAGCTCGGTGATACCTTGATTCTTGGAAATTCGGAGTCCCTGCCAGAGCGCCAGGGCCTCGGCCATGTTGTTAGTTTCCGAGCCTAGACCCCAAGCGAAAGAGGTTTCCAAGAGTTCTTCCGAAGTGATAATAACTCTGCCCCCCTTGGCGCCCCATGAAACTAGATGAATTATTATTCAACATCATTAATTTTTTTTAGACCATGGGAACAACTTCCCAAGAGTATATCCAATAGCCCGCAAGTTAGATATACCAGTAACTTGTGACTTAGTAGGGGCCGAGACGTTTTGAACGCCACCGGGGTGAACCTCTATCCCAAGGGTCTCCTACCCTTCAAGTCTTGTCACAACGGGTTAATGAACAATTCTACCCCGTTGGTTTTGAACCTGTGACCTCCAGAGAGAGAACACATGTTCTTAACCATTAAACACACTCAAGAACTCTTTCTTAAATGTATGAAAAATAAAATATTAAAAGTTATGGTTAAATTCACTCAGAAAGAAATAATATATAAAGGATATAAAATAATATTAATAATAAAATATAGTTTTATATTATTAATATTAATATAAGTCTTAGTTGGTAGGGAATAGTTTTAGTCATATTTAATGGAAATGTCGTTCTTAGTTATTTCTAAACATGACTATTAAATGTATGAGCAATACATTATTTAGACTTAAACTTAGTTAGAAAGAGATAATATAATATTATAAATATATGGTATGTCACTAGTTTGAAACTTTATAATGGAAGAGATGTTATCACATAATTTTTTCTAGATTTAAAATGGTTTTATACAAATATAAAAAAAATTAAATTTATATTAATATTAATATAAACATAAAAAAATTTAACTAACTAAATTTAATATCAGCATAGATCCAAATCCTAGGCTCTATCAAGTGCCAAGAGGGATCAAATCTTTGGAGGTGCAAACCTCTTCTCAAGTATTGCACTCAACTATCAACTTTAATGTGAAAAGAAACATTTTTTTTTAAGGTCGACATATAATATTTAATACTATTTATGGCCCACATATAATATTTTTTATTATTTTAGGAAAGAACTTTACAACATCTTCCCCATACATGGTTTTAAAACCATGTGCAAGGCCCTCCTAAAACCATGGGTTGTTTAGGAAGCCTTGCACATGGTCTTAAAACCATTGGCAAGGACCTCCTAAACCATTTACAATAAAACCATGGGTTGTTTAGGAGGCCTTGGAGATGGTTTTAAAACAATTTGTAAGGCCCTCATAAATCATGTAGGAACATTACAACATCTCCCCCATATTGTGTTGTTTTTTTGAGAGACATTTTTTTGACCGATAATTAATTTATTTTTTATTTTTTATTGTTTTGTTAGGTAGGAACACTACAACATCTCCCCTATATTAGGTTGTTTTTGTGGCCGACATTTATTTTGGAGGATAATTAAAAATTTTATTTTTTTTTATGTCTGACATTTATGTAACATTATGTGACGTTACATAACGTTACAAGATCTCCCCCATACTGGGTTGTAAAGCGCCTCTCGGCACAAAAAATGGTTATTAAATAATTTAAAAATAAAAATATTCAAATTTCTAAAATTGCTCAATTTTTTTTAATATTTCCATTTCCATTTCATTTTATAATCATTTCCTCTAAACATAGCAAAAACCATTTTTTTAAAGTATTGCATTAGATATGACTCAAATATTTTAACTCTAATATTACTAGCATTTGCACCAAGAGGTGCAAAGAAACACCGAGGGGGTAAAAGTATTGTGTCTTTTTGCAACTAAAACTTTAGTTAGAGAATTAGTTATACCGAGACAGTAACACACTACAATTTCTGCATAAAAAATCCTAAAAAATAATTATACGAAATATGTTTTTTCGTATTGCCAATTTAATTGGTCTATCAAATGTTATTCTTTTTTTGTTAAGGTTATTTGGGATTTACGATATCGGATATGGGAAACGTTACTGAAACTATAATAATAATAAAAAAACCTAGATAGTGGAAGTAATTTATTTAATTGGTCAATATATATATTAAATAATAGGTTGTTTGACACTTCATTTTATAAATATTATTTAAATATTGCCCATTTTCTATTTCCGATTTCCGATTTTCGGGTATCGAAAAATGGAAATTCCATTATTTGATAAGGTTATTTGGGGTAACCCGATTTCTGATTTTTTGAATATAAAAAACCGGAGACCATATTTTTGAAAAAATAACATAGTTTTATATTATTTTTAAAATAAAAAAAATAATTGCTTTTCAAATTATTACTTATAATAATTATGATTCCTCATTTGATAGAGAGGTAAAGCTATCGTTGAAATTTTAAAGACGAATCTGTTTTCGTATTGCCAATTTAATTGGTCTATCAAATGTTATTGTTTCCATGATTTCCGATTTCACGTATCGGTTATCGGATATGGGCAATATAGCTCGATTTATGATTTATCTATTTTGTCGCTTTTGGAGTATTGGAAACGGGAAGTGGATCTCGGAATCGTGATATGTCGTTTGTAGTTAATAATTTTGTCTGTTTTCACTATTTGTGATTTTTGACATTTTGATATTCCATATTCTCGGTTTTCGAATTTAGGGTTTTACCATTGTTATTAATGCTTTCTCTATTCCCGAGTGCCGATATTGCGATATACCCTACTCTCTATTTCCGATATTTCTTTTTGGCCATTTGAGTTCGCTTATTTAATATTTGAATTTAGGGTTATTACCATTGTTATTGATGCTTTTTGAGTTTGCCGAGGGTTTTTTTACAGTGCATATGCTGTGCGTTAGAGTGGTCGCAGTTGTAACTTTCTGAGTGTTTACACTTGTAAGTTTTCACCATGTGATTGTTTTTTTCTAGTAAATTTTAACCTAGTTGTTTTTAGACATGGTTGCTAAAATTCAATCAGAGAAGGTGTCTGCGACAAGCAGGAATATGAGATCTAAAAGTGCTCTTTAAGAGCAGAAAAACAAAGATCCTAATGTCAGTGTTTTTACTAACACTAGTGGTTATGTGTTTGAGAGCATAATTACAGAGTGGTCTAGAATTTTCACTATGTTTGACAATGATGACTTGTCCTCTGTTGATCATGACCAACTTCCATATCTTCAGATACACAATTCTCAGCTACATCGCGTTGGTGCTAGGCCGCCATTTATGCCTTACACAAACGCTATTATGTGGGCATTGGATCACATAGACCCTAAGGAAAGAATATTTCATGGTATTCATAATGTCGTTATTGCTTTGTTTCATCTAGAGATTTTTGCTAGGGCTTATGGTTTGCGAACTCCCAAGCAGATTCTCTCGTCAAAATTTGTCGATGAAAGTCATGCCAATTTGAATTATGAACAAGTGGTGAAATGTTGGCTGCAAGACCCAATGCTTGATATTCCTGTTTCACTTTCTGCATATCCTGTATCTTGGTTTAGGGAACTATTTTCCTTGCTGTGCGCTATGATTTGCAGGTTATATGGTTTGCCCAATTGTTCTTCATTCCAAGCGAAGTGGGTTCCTCTTACGAACCATATATTGCTTACAGGTCATTCGTTCAACTGGGCGCAAATTCTGTCATTTAATTTGCATGAGGAAATTTAAAAATATGAGAGAACCCGTGACAATCGTAAACCATATTTCTATATGTCAGGGTTCGTAAACCATATTTTGTATGTCCACTACTTTCTCGGATCTAAATTGGAATTGGACGGAGAAATCTCCATTGGTTCATATATATTGCGCTGATATATGGGACGACAATTTAATCCCTCGGGTTTATGAACTCTGTGACCTATTTCTCGGGTCAATGTACTACAATATTTTTAAAGCTGATGCTCCTGCATTCTCTGATAGTGCTAGGGAAATGATTTCAGCGTTGGGCGATTGGTATGTAGGACAATTTTTCTCTTACATAAGAATTTGGGGTAGTAATATAGTTCACTTGCTTCCTAGAATTGTTCCAGATCGAATGGTGCTTCAAGAATTCACATATCAGACTGTTATTGATGGTGTTTCACCCAAGTTGAGCAAACATAAGAAGAAGAGCTGGCCGAAATTTCCTGTGAATATTGGCAACCTTACGCTACAGAGTGTTGCTCATGCATCTTCGGTGGGAAAGGAGATTTCTATTATGAACTTGGGGGAGGCATTCGAAAGAGAGCATGACCCAATAGGATATTTGGCTGATCTCTTTTCTCATGAGCACTTGAAATTGCAATATGTTCATGAAAATGGATAAAATTACTGATATAGAGAGGAAGTTGACTATGTATAAGTATCAAAAGGAATTCAAGACAAAAGTTGTTGGAGAAAGAGGGAATAAACTAAAAATAAAAGAAGATCTTCAAAAGGAGAAGACAGAACAATAAGCGAGAGAGGATGCAACAAGTTTTGTTGTTGCTTTTGTTGCTGAACCGAAGGCCAAAGGGAAACGTGTTCTTCAAGGCTCATCCAGCTTCTGTATTGGCACAATGGAAGATACTCTGCAGAAAGGGCCAGAATAGGCTGCCACTAAAACAAGTTGTGGACAACCTAAAGTGGTAGAAGCACAAAAAGAGCAGACTCAATTGCCCTCGATGTTAGTTGCCAAGAAAGAGCAGACTCATGTGGAAGATGCTTCTGTAGAGAAGGTAATTTGTTTATATTCAGGTCATATTGAGATTGATAATATGGATATGGAACAACATCGTGAGGTTTTTATAACTATGTCGAATATGGAAACACTTCCAAGTATGTTAGGTTCATCATGTTCCCAGCTTAATTTTTCCGAGGTAAATTTATCGTCGATAAATGGAGCTACTATTAGCATGCCCACTTTTTCAGTTAATTCACTCATTGATACATGTCCTACATCACCAATTCCCCAGTTGTTTGAGGACAACATTCCTTCTGTCTCTATGGGTATTTCTGAAAAGGAAGATTTGCCTATGTCTGCTTTTATTACATCACTCACCTTTACCTCTGTCTCAATTCCTATGGACATTTCCCCACTCAAGATAGATATTCCTATAAATCAAATGGAAACTGATTCATTGGTTCTATAAGTAATTTTCCTCAAGAAGCAATGGACGTAGCTGCTCCCATGGGAGTTTTCACTGGAGCTAATTTTAACACATTTTCACAATTAAGTTTGGCTTATGGTGAAAAAGAGAAGGAATTAGACAAGTTGAAACAGGACTTAGCAGAGGCAGAAAACATGTATCAACAAGAAATTGGTAAATTGAAATGAGAACATCAAGACAGAGTGGAGCAATGGAAGATGAAAGCTGAAGAATTGAAGCACCAACTTGAGAATGCATAGGCTATGAATAAGCAAGGAGTAGAGAAAATTGCTCTTGTCAATCAGCAGTTGAAATATGCTCAAGTAGGTTTGAAAGCATCGTGTTTTCTTGATATGACACTTAAGGATTTTAAACAAGTACTCTGTAAATTGCAAGAAGAGTTTTGATAGACTGTCATAGATTTGTATACTTCTTTTGATGAGATGCAAGGGTTGTATCACAAGTTTACCAATCACTTTGAAATTGTAGAGGATCACCAGGATCGCATAAAAAAAGCATCTGCTGCTTTAGAGCAAGTAACAAGTTGGAAAAAGTATATTAAGGAAATACTTAATGGCTGGCTAATTTTAAACAAGTTACAGCTGAAAACAACTGAAGTTGCAATTCAGACATGGGAGGGTGTCTGTGATTCTGTTGAAGATTTAATAAAATTAGGACAAATGATTTGTGAAAAAAAGTGGTTAGATTCAAAGAATTTGCTAACGTATTTGAGTTTTCCTGTTTTGGATTTTATCAATGAGGCACCTTCGTACCAAATTCATTTGGAAGAAGTTCAAAAGGAGTTTGATCATTTGAAAGAGTTGATTCAATAAATCAGTCAGATGGCAGTGCAAGAAATTGAGAAATGGATGAAAGCTCCTCATGCTTCAATAGCTCGAATAAAGGTGTTCCTTAAACAATGGAAAAAAGTGAGACAGGAAGAAATTTCTTCCAAAATTTGCAAGACTGAAACTCAATTGAGGAGTGCTCATTTTCAAGAAGTCGATAAGATTTTGGAGCTATTTGGCAAGTGGTGTTCTGCCCTTATTGCAAATGTAGAAACTAATCTCGTAACTGTGTAATCTTATTTGAAGACGAATAGACATTGTCTTATTGGGTAGTTTCAATTTGTGTGTTTTTAACACTTTGGATATTGTTCTTTGCAATTTGATTTTGTTAAGTTTTGTAAAGTAAGTTGGAAGAAATAATCTTGGTATGCATGTGTGCACATTAATTTTATTTATTCATTATTTGTTATATCCTGGAGTATTTTTATCTTGTAATGATTATTCAGTTTGTTTAAGTGTCATTATACAGTTATGATAGACGTATTATGTATGGAAAAAGTGATTTTTTTGACAAATTCGATATATCCCCAATCTATTTGTGAAAAATGCACTTTTTCACATTCATGTAGAGTACTGAATAAATTGCAGTTTTCAGAGAGAGATAAATATTTATGCATATAAAATCTGTGTGTTTTTAACACTTTGGAAGAAATAATATTGATTTGCATGTATGAATATTAAATATTATTTTTCTTTATTTGTTATATCTTGCAGTATTTTTATCTTGAAGTGATTATTCAATTTGTTTAAGTGTCATTATACAGTTATTATAGACGTTTTATGTATGGAAAAGTGAGTTTTTTTGAAAAATGCAGTTTTATATGCGTAAAATATCTATCTGTCTCTGAAAACCTTAATCTATTTAGTACTCTACATGAATGTGAAAAAACAAAGGTTTGTTGGTATAGTAGTTATTGCTTTAAGTTTATTTTAAGCGCAAAGTCATAGTCGGGAAGAAACAAATTAAGTGTTCGATTTATGATATTAATTATGCAGTTTAAATAGTTTTTGTATATTGTTGTTTTTATGGTAATTAAAAATTTAAAACCAATATGTTGTGTGGAATTGTTGAAAATTAAAGGGAATGTTAATATATTTTTGAAAATAAAATAAAATATACTCTCTGTCCGTAAGCAGATTTTGTTTTTGTAATTTTCTTACTTTTGTTTGAGGACTGATTTGTGTTGTTATGTCAATTAAATTATAGGTATTTGTATTGATGATATACTCGTTTTAGGTAAAGAACTTATTCTAAAGCTGCAAGGTCACTATTTTGCGAAATTTGTGCTTGTTGTTATTAATTTCTCAAAATTTAATAACTATGTTTCCAATAAGGAACACCCTATATGAAATTTTTACATAAATTTGAAATATGAAAGCTTGAAGCTCACGCTGAATCTTCTGGTCCCATAGAGGCTTTTTTCATTATATAAAATTTATTTTTCACGAAAAAAGCATGCTTTCAAAAAAATAAATCAAGAGGCTAAAGAGACTTCGCGATTTACCTATTCCTATAGCATGTATTCCATGGGGGAGGAAGAAGTTAGGCAGAAAGAGTAGGAACAGACAAAATAAATTCTAACACAATAAATTTTGAGGAAATAATCGGAACATAGCATGTTTCTTATTGGAAAACATAGAATCTTGATTTTGAGATTAAGAAATATCGACAATTGGAAATAGGAGCATGGAGATGTTTGTATTTGAATTTAGGTTTTCTGTATTGTCTGGATTTTGACACCTAGCATTTTCGGAATCCAAAAGGTCAGAGAGTATAACATGGTTCTTGGAAAATATAGTATTTTCGGATTTCAAAATTTCGAATATTGCATTTTGGAATGAATGAGTTTTGCTTTGTGGAATTTTGTTTTGTGCAGATTCGAAAAAGTCGAATATCGGAAATCGAAACATGGAGATGTTTCTTATTTGTTTTTTTATCATATATGAAGTTAATAGATTAAATAATAACAATTATTTCTAATAATAAATATGAACTTTAACTCTGGATGCAGATAATGAGAGTCAAATTGGCAAGAATGGAATTGATGGCAACAACAATCTATTGAGCAGCAGAGCATTTAATGTGGCTGCAACAAGTTTGATGAATATTGGATGTTGATTTGTTCGAGATTCAAAGGTGATCAGGTATGTTGCAACAACATTAAATGGTTTGCACGTCAATGGATAGTAGTAGGGGGTATTGTAACAGAACCACGCTCTGGTTGTAATGCGAGAACATTTTTGCTTATTCTGCAGTAATTATGCATTAATGAAGTGGGTCTTGTTTTCCTATTCTATAGTCATTAGCCATTAATGAAACGGGTCTTGCTGTGCAAATCGACACTCTACCATGCAACACATAGAAGTGTCATGAAAACACACAATCCAGCTGGCGAAAAAAATATGGTACCGATCAAATCCATACGAACATACTGAATAAAGCCTGAGCGTTTTCAGAATGTGTACTTAACGGATCAACTCCATGCCATATTTTTCAACAACTAAAGTGCATGTTGCGTCCTTGCTGGATTACGGGATATAAGAACCGTGAAAATAAAAAAATTAAAAATAAGTGGGATGTAACAAAAATAAAATTTGGCAATTACCGGTATGATTACAGAAACAACATATGTGATCATTAATTAAATATGTACACGACTCAAGAAGGAGGCATGCAGTTGATCAGAGAAATAGTTGTTGTGAAAAAGGAGTTCATTGTTTTTGTGATATTATTGCTGTGTAACTTGTTTCTCTTTGGGGTTTATAAGAATTATTGCATACGGGGGATTCCGACGGGATGAGTGATACAACTAATCCTATTTTTCCTTTTGCATGTCGTTCGATGCGGCATTAATTTGTCCTTGTCGAGGACGTTTTGTTAGTACAGTTAAGCCATGATTTGACGCGGTTGTCATTTGAAGTGGTACAACAATATTTTGTTTCCATTAATGGATGCAATCCGTTGTGTTGGTTTTAGCATGATTATGAGGCTTTGTCCCTTATTTCGTTTAGCTATTTCTTGGTTGGTTGGTAGTGTCTTGTGGTACATTTGTTTTTTCCAGATTTTGTTGAAAAAACTTGCATCTTCCTTTGCTGAGTTTTCTTCTGTATCTGAAACATGATATTATGTCCAAGCAGCGTGGACGGTCTCGTCGTCTGCGAGTGGCGGTGGTTGTTCAAAACGAGTGAAGCAGGTGACAAGTATAGATGGTTATAACAATGAGAATTCTCAGTGAGTTTAGTCAATAATAGATGATTGGGAAATAAGGCTTGTAAAGGACAACCTTGCTCATGATACTGATGGTGGTAGCCCCAATCATTATTGGATCATAAGAAATATGATGGGCACGCTTATGGAGGAAATGCTATCTAGATGGAACAATACTAAGTTGGCTATTTCACAGGCTACGTCCAAAATGGTGGAATTAGATATGGTCATAACCCAAAGAAATGTTATGGCCATTTGGAAAAGATTAGCTAAGGGATTCGACTCCTCGGGTGATGGAGGTAGCGGGAGTGTTTCTATGGCTCCATCTACTTCAATGAATGTTTACCGTACTGTCCCTTATGCATCTACAGTGCCTATTGGGATTCCTAGAACCATTAGTCAGGTTTCCAAATGAGGCCGTGAGTCTAATGCTTTTGTAGGCCCTGTTGTGGCCCTGAAGCCCAGTCTATTATCTTCAAATGAGGAATTCTTTGGGCCTTGTCGTATTGTTGAGGAAATGCAGGAGACGCAGGACCTTGCTATCACTATCAACGGTGCTAATCCATGAGCTTGTTTTTGTTTTGTTTTTGTTTATTTGGCTTCATTTTGTTTACATTTAAGTTTATGCTCGTTTATAGTTTTCTAGGTGTCTTGATAAGTTTTTTTCGTAGTAATTTTGTATGTAGCCCCCCATGTATCACATGGGTTATTGTGGTTCTTATGAATATTTCTGTAATTTTGTTTAAACTTTACTCAACTTCTCTCAATCAGTTTCCACTGATGATTCCTTCAATGTTATAGAAAAGTTTGATACATTTAAGGTCGAGTTATTTCCAAGACAAATTTACATTAATATCATAAGCAATTATCATTTTGGAATACATATATTTGGATTCAATGAATTGGTACTTTATTTGTATGAGCAAATAGAAATAGGACTACTATACATGGTGTAAAATGGCAATGTTTAAGGCAGACAAAATATTGTGTTGAGTATAGGCTATTCGAATATTAGTTGATGGAGTATATAAGTTATGTCGACAAAGGTAGAATGGTTGATCTTGTTGGACTTGTCATTTTAGTTTCATTTACATTCACGATACGAAAACAAAAGTGTGTTGAAACTATTAGGCAAACCATTGGACTCTGTCACATGTAAGACTACAGTATTGACATAACACTTTGGGGAGACCATTCTCAAATTTAAGGAGCTGAGCTTGGCAGCGTTGGTGATTTATCTCAAATCACAATTTTTTCAAAAGGTTGACTTGGAAGAAGTAATTGGAATCCCAAATATGAATATCGAAAATTGGAAATCGGAAATAAATTTGTTGCAATTTCACTACTCATGATGATTGAAAACAATTGAAACAAAGGATAAGTAAATAGTGATACCCCTTATGTAAGCGACAATGAGTAGAGAATTAGGAGGCAATTTTTAGTCTTCACCAATCCGATGTCCATCTAGATAGTATAGGTCCTTGGTTGGAAGTAGCATGCGAGTAAAAATAATGATGTTTATGGCTACAATTTTTGTGCAAATAAAAATTATAACTTGGGATTAATGTGATCTGTGATGCGAAAAAGATTTGATGTTTGGTATTGACTGGATCGATGATGTGACAAATGTGGATTTTAAACAGAATGAGATGACTCGAGGCTCATAACAAGTCAGAGTGATAGTCGCTTTTGTGATTAAAATAATGATGTTCTGACAGAAATCGACAGCGCTCTTATGACATTAAGATAATAATTGATGGTGACAGTCAGTTGCACGATTAATAGGATGATGTTATTTCAGAAAGGGGCGACATTCTTATGATGTTAAGATATTTAAGTACGTTCAAGTGATTTTTTTATATGATTTATTTATCTAATGAATTCAATAATCTATTTTTACTTTGTTCTGCAATCGAAACATTCAACAACGTTCCAAGCTATTTCCTCACCACTATTTTAAACTAATATGTTATAACGCTTCTTAGTTGGTTGGAAATAAACCCTAAAAAATTCCTACTGGTTTGCCTTGACCTTCTAAAGGAAAGAGCATGATTTTGAAAAAATTTATTGAACACTGATCTACGATCTTAAGTCGGAATGTTATACTCAAATCCTATCATCATCATGTGATAAGACCCTTAACTTCCATGTTTTCCCTTAATCCCAACACTTAGAGTGGAAACTTGCTCTGTTTGTCAATTCTACTTGAAACAACCTAGCATCGAGCTTTTCCTGTGACCAATGAGCGGTACCTTGCTCAGCAACGCCTGTATCCTATTTTCAAGAAGTGGTGCCACTGCCTATGGTCTTTGGTCCAAAAGCGGTTCTCATCTAAACTGCTCTGTCATAAGAGAATAAAAGCGGTACCCTGGGTAAAATGGGTAAAAGAGAAGTTTATCGAGGCTTCTAGATCATGAGCCTCATGTCCTCCCTTATCCCTATTATTATGGGTTAGTTTGAGCTCAAGATCCCCCATGGTAGGATCTTGGAGCCACCTCACCCATAATTCTCTCAACTATCCCTATCCATTGAACCTTATAAATACAAGCTCATATCCATAGTTGAGGGGGAGAACTATAGAGGTGTTGTTATGCTGTTGGATTGATCACTTAGTCCAAGTCATTGGAGAGCATAGAGAGCAAAGTTGGAGCTTATGGGGATGAAGTGTTTGTCTCATGGAGGGGCTTGTCGACACTAAGGCAACTTTGTAAGCTTCTCCATACATTCTTAATGCAAAGCTGATTTCCGTCCCACATTACTGTTGTTTTGATTTCACATGGACATGTTGTTAGATTCCTTAGTCACTAACATGGATAAGTAGATGATTTTCTGGTAGCTTTGGTGTGTTTGCATGTTTGATCTATTTGCAGGTACATAGGTTCACAATAGAAGCAGTATTCCAGGTGTCTACAGTATTCATGGAAGGTCTTCATGCTTTGTCGTTCACTCATTTGTTCTGGATTTGGACCATTCAGACCAGAGGAACAACTTCTGTTCGCAGAAGGTGCAATATTCCTGACAACAAATCTAGCGACTCTACTGGGGAGCAGTGCAAATCTCAGTTGATCTGATCTTCCTCAGTTCTTGAACTCTTGTCTGAATCCAGGATCCATCTCCAACTCTCTTCAGTCAGATCTGCCATCTGACTTACTGAATTTTGGTTTGAAACTTTCATATCTGAATTATTTTGACTTTTTATGCTCTTTTTTTACTGTCAATCCATCAATTTTTGCCTTGATATAATCAATTTCTAACTTGATCTTTCGTTCTCCTTTTGTTTTGGATCTATTCAGGGAACCACACATGTGCTGTTGGCAAGAAGCGGTGCCACCGCCTGAACTCTGTTAGCCATACGCGGTGCCACCGCCTGAGTCCCATTATCCAGAAGCAGTGCTCGCCCAGAGCCGCTCTGTCAAGACCCCTCCAGTGCGGTGCCAGGTAGGCCTTGTTCCAAAACTAGTTTTTCATCATTTTTTGCAAAAAATTGTGTTTGTTTGCTTTCAACCCTGCACTTTCAGTCTTGTGTGTTAGAATCTGAATGCTCATGGTTGGAAATTCTGTGGTAAAAGATTGGTTTGATTGAAGAATTCAAAAGCTAGACTAGGCTTGTTGATTATTCATTTCCTTCCATGCTTGTTGGTTGTGATTGTGAAAGGAGTTCTTTTTTGAAAGCTTAGGTTTTAGTGAGCTCTCTTTTCATTTCTGTTATAAAGACTGAAAGAAAGACCATTTGATTAGCATATTGATTTCATTTTTTGTTTCCATAGAAGACTTCTTTTTGCTTGTTAAAAATAATTTTTTTTGACTGAGATTAGGTCATTATCATTATTGAGCATAAGACATTGGATCTCTGATTAGCCTCACAAGCTTTCAGGTTCTCTGTGTTCTTTTGTCTCTTTTGCATTAGTACTATCTCATCAAAATAAAAAAAATAGTGTAGTTTTTAAGTTAGATCTATCTATGTTGTAAGAAAAATCGAAAAATAGAGTGCATATGCATGTAGAGTGCTTCTTGTTTTTCTTTTAGGAAAAGAGACTCTTCCCCTTTTGATTGCTTTCAGAAAAGAAAAATGAGTTTGGAATGTGTTGTTTGTCTTTGATTTTGATTTGTTCAAGATAGTTGTTTGGAAATTTTTGGTTTTAAAACAAAAAGAAAATACTCTCTTTCCCTCCCATAGGTAGGCATACCACGAACGGTAAAGTTAAATATTTGCATATGCATACTGCATGGTTTTAATTTTTCTGTCAAAATTCCATGCATTCACCTAACTGTCCACTTTAAAATTAACGGTAGTTATAGGTTAAAATTTACATAGCAGTTTGAGTGATAGGCTAGAGACGTGTTCGGGCGTCATTAAGCGTAGGACTTGTCGTTACTCGTCCACATTACATCCTGGGACTTGCGTGGTTCTTCCACATACCGTCGGTATATCGAACGGCCTTTCACATACCCTTGAGGTATATAGAAAGGTACTCCATGTACTCGATTGTATATCCGAAGGCCCCTTGTGAATGGTTATGCATTAGACAACACTACTACCGATTTGAGCTCCCACGTACCTTGCGTATATCGGGAGACCCCACTAGGATACCTTATCTATCTGAGAAAAGCCCTTTGACTCCCTTACTTGGAGCCATACACCGAAAACAACATTCGGGGAGATTACTACACATGTACCCTTGAGGTATATCGCGAGTGGCACCTATTGACAATCCTGGTGAGAGACCTGACTATATGAACTCCTCCTGTCATTTAAGTTTGCTTGTTTGGCCTATAGCTTCAGTAAGGAAATTTCAAGCCATTTCCTCATTTGGCACCCGTTTAAACTTTTCTAAAGAAGTTTCACCAAATGAAGAAGTACGTAGACAATACCAGGCATCTATTCTCTGTGTACAAGAGATTGAAAATAAAATAGATGACATATTGGGCACACCACCATCACGTTCCGTAGATGTTCCTATGGATATCGTTCACTTGCCGATTCTATGAGACCCATTGAACCGATTATAGATCGCACAGTAACTCCACATAATCCAAGTCAAACTTCCAACCCCATCGCATCCCATATTATGTCTGTTCCCAATCCTCCCAGGTCTTCCGCACCTGGGGCTCAACATTCAATTCCTGTTTCATCATTCCCTTCTACTGCCGGGGGGCAACCCCCAGCACGATCTACGTTATCTGTCACTGGAATTGTACCCAGTCAAGGACATACCTTTTGGTATAGAGCAATCTACAGTCTATGTCCCTCCTATCCACACAAATGTGGTTAACCCCCCATCCAGTTTAGGTCAGCCCTTGGGGCCACAACCTGTAACCAATCAAACCTCTTAGGGGTATGGTTATATAGAAATCAAGTACCTGTAGGAAACATTAATTATCCACCCAACCCTATAGGAATGCCTTATGCTAGAATTCCATATCCTAGCAATACTTTCACGCGATGGGGGCAACCTAACTGGTCCTACATGCCAGCTATGGGGGGGATACCTATACCTACTGCGGGAGGTGCCGGAGGACCACCTTATGGAGGTCCTCCCCTTGGGGGGCCTAATGGTCTTGGAGGGCCTGGTGGATTTCCTCCTTATGGTCCTGGTGGTCCTGGGGGGCCTAGTGGCTTCCCTCCTAATGGTCCCGGAGGGTCTAGTGGCCCTCCTCCTAGTGGTTCCAGTGGCTCCAGAGGTTTACCTCCCAGGGGTCCCGGAGGGTCTGGTGGTCCACATCCTGGTGGACTAGGTGGTCCTGGTGGTCCCGGAGGCCCTGGTGGTCCTCCTCTCGGAGGCCCCGATAGTCCTAACGGTCCTGATCCTAGAAATCAACCCCCTTGTGGGTGGATCTTCTAGTTGTTCTTCATCACAACAACCTGTCTATTAGTCTACTTACGGTCCTACTAGTACTTATATGCCATATCAATATTCCCAATATGTGCAATCTAATCGTCAGTTACCTTTCCTTGCAACTTTAGACTTGCCTGATTTGTCCAAGTTGATTAATGACCCCATTTGACATAACCCCTCGTGGCCTCCAATTTCGGTAAAGTTACCATCAGACATTCCAAAGTTTTATGGGAAGTAGGGAGATGATCCGAAAAACCATGTCATGACATTGCATTTGTGGTGTTCTTCAAACTCCCTTATGGATGATTCCATTCGTTTAAGACTCTTTCTATGAACATTGACCGGTACAATCACGAAATGGTACATTGAACTTCTGCAACATTCGTTTGTGGATTTTGGCTCATTGGCAACTATATTTCTTACGCACTTTCAGCTTTTTATCCGTTATGAAATGGGTACTGATCTCTTAACTTCTCTGAGACAGAACACCTCCACCCACATATCCGATCATATCCATGAGTGGAGACGGCGGAGAAAACTTATTAAGGCTCCTATTCTAGATCAGTTATTAGCTGATTGGTTTACTAAATATTTGTTGCCTTCGATTGCTTGAGATGTGGCTATGGGTGGCGCCGTTACTAAAGAGCAAGCCATTAGTCGAGCCCAATATTTGGACTTGGTCTATTCCCAGTTTAGAACTTTGTATGACTTGATCCCTCAAGCTCCTCGCCCAAGCACCGATCCTGCAAAGCCACCGGCAGAATTCCTTGTTTATGGGCTTGTTGGTTCAATCCAGTCCTCGTCAGCAGCAAAATCTGCTAAGCAACCCCAGACTGCCACCCCTCCTCCTTCGACTCCCAAGGTTTCCGTCGAGGTTAATTCTATTCAAAGTATTCAAACCCCCGGCAATAATAAAAAGAATGGTAAAGCTAAAAACAAAAAAACCTAGAAACCAATAGGAGAATCCAAAACCAGCCACCAATGATAACGATAAAGGGAAAAGAAAAGAAAAATATCCATGTCTGCTATGCGGAGGTGACCATTTTACAAAAGAGTGTCCTCGTCGAGACGAAATCACCCAATTTTTTAAAACAAATCCCACACCCACAGTTCTCACGGATCCTTTTCCCTCGCAACAACAACTGATAGACCACATGTCTAATTAGGGAAACTCTAGCTCTTCAGAGGAAATTCACATGATGTACTCGGATACTATTAGTTTGCAAACTCGAAGTCAGAGTTATGACAAATCCACAGATAAAAGAAGATAATTCTTCTTCAAGAAAAGCTCCCTCTACTGGTTCTCCTGAATCCTCGTCTACTGTCCCCCTAACCATCGAGAAGCCTACTCTCGACATGGTTTTGCGTGCACCCAAGAGTACTCTTAGGAAGGATGTTTTTAACCCTAATGCCCGAGCTGCTCAATTTTATAATGTAGTTGAAGATCTCGCTTGGGCACCATGTGCAATGTCTACCTTGGAAGTACTCCAAAGTTGTCCTACACAACGCAAAAAATTGTAGCTACGTTAGGAGCTTTAGACCCGGACAATACTAATTTGATTCATTTCAATGTCGAGAAATATAAGTCTCGACTACCTCACAAACTCGCTTTCCAAATCATCACGAAAGTAGTCGGAAAGAAGGTCTTTAGAACTGTCTTAGATGAAGGAGCTTCAACTTTGGTTTTGTCCCTATCTTGGTGGAAAGCTATTGGCTCTCCCGAGCTTGTAACATCACCTACGACTCTGAAAGCCTTTGATGGACGAGGTTTCCAGCCCCATGGTTTATTATCAGCCCTTGCGGTCGAGCTTGGGGGAAAAACTGTTTCTATTCAAGTAGAAGTAGTAGACGCCCCGTTAGATTACAACCTCCTTCTAGGAAGAAATTGGTTTTACGCCATGACTGCTGTCACTTCAACGGTATTTCGAACTGTCCAATTTCCACATCTAGAGAGAATTGTCATCATTTACCAGCTCGATTTCTGTACACCGGATGTTACTGCCTCTACAGCTAATAAAATCCCTATGTTAGGTTAGTCCCCTCCTCCTTACCAGTCGATTGGGGCAGGCATGTTGAAGGATTCGTCCCTTATGGGGATTTTTCAGTCCACTCCTCCTAACACAGATACAATGACAAAAAATATGATTGCATCATCTGATTATGATCCAAAGGGAAAACAAATTGTTGAGTCCACCTCGTTGAGTTCGCATGAAGAAATGTAGAACATCATTCAAACCCTTTTCGATGATCACACCGATGAACTTCATCTGGTGACTTCAGACCCTTACCACCTGCCCTACTGGTTAGAACCATCTCTTCCTATTCTGGATTATCTCTTTGAGACTTTTCCTTCTGACGAGTCCGTTATGGAGATCATGAATATGAACAAGCCTATATGGGAGGATCACCATCATAGATCCTCGTTCCTCCCCAACACCAGTTCGGTAGACCAGGACTTTGCATCCCTTTTTTCCACTAATATTGTCCACACACCTCAAAATCCTATATTGTTGCAAGACACAGATTCTGAAGGAAACCTATGCAACATTATTTAGACAAATCCGATTGACATATCAGCCAAGATTGGTACCATTGAGCATGTTCATGTTGGGTAGAACTGCTTGAAAGAAGAATCTGAAGCATACAAGGCACATTTCATAGAATTCCGCGATATTTTTTCCTGGTCTTATGAAGAAATGCCGGGGAAAGACCCATCTATTGTGGTCCATGAAATAAAAACCTATCCCACTGCTAAACTTGTTAGGCAAAAACTAAGGCAAGTCCATCCACAAAAGGCCGTAGCTATTAAAGCTGAAATAGAGAAACTTCTCAAAGCTGGGTTTATTTATCCCGTACCCCTGACGAAATGGGTATCGAACGTCGTCCCTGTCGATAAAAAGCAAGGCACCGTTAGATTCTATATAAATTTTAGAGATTTGAATAAAGCTTGTCCCAAGGACAACTTTCTTACTTCGCATATCGACCAGATTATCGACAATTGTGCCAGAAGTGTCATCTTCTCATTCATGGATGGATTTTCTGGTTATAATCAGATTGAGATTTTACCCACCGATCAGCACAAGACGACATTCATTTGCCCAGGGGGAACCTTTGCATATAGGAAGTTACCATTTGGCTTAAAAAATGCTGGAGCCACTTTCCAGCGTGCTATGTCCTATGTGTTTTACGGTATAAAACATATTGTTGAACCGTACCTTGATGACCTCCCTGCTCATTCACAGTGACGGGAGGACCACCCTGGTCATCTTAGAGACATTTTCCTGAGAAGCCGTCATTATAATATACGGCTCAATCCTCATAAATGTGTTTTCTGCATTGAGACAGGACGCCTGTTAGGTTTTTTCGTTTCTAAAGATGGCATATGGATAGACCCATTGAAAATTGCCTCCATTTTTGCTCTACCAGCCCCAACCAACCTTTTAGAACTCCAAAGTTTGCAAGGGAAGGCAAAATTTCTCCGCCGTTTCGTGTGCAATTTTGCAGAGAAAACAAACGGTTATATGCGTCTCCTTAAGAAAGACACTCTGTTCTATTGGGATGACCAAGCCCAATGAGCCTTTGATAATCTCAAACACTCTCTGACTCATTCACCCATGATACACCCCCAAGATTATTCAAAGGATTTTCTCTTATATATTGCTGCCTCCACTACTACCATTTCTATGATCTTGGTGCAGGAAAATCCTGACGGTCAGGAGCACCTCATTTACTATGCTAGTAAGAATCTTATGGATTCAGAAACCCGATATTCATGTGTGGAGAAATTAGCTGCGGCCTTCAAAAATTTTGTCACTACATTTTTCTCTACACAACCACTGTATTGGCAGACCAGAAGCCTATGTATTACATCCTGACTCGTCAGGTGCTCGGGGGCAAGTACTCCCGATGGACAGTCATACTACAAGAGTTTGATCTGGAATTTGCCAAAGCGACATCAAATAAATCCTTGGTCTTTTCTGAGCTCATGTGTGATCTTCACTGTGCTTCGATGGAATCTGAGGCCAATGATTCATTTCTGAATGAATTCTTGTTCCTGATAAGCACTACTGACCCATGGTATGGATATTTGCTCATTTATCTTCAAACACAAAGATTTCAACCAAATCTATCCCGTGACGATCGCCGCTATATCCGTCACCACGCAAAATACTACCTCATCTTGAATGACACTTTGTATAGACATGGGATTGATTCCATTCTCCGGTGATGCCTCACCCATGAGGAAGCTGAACAAGTGTTAAATGATTGCCACTCTGGAGCATCTAGAGGTCATTTATCTGGGATGGCTACAGCCCATAAAATCCTTCACGCTAGCTATTTCTAGCCTTCAGTCTTTAAATACTGTCACGAGGTTGTCAAGAAATTCCCACGCTGTCAACATTTTTATCTGAAAAAGCGCACTCATCCTGCTCTGCTACACCCCATCATTGCCGTTGGCCCATTTTCCAAATGGGGGATTGATTATATGCATTGTAAGCCTACCTTAGCTGGGGGGCATAGTTACATTATCATAGCCATTGACCATTTTAAAAAGTGGGCTGCGGCCATGCCTACATATGCGAAAGATGATAAGACTACCGCTCTCTTCCTGTTCAATCATGTGATAGCTAGATTCAGAGTCCCATAGTCCATAGTTACTGATCATGGATCACATTTCCGTAATCAAATGATGGAGGAACTAAGTGCCAAGCTAGGTTTTCGCCATGAAAACTCTACGCCCTATTATCCACAAGCTAATGGTCAGGTAGAGGCCATTAACAAAGTTTTGAAAACGATGCTTCGCGGATGGTTGGAGACCATAAATCCAACTGGCACCATATCCTTTTCTCCACTCTTTGGGCTTACAAGACTTCTGTGAAAACAACTACTGGCTTCACACCTTTCCAGCTTGTCTATGGACTCGAATTTGTGTTACTGATTCAATGTCAGATTCCATCCTTGAAACTTGCCATCGAACTTCTCCCAGACACTTCCGTAGAGGAAGAGAGATTTTTATACTTGAACAACCTTGACGAAACTAGGAGAGATGCTACCTTGGCTAATGAGGCACACAAGAAACGTGTCAAGGTGCAGTATGATAAGTCTATCCAACCTCGTGCCTTTGATGAGGGTGACCTAGTTTTGACTTATGATCAGAGTTATGACAAGCTAGGGAAAGGAAAGCTCGAATCCATGTGGTATGGTCCTTTCGTTATTTCTAAAATTTTAGAGAAAGGAGCCTACGAGCTCGTAGACTATGATGGAATCCCTTTAGGGCATCCTTGCAATGGGTTCTACCTGAAGAGGTACTATGCCTAGATCTCTCTTGGATAGTATCTTGTATATATGTATATTGCTTGAATTTCAGTGTGCTTAAGTATTTTCAATATGGTTTTGAGTTTAAGTGTCCATATCTGTTTACACCATGTTTTGGTTGTGCAAAGCAGATGGATTTCTATGGCTTCGCTAATGGTGATTGCTACCACACCTTGAATCTTGCCTCAACTACTTGGGTTCTCTATTCTCTAGCTTACGATTTGGTCAATTCAGGAGCGGTTTGTATTGGTCCCGCTACCAACAATATCGCCGAGTATCGAGCAGTCATAGGTATTTTGACTGAAGCTGCCTCCGAGGATGTTCGCAACTTGGTAGTCTTGATGGACTCACAACTAGTGGTTTGTCATCTAAACCATGTTTATACCATTAGGAATCCTGTGCTTCTCTGTCTCTTCCAGAGGGTACGCTTGTTAGAAAGGTCATTTGAAACTATCACCTATAGGCATATCCCTAGGGAACATAATGTAGTTGCTCACTCATTGGCTAATTACATCCTAGACTGGCATATTGCCCATTCATGACATGAAAATCAAACTTGGTTCGTTGTAAATAAACTATTAAAGACACATAAAACTCATGTATAATACATTCACCATTTAAGACGTATAAACACCAGGTAAAAGTCTGTATATATATATATGAACATGTTTTACAAAAAATAGGTTAGGAGACCTCATCTGAAGCATGTAGGCTTTCAGGTAAAAATCGCCATACAAAATCCTAAAGCTATCAGGTTTCAGTGGATACATCATGCACGCATCGTCTAATGATGCTCATGGTAACACATCACTGCCCGGGCTACCCTACGTAGCAGTATGCTAAAGCGACTTGGTACTCTCGATGTAGGCCTCTGAAACCTTAGTGGGAGGTCGTCAATGGAAACATCAGGGATGTCTAGGGTCAACCTCTCCAGGTTTTCCTCTAACTCCCTGCTCACATCGTCACCCTGCGGTATGAAACGGGCTTCGGCTCATCTATCCAATGGGGAGGCTCCCCTAGGACATGTTGCTCCGACATCTGCATGAAAACATTCAAGTCTCGTTACTTAACATAAAAAATATAAAACATCAAAAACATAAAAACACTATTTTCATTTTAGGGTCTTTTGTTTCTTACTGATGTCACCCCACTGTCCACCAGGTGGGAGCGGTAGATTAGGGTCACCGCTGAAGTCAGTGCCTGCATATGCATAATCCTCCACCATGAGGATATGATCTCTCAACCATTGAAAGAACGGGTCACCGAACTTTACCTTCCCCATGCCCGCTCCAGTACGGGCCATAATCTGGACCCACCTCTGCATGCGAGGGTCCCGTGCTCTCAGCTCTGTAAAGACCACCTGGGGTCTCATCTGTGGAACCCGCTCGAAGAAGAAGCAATCTAGAATGGAACCGAAACCAAATTGCTTCAGTTCCCCCTGCCGACACTTGGTCAATTGATCCTTGAAGATCGAAAGTAGGGCTTCTACCCAGTTAAAGACTGTAGGCTCCATGGCCTCTATGGCATAGAGCATATGTGCTCTAGATGCCTGGTGCACTCCTTGGATTCCCCCCACTCTCTGCATGGTAAACAACACAGTCCATAGAGGTCCATCCATCACTGTTTTTATGGGGATTTTCTTCCCCGATGTCCTTGTCCCAGGAATACGGTGACGGTCTATCAATTCCTGAGTAGTAATGTCCCCTCCACAGGAACCAGTCAGCGAGATGGGAGCACCCCGTCTTTAAAGGCCAGTCAGGAAGTAGATGTCCTCTACCTCAACTATCAAAATGTGAGCACCAAAGTCGAAATATTGTTGCTCCGGATTCCACATCTGGAGTATATGCTCTAGTAATCGCTCATGCGATACCATACTGGGTGTACGGAAGAATTTTAAAAGTCCACAATCTCTCAATGCGGCTATGCAACCCGCATTTCGTTTGGCGAAGGCCTCGTCATTATCATGCTGTCTCTCTTTCCATATGACCATTTTTTATCAGCAAGAACCTGCTAAAAACATTCACAAGACTTATTATAAACAATCTTAATCATCCAAATCAATTGAAATGAGCTAGTTTTTCTTGTGTAACCATTTTTATTTCTCCACGGCCAGCACTGCCTGTGTCCCATTGAGGATAGGCGGTGGCACCGCCTGTGCGCTTTGTTTTTGGCATGGTTCTAGCGAGGTACTGCTTATCCCGCAAGGGATAAGAGTGGTGCCCTCTCCCATGATTTTAGGGCTTTCCATACAAGCCCAAAACACCATTAAAAATCAAAATTGAAAGCATAAAAAGAAAGAGTAGGGTCTAGGCTATTACCTGGAACTGACAGTGCTCGAATCCGACGGTGGAAGCTCTCGATATCAGTGACTGAATATCTGGCCAAGAAAATGCTCCAAAAGCTCTCCACTATGGGTAAATAGTGAAATATTTTGATTTTTTACTATTTACATGACTTTATACACATATTTGGGTTTGACATGCTATAGTTTTGTTTTAAAATCGTTTATTACTCAAAATCTATCAGTCGTAATCCTATAATGTCAGTTATTGGCTCATTTAACAATTGTTTTTGAGTCATTGCAAGATAGAAGAGCAGTAGGAGTAAAGTTTTGGGAGTTCATTTTTGACTTTTTCATACTACCATAAAACGGAAAGAGTCTTTGAGCATTTATTGTGACACTTTGGTCACGCTCTCGAAACTTAGAATCAAAGGTCCAAGTTCGTTTCTGATTCTTTTCAGGCTTGTAAAATATCTCATTGTGAAAAGAGACCTAATGGAGTCTTCTTTAAACTCTTTTTGGGCTCCTTAAATATGAAAAGATTGTTGAGTGATCTTGTCTTCTTCACGCTCGTTAAAAAATTTGAAGAGTCGTCTCTTCGATGGTAGGTTATCTCTTTTTCGGTTCGGATAGACTATTTACAAAAAAGGAACACTCCAGCTAATCATGACTGGAAGAGTTCTCTGAGGTATTATTTTATACTTTTTCGGGCCTTAGGGACTAATCATACGAAAAAGGACCCTTTGGAGTCTTCTTCCGTGGTCGTTCAGACTCTCTAAACATGAACGATACCGAGTTTTCTTTCAGTGGACTCATTAAATTAAACAATGAGAGACCCTTTTTGGGAACGAACCCCTCCTCTCCCAGGTTCATAAAACATATGAGTTTGGACTTGTCTTCGGACGAGCTATAACGAGTGTTTGTTACCCTCTTTGAAATCGTAAAACCAAAAAGAGGCACTCATTAATCATGATGGGGGAAATGGGAAGGGAATCATTTTGCAAATAAATGGCAGTAATTTGTCGTTACCTTTGATCATGGCACTTGTCTGCATATCATTTTAGTCAATTGGGTATTCAGCTGATCTCCGTGACAATCCACTTTCATGAGTCATGCCACTCCTTTGAGTCTGTCAAAATAATGCATTGTCCACCGTCGCACTGTGTGTTTGTCTGGTTTAGTCATGCTGCCAAGTCTTTTGTCATGTCGCCCGATGTTCAAAGGGAAGTTGAAGAAGTTTACCTCTGTAGTCAAAACAGTCTCTGTGTCAGTACTTTTGAGTCAGTACTTTTGAGTTAGTCTTATGGTTGCTACATTCACATCATTCCAGAACTATGTTCTGAGTTTCGTGTCATCGATGTGGTACTCATAATGGCCCTCCTTCGACGAGACTACTCCCGTCGACATCAGCTCATCATTCGGGAAATAGTCTTAGAAACAAAACTCAATACCTTGAGATCTGTATGCCTTAATGACAGATTCTCTCGCTCTCGACATAGGTTCACATAATTGACCTTTGATTGATAGAATCAATTGGGTGTTCGACATCAAGACATCTATTCACGCTCAATAGATTGTACTAGGGTACCTTGGGAATCATTGACATCAATGGTGATCTCCCTTGCACTTGTTAACGGTTCACATCATTGGCCTGTAATCAAGTGGTTTCTACCATGTTTGACCTCAGATCATTGTAATCACATGGATAGAATCGTACTTCGTGGAAGACGAGACGAAGACCCTGGGTATTTGTTTAGCGCTCATTGCTTTCCCCAGGTTGCGATGAAGTTTTGTATATCTATCATGGATCCACATTTGTATGGTCGTGGCTATGCTCAAATTTGCGTCTGTATGAAATAGATCTACGTTGTATGTTCAGTAGCTATGTCCAAGTTTGAGTCCTCTATCAAATGGATCTACGTTGTATTCTAGTAGCCATGCTTGTTTATTCCTCTCATGGATCTTCCTTGTATTGGTCCGCAGCCATGAGTTGGTTACATTTGTCTGTGAGTCAAAAGTATTGATGTACTACAGATTCCTACTGGATGACATTCTCCGACTGAGCTGACATTTTCACCTCGAAGTGACAACTTGTTCTCTCAAAGCTCTCGCTTATTGTATCCCTCTAAGTCTCATGCTTTGGGGGGCATTCTGTTATACCCAAATCCTGTCACCATCATGTGATAAGACCCTTAACTTCCATGTTTGCCCTTAATCCCAACAATTAGAGTGGAAACTTGCTATGTTTGTCAATTCTACTTGAAAAAACCTAGCACTGCGCTTTTCCTGTGACCAATGAGCGGTACCTTGCTTAGCACCGCTTGTATCCTGTTTTCAAGAAGCAGTGCCACCGCCTATGGTCTTTGGTCTAGAAGCAGTTCTCATCTAAACCACTCTGTCATAAGAGAAGAAAAGTGGTACCCTAGGTAAAATGGGAAAAAGAGAAGTTTCTCGAGGATTCTAGATCATGAGCCTTGTGTCCTCCCTTATCCCTATCATTATGGGTTAGTTTGAGCTTGAGATCCCCCATGGTAGGATCTTGGAGCCACCTCACCCATAATTCTCTTAACTATCCCTATCCATTGAGCCTTATAAATACAAGCTCATATCCATAGTTGAGGGGGAGAACTATAGATGTATTGTTATGCTGTTGGATTCATCACTTAGTCCAAGTCATTGGAGAGCATAGAGAGCAAAGTTGGAACTTATGGGGATGAAGTGTTTGTCTCGTGGAGGGGCTTGTCGACACTAAGGAAACAGTTGCAAGCTTCTCCATACATTCTTAATGCAAAGCTGATTTTCATCCCACATTACTGTTGTTTTGATTTCACATGTACATGTTGTTAGATTCCTTAGTCACTAACATGGATAAGTAGATGATTTTCTGGTAGCTTTGATGTGTTTGCAGGTACACAGGTTCACAATCAAAGCAATATTCCAGGTGTCTACAGTATTCAGGGAAGGTCTTCATCCTTTGTCATTCACTCATTTGTTCTGGATCTGAACCATTCCGACCAGAGGAACAGCTTCTGTCCGCAGAAGGTGCAATATTCCTGACAACACAGAAGGTGCATGTAATGAACTCGTTTTCAATATCCGAAATTTCAAAAAAACCTCAACTGTAGAGTGTTTTCTTTTAACAGATTAGAGTGATTGTTAGACAACTGTTTTCACTTGATCAGAATCAGCTAAAGTTTTAGTTAATCAGCGATCCTTGCCTATTGTTCATTTGGGTATATGAATTTTATTTAACTATCCTTTTTCAATTATTTATGTTAATAAATATGAAGTTTAAAGATGTATCGAGATCAAGATTTGCGAGATCAAGGTGTTTGGAATTATATTTGAACACATGATATTGTTATATGTTGAATATCAAGTTTAAATATGTATCGAGATGAAGATTTGCGAGATCAAGGTGTTTGGAATTATATTTGAACACAGGATATTTGTATATGTTGAAAAATTGGAAATGGGGACATAACATGTTTGTTATTTTAAGATGTAATATTGTCGGAATTCAATTTTGTAATTCGAAATGTGGTAAAATCGGAAAATGTGGTGTTTGTTATTGGCAAATTCTAAAGTATTTCAAAAATTTTAAATGAAAAATTATAAATTCTCTTAAATAAAGTATTTCAATGCATATGGAAATAACGAAACCGATGTTAACAATGTCAAATATGTTGCTGCTATTTGGAAAGTCGACAAAAATAATTTTTTAAAGAGCAATATTATCGAAAGTTGAAAAGAACAAAATGTTAAATGTGAATATCTTTGTGAATCGCAAATATTGGAAATTGGAAATCAGAAATAACAACAATGAGAATAGCTAAAAATGTTAGACAAAAGTTATTTATACAAAATTATAATGATAAAGTTCCAAGTGTAAAAAATGTCTTATTTTCACTGTTCTTATTAATTTCACAAAAGTTATTCCTCCGATAAGTTTATGCCTATTTTAAGAATCAATTGAAACACAGGAAGGGTGTTTCACTATCTCATATGTCAGAAGAGCAAAGCATTTCATATCATGTTTAAAAAGACAAGTTGATGTTCATATTGGAAATTTTCGACATTTTGGAACCGGAAATCTATGTTCTATGTTTTGCAATAAGGAAGATGCTAGCTTCCAATTTTTGATTTTGCAACAAATGCAGAAACCGTGTGTTCAAAAAACCCGAATTGTTATTTCTAGCTAATAATTTGTTTGCTTTCCCTATTCCCGATTTCCGATATTCCGGATCTCAGAAACTGGAAACACCACATCTTTTTCGACTGTGTTTGTTTTCCAATCTCCAATCCCTATTTAGCAAATTGAAAAATGTTATTTTCAAAGATATAGGCTATAGTATTTATGATATTCCGACAGATGCTTGGGAGAGTCGAAATTACATTTTGAGGATGAACATATTTGTCTCTCTATGTTGTTCTGATTTTCGACATTTGGGATATCAAAAGTTTTGTATTTTGAATTAAAGAAATTTTGAAATTGCTATTTTTTATTTTTGACATTCGGCTATGTGAAACTGAAAAATATCGATTTTGTTGAAGTGGTTTGGTGTTTTAGGCTTTATTTTCACTGTTGGTATTATTTTGGAGATTGTGACACAAGAGAAATCAACAGCAGTGTCTTAGGCAAAGTGTCTTTTATCACCTGAACCAACGGTCAAACAAAACCATGGCCAAATTGACGTCAAACTGACATTTTAAATGCACAAAAGCGCTGCAGAAAATAATAGCCTAAATCCGAAACCTTAATCGAAAATCATTTCCAGCACCGATTGTTTAGGACAACATATAGAAATGTAGTGAAGACACGAAAGCGACAAGAGAAAAATAGAGATTTTAATGGTTAAGATTTTATTTATAC
This sequence comes from Pseudotsuga menziesii, assembly GCA_001517045.1. NCBI lineage: Eukaryota > Viridiplantae > Streptophyta > Pinopsida > Pinales > Pinaceae > Pseudotsuga > Pseudotsuga menziesii. The sequence goes on from LPNX010510607.1 coordinate 277,440, forward strand.
CCAATTTATGATTTTAATATATTATCTGATTTTCAATATTACTTATGTTAACCATTAAAGATTTTAGTTTTAATAAGGTGGATATTTCAGATTTCAGAATCATAGGTTTAATGGTTAAGTTATTACTTATACCCGATTTCCGATTTTCGATATGTGTTCATTTTTCAATATTTCAGATTGCAAAAATTCCTTTTCATATGTTTTTAAATAATGGACATATACAAAAATATTGTGTGTTCAAATAGGAACATGTCCATATTCCTATTCTGAATATGCGATACTTTACATTTACGAGATTTACGACATTCATAAGTATGAATATTTACGATTGCAGAAATTATTTTTCATATGTTTTTCAATAATGGTCATATACAAAAATACGAGTCTCAGATATTTCCTATTTACGAGATTTTAGAATGTGAAATTTTTGCATAAGTTATTCCTCTTCTAAGTTAATTTCTATTTTAAATTTGCTGTGTGTTATTTTTCATCGGTCTCTTTGTAAATTTGGCCGAAATTTGGTGTCTAAACTTGGTTTGATTCTGTGTATCGAAGCGCTAAGCTTTCAACAACAGTTATTAATTGACCAGCATTGGAGAACAATAACGAAAAATATATTAGCAAAAAATTGTAGTGACCTTGCAGATTTAGGCTAAATTCATTATCTAAAACAAGTAAATGAAGAACTAAATAGACATAGCTTATTATTTATATATAAATATAATTTCCAAAATTGAGGAATTGGAAATTGGAACATAGGCTGTTCCTTATTAGAAAAGATACTTATTAAATTTTGATAAATTAATAACAACAAACACATATTCGTAGATCGGGCAATCGAAAATGGGATTTCTGGAATCGGAAATATGATTTGTTCATTTTTTTTAATAATAGTATTTCCTTAATTTGAGATATCATTTAGTGTACTATTAATTCATTGTATTTACATTTTTTATGAACATATAGCCATAAATTGCAAGAAAATTTGTAAATTTTTTTGTTATTAAATTTAGAGAAATTAATTACAATAAGGACATAATTTTATTGACATAGCATGCGTATTACAACATTATGAAGTTACATGAACATTATAAGTCACAACTCTTTATTTTCACTGTTTGTACTTAAATAAAGTATTTCAATGCATATGGAAATAACAAAAGAGATGATAACAATTTAAAATATGTGCAGTGCTGTTGTTTGCAAAGTGAACAAAAATATATTTGCAAATAACAATATTAGCGAAAGTTTAAAATAGCAACATGATAAATGCAAATATGTTTTCGAATCTCAAATCTTAGAAATCGGAAATCTGTTAATTAGGACAAAGGTTGTTTTATTTTTATGAATTGATACTCAATTTATACACAATGATAATGTTAGACATTTACTATTATATTCTCAAGAGAGAAAACATAAATTTCGGTAGCTAAATTTGTAAGCATTTCCATGTTTAAAACATTATGATAGGTTTCCGTAGCTAAATTTGCAATCGTTGTAAAGGTGAAAACCTTGCAAGTCTGGAGAATGCTTTAGCAGTGTAAAATACTTGATGCTGAAAAGAGCTGGAAAGGAAAGATGCTGAGTTGGGGAATTTGGGTGTACAGAAATCTCCATTTGTGAGAAAGAGCATAGCATTTGATATCCTGTTAAAAAGATATAGCATAGTAGCATATTAGGAAAGCCTAAAGAATAAATTTGTTGCAATTTCATTATTCATGATGATGGAAAACGATTGAGAAGAAGGCTAAACAAATAATGATACCTCTTATGTAAGTTGCAGCGAATAGAGAAATAAAATGAAATTTCTGATCTTCACCAATCCAATGTTTCTCGAGACACTATAGGCCTTTCGTTGGAAGTAGCAGTGCAAACTTAGCTTCCCATCTCTTCCCATTCCTTGCCTTGATATCACCATGTTGTGATTTTTTTCTTTGGCAGCCATGAGAGGGGAAGTAATGACACTCACAAGTGCAGTTTTTGTGCATATAAAAAATGATAAATGAGGTCCAAATGATTTTGTCCTCAATAGGAGGGTCTATTTATTCACTAAATCTTACAGATGTTATCATGACTTTGGAATTTTCATAATGTAGTAAATATCTATAACTTTGTATTAATGTGATCTGTATATAATTCCCTTATCTCTTGGAACACACGAAAGGTCACTTAAAAGGTGATTTGAAAGGCCGCAATGGGAGTGGAATCTGCGATGTGAAAATATTGCATTTGAAAGATTTAGTCTTTGGAGCGTGTGATATTGACAATCATTTATTAATAGCAGAAGTGATTGTTACCCTCACTCGTTGTCAGCCTTAAGCGATTTATTTTTATCTTATTTCCCGATTTCCAATTTCCGCATTGGTATTTTTTTGCTGCAACAATTAAAATCTTAATCATTAAATGATTGTGAATATAACTTGGTATTAATGAGATCCGTACATAATTTCCTTATCTCTTGCAGGATGGGAAAGGTCGCTTAAACGGTGATATGAAAGTTCACAATGGGAGCAGAATCCGAGATGTAAAATATATTGCATTTGAAAGATTTTGTCTTTGGAGCACATGATATTGACAATGCTATAATGATTATGCAACATAGTTCATATATAATATATATGAAATTACGTCATCATATTAATCGCATAAGTGACTGTTACCCTTACTTGTTGTCAGCCTTAAGTTATTTTGAAAAGATGTAAACTTCACATTTGTTACTTCAGGTTAATCATTAAGTGATTGTCAATATTGAGTGCTCCAAAGACTAAATTTTTCAAATGCAATAATTTCACATTTGGGATTTTGGTCCCATTGCGGCCTTTCATACCAGCGTTTAAGTGATATTTGGCGTGTTTCAATATGTGTAAGATTTTTAATAATAAATTGAATAAATAAATCTTAGCAAGGACAAAATATTTGCAAGAGCTATTGCAAATTGAGAGAAATGAATTGGAAAATTGTTTGAAAGCTTCAATTGAAAATAATTTCCACCACTGGTGGTTTAGGACAACATATAGAAGTATAGTGAAAACACAGATGCCATGTGTCAAAAAAACACGGTAAACGCCAACTCGAAAGAAGGATCTGTAATTGAAAATCAATCCATGCAGGCACAACAACAGATAGAAGTGTTATGAAAACACATAATAAACATGGCAAAAAAAAGTTGAAAATACATTATAGGTATATAGTATATTATGAAAATCCAGATTTCATAATTACATTTTGTAATCCAGATCGCGTTCAATATTAGACTATCTGGAAGTATTCCGCAGGAGCTAACAGCGCTGCATTTCGTGAAGATACTCTTACTCAAGCCAATTACATTTCCTAAGGCACTACATTCGACCTTGTCTTCTTCTTCATCCTTTTTTTTTTTAAAATCTGAATTCGAAAGTTCCGAATGGGAAATAAATTTATCTTGGATTTTTCCTTGTGCTTGGATTTTCCTTACTTTTCCGACTTCGCAAATTCAGAATCGGAAATGTTAATTTTTTAATGTATTTTCACTAATTTTCGACGTCCGAAGCTCAAAATCGAAAATTTTAACTTTTTCTTGACTTTTCCCTTGTGCTTCCGCTCCCAGCCTTCGCGGTTCTGGACGTAAGAATAGGAAATTTTTAGTTTATGCAATTTGGAATATATAAGGCTTTGTGTGAAGTGACCTAAGTAATTGTTACTATAATTCTAAATTTTTTAAATATATTTTTATTGATATTTAAAATAAAAGATTTTTTATTTTTTATTTATAAGTAAGTTTTATCGATTGCTTGTTTTTGTTTGTTAAGATATCAATTTTTCAACATACAACCTCCAGTTCATTGAATACTTATTTTACTTGGTCACTTATTTTCGAGTCCCGAAAATATTATTAAATAGCTACTCTGTTAAAAAAAAGAACGACAAATGTGATTTTTTGAATTTCCTCATATTTATTTGCTAAATTGTCATTATATATAAATCTATAAAGTATAACATTTATTTATCTGATCATTGTTGCAAAAAAAATTTAACTTCAATGAAAATGGAATTTTGCTCATTGGTATTAGACAAAAGTGTTCTATATACAATGACAATGTTCAAGAAGCTTAAAAAGAACAGAAGGCGTGAATAATAATTATTTTTATAATACAAATACCGTAGTAAACATCAAATTGTAATCGTACAAAGTGATCTGTTGGACATTCATCTACGCTACAATCCTGATCCACTTGCATATGTTTTGCTAGTTAAATTTCCATATGTTTTGCTAGCTAAGGTGCTACCATTTCCATATGTTTTTTCACTTCATTTGTTCTATAGCCCCTTCATCGGCTGTAGGACTGCCAACTTATCTTCCCTTCTCCTCCCAGTCCAGGTTTTGCTATCACCATGTTGGCAATTTTTTCTTCGACAACCATGAGAGAAAAATTAATGACGCTCCAGTCCAGTTTTTGTGGATATAAAAAACCATAAATGAGGTCCAAATGATATTTGTGTTAGTAGGAGGCTCTATTTATTGAGTAAATCTTACAAATGTTATTGTGAGTTGGGGATTTTCATGATGTTCATGATGTAGTATACATGTATAAGTTGAAATTAATGTGATGTGTATATAATTCACTTATCTCTTGGACTATGTGAAAGGTTAGTTAAACGGTGATATGAAAGCCCTGAATGAGAGGAGAATCCAAGATGTGAAATATGTTGGATTTGAAAGATTTGGTCTTTGAAGGATTTATTTATAGCATCATTAGAAGGCATGGATAAGATGAAAAATGTGAAATTTGGACATTATTGAATAAATGAAAGCTGACAAGAAGTGAGGGTAATAGTCACTTCTGCGATTAATATGATGACGTGATAATATTTCAGTACGTTTAAGTGACCTTTGGAGTTATCCAAGAGATAAGGGAATTTTATACAAATGATATTAATCATGAAAAATCATTATTAGATATATGCTACATGATGAAAATCGTAATCTCATAATAACATTTTATAAGATTTAGTCAATAAATATCATCATAGGACATTTATGAATTCAGTCTTCGGTTTGCGATATTCCAAATATCTAAAATCGAAAATTCAGTATATCCCAAATTGATATTATTAAATAATGGGAACCATATCCGATATTCCAAATATCTAGATTTTCCAGTTTCGATTTCCGATTGTAAATTTGGGAAAATCCTCGTTTCCCATTAGCGACATGTAGCATTTGTTAAAATAATTTTTTTATAATACACGATGCAATTTTGCTCATTGATGTTAGAAAAAATTGTTTTATACATGATGACAATGTTGAAGAAGCTTAAAAAGAACAAAATGTGTCAATAGTCATTATTTTCATAATACAAATAACCTAGTAAACACCAAATCGTGATGGTACAAACTGATGTGTTCAACATTCATCTGCGGTACAATCCTAACCCGTTTCTATACGTTTTGGTAGCTAAATTTCCATACGGTTTGGTAACTAAGGTGCCACCGGTTCCATATGTTTTTGCACTTCCTTTGTTCTATAGCCCCTTCGTTGGCTGCAGGACTCGGAATTTATCTTCCCATCTCTTCCCACTCCGGCCTGTGGTATCAACACGTTGCCATTTTTTCTTCCAAATCCATGAGAGGGGAAGTAATGACGCTCAGGAGTGTAGTTTTTGTGCATATAAAAAACCATAAATCAATTACAAATGATATTTGACTCAAGAGGAGGGTCTATTTATTCACTAAATCTTACAGATGTTATCATGACCTCGAGATTTTCATGATTTAGTATATATCCTTAACTTGGTACTAATGTGATCTGTATATAATTCCCTTATCTGTTGCAGCCTGCGAAAGGTCACTTAAACGGTGATATGAAAGGTCGGAATGGGAGCATAATACAAGATGTGAAATTATTGGATTTGGAAGATTTGGTATTTGGAGCATGTGATATTGACAATGATTTAATGTTTAAGCGACAAGGATATATTAATACCATCATAACAAGGCATCGATAAAGTGACAAATGTGAAGTTTACACACTATGAGATAACTTAACGCTGACAACAAGTGAGGGTAGCAGTTTCCTCTGCGATTAATATGATGACGTGATAATATTTCAGTATGTTAAAGTGACCTTTCGAGTTGTGCAAGAGATAAGGAACTATATACAACTGATATTAATCAAGAAAATTCATTACAGATATATCCTACATGATGAAAATCCCAACCTCATATTTTATTTAGTAACATTTAGTCAATAAATATCATGATAGGACATTTATGAAATTGGAAATATATGAGCCACAGAAAGGTATTAGCATCGTAGTTTAAACAATCGAATAAGTCCCAATATTCAAAGTTCGGATTTGTGCATTTTCGATTTCCGACATCGAACGCTAAGAAGAAGCCCAAGAAGATAATTAATGTATTGTAGATTGGTGTATATTAAAAGCAACAACATTAGTTGAGCAATTGGAGATGCTACAGCTTATCATTTCGAATTTTCAACATTCAGCATTTGTTCATTTAAATAAGTGCGGATGTACCGATATCCGACATCGCACACTAAGCACAAGTCCAAGTCCAAAAATCCTATGTCGTATGGTTTCATTAAGAAACAACATATTAAATTCAGGTAGTCCAAGTCAAAAAATCCCATGTCGTATGTTTTCAACAGAAACATGAGTGTACAAGTGTTTGGTTTTCGATATTTTATCTGGTTTATGGTTTCCCATATTCGATAATCGAAAATTGGAAATAGGAAATCAGAAATCTTTAAGGCAGACAAAATATCGAGCTGTGTAAACTCATTCAAAGTGGATGAAGTAGAGCTTGATAGTGCAGGAGAGAAATATGGTAAGCATCTAGAGCCATTCGAAACTAAATTGATGGAGTATACAAGTTATGTCGACATAGCTACAATAAAAAATGAGAATTCTGATCAAGTGAAAATAGTGCTGAAGTGAAAACAATGGTTGAAAAACCTCAATGTGATGACTTGGCATAATGGCTACAACAAAATCGGGCACTAACCAATAATCAGGCATTAACAAAAAATACGAATAGACAGAATAAAGCCATACACAAAAAATCAATGAGGCGTATGCAAAATAGACGCTAAGTCCAAGCACAATTCCAAGTCCAAAAATCCTATGTCGTATGTTTTCATTAAAAAACACCACATGGTCCCATTTTTTATTCCGTAAGATTCGATTTGCGACATTTTAAATTCCGCAAGATCCTCGTTTCAGATTTCAGATTTTCGAGTTTCGATTTCCAATTTTAAAATCCGTAAGATCCTCGTTTTGGATTTCCGACATTTAGCTTTTGTTCATATAAATAAGTGCACATGTACCGATATCCGACATCGAACGCTAAGCACAAGTCCAAGTCCAAGTCCAAAAATCCTGGTCCTAATTTTGATTCCGCAAGATCCGATTTGCGACATTTTAAATTCCGCCGGATCCTCGTTTTGGATTTCCGACATTTACCATTTGTTCAAATAAATAAGCGCGCATGTACCGATTTCTGACATTGGATGCTAAGCACAAGTCCAAGTCCAAAAATCCTATGTCGTACAACGCTATGAAAACCTTGTCTAAACTGTATGAAAAAAATAGCCATGAAAAAATAAGGGGTATAAGATAAGCATGGACTTGGCACAGGAAGAGCTTATGCGGAAAGAATACGAACACACAAAAAACCAACCGATCAACTCCATGCCACCTTCTTCCGTCCCTGCCGGATCACGGGATACAATAACCGTAAAGTGTAACAATTAAATTGGCGAATAATCAGGCGACACATGTCGAGATGTTAATGGCCAAGGAGATGAGGAATCTTTTGGGACAACTTCTTTCATTGAGAAAACGCCTACGGCGTAAATATTAATATTAATATTATTTTATATAGTTAACATATTATATATGTTATGTCATGTAACAAATTTTGATCATATACCTTCTTTTATGATGATGATGATGATGGTTAACGTCCCCTGAGACCAAAATTTGGTCTATCGGACCCTGAAGAAGAAAATTAACTAGTTTGTTTTAAAGTGATATTTCTATGCTCAAAGAGCTTGGAGAGAAGCGTCCCGAGCTTACTATAATTTTGACAAGCTAAAAGGCTTGGAATGTCGGTATTGCAACAAAGATTATGAAACTGGGATCTAATGTGGGTGTATGCAGGGCACTCTAAGAGGAAGTGATTTTCATCTTCAATGTTCTTACTCTCACAAAGGTGGCAGATCCTTTCTACCCAAGGAGTTTTAGGGACTGTCCAACGCCCAGTTTCGCTGTGGAGCTCATGCGAGTTCGTTCTTATCTTAGCTATATTAATTTTCTTCTTAGGACTGATTAAAACAGAGAGATAGTTTTGATCTTCAAGAGTAGGGTTGATGACCTCCTCTTTCTCACATATATATATATTATAATAATAATTGGTTTATAATAACTTAATAACAAAAACATAACTAAAACATAATAATATAATTTTAAAGCCTTTTTTTAATAGATGTTGTTTAAATATTATATATATTAAGTATATATTTTTTATCTTATTTTGTTAAGAGTATGGTTGGAAATCTAAAAAAATCTTAGAATCATATAGATTAGTTATAGAAATTGCATACTTTAGATGCAGGTATTTGAAGATTATAAATCTATTTATGGATTCAAAAACACAATTTAAATTTTAGATTTAGATTTTACAATTTCTTTTTTATCCTATTCCAACCAAAACTGGCAGTAAAATCCAAAGCCTAGAATAAATGAATAACTTCTTTTTTATATCTTATTACTAATATTATATTATGAATTAATAATAATATGAATTTACACATTTTTTATATCTTATTATGAATATTATATTATATGGGTGATATATTATCTTTCTCTAACTAAGTTTGACCATATTTCTTATTAATTTCAATATTTAATTTTCATACAATTAAATTTTAATAATGATGTTGAATAATAACTTTTTAAAACAATTAAAGTTGTGGTAGGCTCCTGGTTGAGTTCACCAATGGCTCCTGCCCTAGATGCGAGGTTAGCCCCTTGTGTTGTCGTCTCCTACAGCGAGATTGTCAAACACAGTTATGGCTCTGGCCCTCCTCTGCTCGTGGTGAAAGAAGCCCCTGCTCTATCTATTCTTGTCATTCAAGAAGCGTTGGATCATGCCAAGCACTACAACTCCCATGCTTTAGTTTGCAGCTTTAATGGTGTGTGGCTGCGGTTATCAAATTTGCACTCTTGGATCTCTTCCGAATGGAACCCTCTATTAGAAGAAGAAGAGACCATCTTCCCTTGTTCTAAATATTCTTTTGTAGTAATCTTTGTTTATGCAGAAGATAAGGAACAAATATTCAGATCTGGGCCTTGGTTCTCGGGTAGGTCGGGTCTGTCCATGCAACCATGGACCCCTACTTTTGATGCCTCTACCACAACTATCTCTTCGGCACCGGTCTGGGTTAGGATTCCGAATCTCCCTCTGCCTTTTTGGGGCATCACCTCTCTGCAATCCATTGGGAATGCACGTAGAAAGTTTCACAATAGAAGTCGAGAAACGAAGACTTCCTTCACCACATCTGCCTGAATTTGTGTGGAAATGGATTTCAGTAAAGGGTTTCCAGTGGAAATCATCCTGTAAGGTAAGGGCTATTCATGGAATCAAAAATTAGATTACGTTCATATACATTTTAGATGTAGAGCTTGTTTTGAGATAGGGCACTTAACCCTCAACTGCAAAAAATTCCCGGAGAAAATCAAAGAAATCAAAACTCATCGAAATCCCACCAGGTGGATCGGTGCAAATCCTAAACATCAATGCATATGGAAGGACCCGGATCTTTCAAAATAAATACCAGCAGATTAAAACATTAGTGAACCATCTCAACAAACTGGGTATTCAAATACAGCTCCTCCCTCTAGCCAGGAAATTGTCGACCCCCCAAAACCGCCTGCCTCTACATCTTGGGCAGATCAAGCAGAAGAAGAAGACCCATAAGTTCCAGATCTAGACACTTAAGCATCTTTTAAAGAACAAGAACAATCCAAGGAATGGATGAAAGTAGCAAAAAAGAAGAAGTTTATTCAAACCATGCAACCAGTGAAGACACGAAGTCAAACTAGTAACTTGAAAGTGCACCCGATTTAGACTGTTTCTCTGTGTTTTGCTGGTAGATAGTGTTTAGTTTGCAGGAAGGTTCCTACAGGAAGTTTTGCTGTAGAGATATGATGTAGAATTGAATTTTTTTTGGGATATTTTGTACTTTGAATTGTCTGTTTTGGCACAACCACAACACCATTTAATATAAACCATAATTGTTTATGTCTAAAAAAAATAACTTAATAATAATTAGTTTTAACCAAATACCTTATTACTTAATAGGTTAATTATTTTCTTTTAATCAAATGTTTTTCTTGGTTCTTTTGATGATGGGTAGAGTGGCCATTCATTAGGAAGTTTCATAAACTTTTACACAATTAAATCCAAAAATTTAAACACTAGTTTGTTCATGTTAATCTTTTATTTGTAAACTTCTACTTAGAACAATTTTGGTCTATCACACTTAAAAAAAGAAGTAAATAACTACTAAGTTTGCTTTAAATCAACATTACTTAAACTTGAACCTAAGATTCTCCAAAGCTCAAATAGAATTGAAGAGGATGGCTTTGCCAATCCACACACACACACACACACACATATATATTTATATTTTACCAATTGTTTATCAAACTTTTAAATTTTTTTTAATCAGTAAAAGAGAGACGTTCCTTCTATTGCATAGTAAAATAAGCATAGATACATATTTAGGGCTCACTCCAGAGACAGGGAGTCAGGTAATGGCCATGGAACCACTTGAGAGAGGTATGCAAAAGGGTCCAGACCAAAAATCTAACCATGACTATTGCTGCCCAACCTTTAAATGTTGGCAGCACAATACAACTTAAGAAATTAAAGAAAAAAGAGAGGCTTGGAGAAATCATGAAAATAACAAGACCGGTAAATCTTAGCAGAATTGCTAGAACCTCCTGGATTATTCATCCTCATCCTCCATAGCCTTATTGGTGTCGTATTTCTTGTCATCCTTTTTGGCCTTGTTGAAGGGGGGCTTAGAGAGCTGCATGAGGTTTTTCATGTGGTTCAACCCTTTTTCAACATCCTCCTTAAAGGTGTTGACCATAAGGTTCATGTAGTCCTCGAAGCTTTTCTGTTCACTCATTGACCTGGCCAAAATGAATTTCAGCCTCCATTAGTTGGAGATGGTGATCTCATGCCCCAATTTGAGCTTAAATTCTCCATAAATCTCTTCATCTCTTCCTCATGGAATAGGGCCTCCCAATCTTCTTCCTGCTCTCCTTTTCTCATCGAATCCATCGTTGAGGAGGAGGGAGTATGCTTGGTGCGTTTGTTGTCGACCAGGGCCTTCACCAAGGAGAGATCACGCCGAAGAAGATTGATATTGGAGCCAACAGACTGAGGACTAAGACTGGAGCCATCACACTGAGGATTCGAATTCCTTACTTTGTTAACAAGATGAAGCTTTGGGTCACATTTTTATAGCCATCGTTAGAGTAGCGATGAGACGTCCATTGGTCTCCAGGCCAAATGCAATGGATCATATCGCAGGGCTCATGACTACCTGTTTGGTGTAGAGTAGAAATGAGGCCAACCATGATGCAACCGATGCATATCTCATGTGTAGTGGGAGGAAGATCCTTCAGAGTACTCCAAGGACACATTGTAAGATTTTTCGGACTTGCGAGCTGGTTCAGAGCCAGAGCATAGGACATCAAGGTTGAGACCGTCGTTTGAAGCAGCATGTGAGAGATATGTTCATGCAGCCGGAGGACAAGTTTGACAGATTTAAGCATGGAGGTGGGAGGGGGCCGGTTTCGATCTGCCGCAGCACGTTCCTGCTCCTCTCTATGCCATTTATCCTCTTCCTTATAAACACTCGCATTTGGGAGTTTAACAACATTTTAATTAACAACTCATTGGAGATAAATTACAAACACCCAAAACATTAAAAAAATAATTACAAAATAAAATTACAAAACAATTTCTAATATTATTGGAAATATATACTATGCTACTACACATTTAACATGCATAGCACCTTATAAATTAAATAAAATTATCCGCATAAAAACAAAGAAATATTAACATGTATAACACATTATAAATTAAATAAAAATACCTACACATGAAAAAAAAGAAATATAAAAATAATTTCATACCGAAACCTTTTGAAATGAAAACGGTGGATGACACTTAAGTAATACTACTCATGTTGAGCCAAATAGGGGATGCCACTAACACTACTCCTTTTAGATATGCATGGTTACAAGAAGACATTTTCGTGTTTGTGGACAGTGGAAAGATTACGTGGGATGCCTACATCAAAAAGCTATAGTATACCCACATAAGATTGACTAAAAAGGATGATGATTTACTTTGGATTAGATACTCTAAAGGTGGAGGATATACTTTAAATATGGCTTACAGGGTCATTAGGGAGCAGGAAGATATACGTGATTCACCATGATGGTTTCTGATGACTTGGAATAAAAAATGTCTTTTAGAAACAAAACAAAGCTTTTATATAGTTGACCCTATCATATAAAGTCCTTATATGGAAGACAATGATGAGGAAATTTTGGGGAATGCTCCTTGTGCAAGGATTCTATTGAGATTTGTTCATCACTCGTTTATATTTCAAAAAATGGTGGGATTATGCAGTTTTGGTGTTGATTACTCACTTTACATGTGTTGGTAGGAACTGTTAGAAAACATGATCGCAGAACAATAGCATAAAACAAGATGCAGAAATAAAACACATAAACAAAATAAAAGAGAGATACCAATATAACATGGTTCACCTAAGATGGGATACATCCAGACAGAAATTGCCAGCCTTTTCTATTAAACCGTCTCACAAAATGAAGGGATATAACCGCAGCACATCCCTGCAACCTCCTCTTCGCTTTCTCTCACAGTCTCATCTTTCACAATACACAATCATAATACAATTCCTCATACAAAAGAGGTTTTCCTTCTAGGGATAAAATCCTTAACATAATTTCTACCATCATATCTGAGATCTAATGAACGGCTTAGATTGACTATGAAATTACAACATTTTACAAAGCAATTTTCACCACATTTTAATGACCGAAAAACGAACAAAAACAAATCCCCCTTATGTTCACCGTTCAAGAGTTCAAACATGGGCGAAATAATAATCAAGCTCCACGCCCAATAGGAACCTAGTCGAGGCTCTTCAAAATTGGGTAAGCAACATGTCATATAATTTTTTAACCCTTCCCAGTCATTTTCATTTGTTGTGCTTAGGTAACCAAGAACAAAGTTATCTTTGATGAGGTTGCCATACCACTTGTTGTCTCTGCTGCAAAGGGTTTATCCATTTTGCATCATTTTCCACAGGAGGAAAACACCCTAAAGTTAGAAGGATTGAAGTGGAAGTTATTGACAGAAGTTGTTGTTGGTATTTTTGTGATGGTGTTTCCCAAGGCATTATATTTTTTACAGATGAACAATGGTACAAATTTGTTGTTGGGGTGGGTCCCTGTACAAACAACAAAGCAAAGATGCTTGCACTAAAATTGTTAATGAGGCTTTCTTTGTAAAAAGGAGTTCTTGGACTTCCTGCTATTTATAGTATGCCAATAGTCGATCCAAGAGGCGATCCACTCAATCGTCAAGTAGGGCTTCAGTTCTGACTGTATATCTGGATACTAGGGCCAAATGGATATCCAAATATGTCCTCAACTCTTTTAAATACTGCATGGATCAGTCCCATGCACCTCTATCAAAATCCTTCACCCAGTCCCTGTAGCCTGCTGGATCACTTGCCTAAATACTGACCAAACAACTAAGGCATTCTTCAAGTCTATGGAGAATTAAAACTTATGTCTAATTGGATTAGGACGAAAAGACCTTTAAAACACATTATGTTGAGGCCTCTATATTAGGACTTTATCCTTATAGCTAAAATTTTCAAGAGATTACTTTTCATCACATTTATAATGAGAAGAATATGTTGGTAGATCATTTATCCAAGGAAGGATTGCTGTTAAGGTAAGGAACTTGGAAACAATGGAAGATGGAAAATGATAATTTATTGGAGTTGGACCTTGGCCCCTTACATGGAAAAATCTTGCTAGTTTATAACATCGTTCTTGTTTCAACAAGTAGTTTTGGTAAAGGCCAAAAAAATAATAACATATCCATATGTGTATGTGTATGCTTGGAATTTGAAGAATCAACTATGTTTTGATCGTAAGAATGGGAGGTAGCCACCTATGGACATGTACATGACTTTTTGAATGACCTTCGAAGTCCATGAACAATATAGTTTTTGTTTATCTATAAATACAAACTACGATTTTTATTTTCGAGAGAAAAAAGAGAAGTAATTACGCCGTAGACGTTTTCTTAATGAAAGAAGCTGTCCCAAAAGATTCCTCGTCTCCTAGCCATTAACATCCCGACATATTTCGCTTGATTATTGGCGAGTCTAATCGTTAATCTTTCTAGTTATTGTATCCCGTGATCTGGCAGGGACCGAAGAAGGCATCATGGAGTTGATCGGTTAAGTACACGTTCTAAAAATGCTCAGGATTTATTGTGTCAGGCTTTATTCTGTCTGTTCGTATTCTTTCTGCCAAGTCCATGCTTGTCTTAAACTCGCTATGCGTTCTTTTTTTTGGTTTGGCTCTACATTTGGTGGAGATTAAAGAACCGAAGAGAATATTCAGGTTATTGTAGTAGGTACCAAATTCAAAACTCACATATACAATATTTTTTTATGGCAACATAAATATAAAATTGTCAAATTGAGACCTGTCAAGTTCAGACCTCATTGTTTTTTCCACGGCTGTTTTTTTCATGCAGTTTACACAGGTTTTTCACACCGATTTGGGATACGCCAATGTCAAAAGTTGGAAATACTATGCTCGATGATTTTGCAGAAATGACGCAAATCACATGTTGCAGAATCCGAAATTGGACCATATGGTGTTTTTGCAATCGTACCGGTAATTGCCTATTTTTTATATTTTTTACGTCAGGTCGTGGTTAAATTTCGCGGTTCTTATATCCCGTACCGGGCAGGGATGCAGCATGGAATTTAGGTGTGGAAAATAGAGGCATGGAGTTGATCGGTTAAGTAAACATTCTAAAAATGCTCAGGATTTATTCTGTCTGTTCATATGATTTGATCGGTACCGTCTTTTTTTCTCCAAGTGGATTGCGTGTTTTCATGACAATTCTATCTGTTGCTGTGCCTGAATGGATTGATTTTCAATTGCGGATCCTTCTTTTCGGTTGGTGTTTATCATGTTTTTCCGACAGGGATCTTCCATGTTTTCAATACACTGCTATATGTTGTCCTAAACGACCGGTGCTGGAAATTATTTTAAATTGAGGATTTCGGACAATTTTGCAGTTCATTTCTCTCAATTTGGAATAGCTCTTGCAAATATTTTTCCATTGCGAAGATTTTTCGAGTTTTAGTTTATTTGGGTTTATGCAATGTTTTTCTACAGCGCTTTTGTGCATTTAGAATCTCACTTTGGCGTCAATTTGGTCATGGTTTTGTTTGATTGTTGGTTCAGGTGATGAAAGACACTTTGCCCATGTATCTTCATTCACATTAATGCTTCATCAATGCATTGTTGTTCCATTAATGCAATAAAATTTGTCATTTGTGATAAACATGGGGCCGTGTCTTCAATTTTCCTCATCTAATGACGATCTACAAGATCTTCTTACAATATTTCATTTATCGCATTCGCTGCTACACCGCCTTTGCTTTCCACATATAAAGAGGCCTTCAGGTAATCACTATTTCAAACTATTTGCTGTGTTCCATCTATGCTCTGAATTTCCGTCAGAAGATTTTGAAGTTTGCTAAATTTGCTAAATTTGCAGGTATTCCTTAGTTCTTCATTTAGTCTGCTTATTAGATGGTGAAACATCGTTGCTGCGTTTTAATTGAATGTGACTCTTGCTTTGTTGCAAAAATATTGTGGCATGTATTGGTTATGTCATGCCTGTCAATAAAATCTTAGGTATTAGTTTTTTGCCTAATTTAAAATGTTCCTTATGAGATGGTGAAACACCCTTCATGTGTTTCAACTGATTCTTAAAATAGGCATAAACTTATTGGAGAAATAACTTTAGTGAAAACAATAAGAATAGGGAAAATAAAGAGTGAAAATCGGGATTTGGAAATCCAAAATATTTGAAATAGGAATACCGACATGTTCCTATTTGAACACATACGATTTCTTGATATGTTGCAAAATTTGATATCGGAATATGGCACGTTCCTTATTTCTACAAAATACAACATAGATTTCCAAATACCGAAGTGTCGGAAATTGGAAATGGGAACATGGACATCTTTGTATTTGAACACATAGGATTTATGTATATGTCGCAAAATTGGATCATTTTTAATCTCGCTAAATTTGCACGTATTGCTTACTTCTTCATTTAGTTTGCTTATTAAATGGTGAAACACGGTTGCTGTGTTTTAATTGAATGTGACTTTTGCTTTGTTGTTGTGTTTTAATTGAATGTGATGCCTGTGAATAAAATGTTAGGTATTAGTTTTTTGCCTAATTTAAAATGTTCCTTATGAGATGGTGAAACACTCTTCCCGTGTTTCAATTGATTTTTACCATGGAAATTTAATTTTGTTCATTTCAAAGTAATTACATCTTCAAATAGAATATTGTCGATTTCCTATTTGAGGATATCGGAAACGATTTCCAATATTTCGGATATTTTATAATATTTATATAATTATATGGAAATAAACAATCCATGGAGTTTGTTGAGTTTGCAAAATCATCCATGTTATATGTTGATAAATTAAATTAATAATGTACCTATTGAGCAAACTATAAAATATTATGGCATAGTATATGATCCCACTGGTATTAACTAATAACTAATGAACAATAATTACTATTGATAAACTATAGTAATTATCTCAATATGGCTTCGTTTGATATAAATGTATAATATTAATTTATACTTAGGACTAATTAATACCTAATTGTATTTTATAGTGCGCCAATTATTACATTATCAGGTTATACTTATTAATATAATAACTAATGGACTCGATCCCCAAACAGATGATAGCCTATACCAACACTATCAGAAACCCCAACTTACAGTTTAGCAGTCGTTGAACGAAAATAAGGACGGATAATTTTTATTATGTGGAAGACACAATTATGCAATTAATAACTTAGGGATATAATAATAAAATCGGAAATCGGGTATAAGTAATATATTAACCATTAAAATCTTAACTTATCTCTTGTGACACAATCTTCGAAAATGTTAGCATCTCCAGCTTCCCGATTTCCGAGTAACATTTGTATATAACATTAAAAAAACAAAATGCAAATATTTAAATATTTATTGTGTATAACATTAAAAAAAACAAAATAAAATGCTCATGTTTACGTAATATTTGTATATAACATTAAAAAAACATTAACTTTTCTCTTGTGCCACAATCTCCGAAAATCTTAGCTTTTCCAGCTTCCCGATTTCTAAGTAATATTTGTATATAACATTAAAGAAAAACAAATTTAAGTATTTAAATAATATTTGTATATAACATTAAAAAAAACAAAACAATGTGTAGAACAACACAACCAGCCGAAAATGTAGAGCCAAACGGAAAATTGTAAACATAAAACATAAATTTCCCAATTCCGAAATGTCAGAAATTTACAATAGGAACATGGACTTGTTCGTATTTGAACACGTTCAATTTTCGGAATCGAAAATGTCGGTTATTCGAAAACATAGAACATACAATTTCTGCAATTGTAAATGTCGCAAAATTGGAAAATATGCTTTTCCTTGTTCGCAAAACGTAAACAAATTAAAAATGTATTTGAGTTCAAATGATATTTATTCAAATGTATCTACAGATCGGAAATCAGGAAATAAGATAAAAATAAATGAAACAAATACTTTTTTGATTTTCGCATTCGAAAATTGGAAATGAGACCAATACACTTGCGAGAAAAAATGCTATGAGTTTTTTCATTTAGGATCTTTCATTTGTTTGAACCTGAGTTTAAATTAGGTAAAATTGGGAATTTTCAATTCTAAATGTCGGAAATTGAAGATAGGAACATCGACATGTTTGTATTTGAACACATCAGATTTCAGGATATGTTGCAAAATAAAAAATCGGAATATACAATGTTCCTTATTGGAAAACAGAGGACATACATTTCAGCATTCCAAAATGTCAACAATCAGCAATACGAAAATGGACATGTTCGTATTTCAACACATACGATTTCTACTCGATACGTTTATAGTTCAAACAGATTGAAACCACAGTAATTAAATATGTTAATGAATAACAACAACCAGAATAATGGAATATGTTAATGCGAAGAATTTTGTTTTTATATATCCATTTTATACTGGACAAATGATTACGTTACATTCCAATTCTTTTTTTTATATTTCCATTCTCTATTTCATTTCACAGGAAAAAATAACCATTATGTTATGGAGATGATCGTAACTGAAGATTCTATTTCACTATTGCTACATGGTGCTGTCAACCTTTCTCCACTGGTACAGGTCTCCATATTAAACCAAGTGAATTCACTCAACTCATCATCTATTCGGTTTCGAATCTCTATTTCAGACAGCCTTCACAAGCATGAGCTACTTCTTCTAGTTATATATAGTCACCTTGTAGAAAATGGACGGCTAAAACAAGGAACTATAATCAAAATTACCCAATGTTCATGCAACATTGTACGTAATATAACGTACGTTCAATTTCCTCTCTCTTTTCCTCTCAATCAATTTTACACTATTCACACATTCAATGTTTGTCTCACATTCACGTCTAATATACTTCATCTCACAGGACTATCGCATTGATTGCACTCGTGGTTGTCAAAGTTGATGCAGAAATTATTGGTAATCCTGCACCTTACCACTTACTTGTAGCTTCTTCTTCTCAAAGTAGTTGTTCTGTTCCACTAAACACTAGCTCAATAAATCAAAATCCTGGCTTAGCTGGATCGACTATCCCATTCACATCACTCTCCTCTTCTACCAAGGTTTGGAACATTCAAGGCAAAGTTACTCCCAAAACAGACATACATGAATATGGAAACCAACGAGGATCTGGAAAAGTGTTTGGTTTTGACCTTGTTGATGCTTCACACAATGAAATACATATTTCTGCATTCAATGAATTGGCACTCTCTTTGTATGACCAAATAGAAAATGGAATAGTGTACATTGTATCAAATGCACAGTTAAAGCATCCAATCCAATTTTCAACCATTTGAAAAGCCATAACGAGATTTTTCTAGGTTCCACTTCAACCTTTCAAGCATGCTTAGATGAATATCCCTTAATACCTTTATGTTGCTTTAACTTTAAAACTATTAAGGAGATTCAATTTATACTAGTAAATTCCATGGTTGACCTTGGTGGACTTGTCATTTCAGTTTCACCTACATCCACGATACGAAAACGAGATGGTGTTGGAACTATTAAGCGAACCATTGGACTTTGTGACATGTCAGGGTACAGTATTGACATAACACTTTTGGGAGAGCATTGCCAAATTCAAGGAGTTGAGCTTGCCAGCCTTCGCGATTTACCTACTCCTCCAGCAGTAGTGATCAAGGGCAGTTGTGTTAAAGATTTTAATGGAAAATCCGTTGGCACTATTTCCAACTCTACTATATTTATAAACCCAAATATTGAACAAACATCAATTCTCCAAATATGGTTTAACGACAATGGATTTCGTTCAACATCTTCGTCTTTGAGTCACAAATTCAGTGCCTCTAATTCTGCTCGTCGGAAAGTCATTACCATCAATGAGCTACAAACTCTTCAGGAATTTGAAAAAGATGTTTGGTATTCTCTTGCTGCAACCATCACAAATGTTAACATGGATGACTTTCATTTCCTTGCATGCCCTCTTCTTGTTGATGGTATATAATGCATGAAAAAGATTGCCAACAAAGTTGGAGACATTTGGCATTGTGGTAAATGTGATGGGGAGTTTGCTAAATGTGACTATCGATATATCCTAAAGGTTGACTTGGAAGATGTAACTGGAAATCTTCATGGTTTGATCGCTTTTGATGATGCTGCAAACCAACTCATGGGCATCTTAGCAAAAGATCTTTGTCTTCTCGAAACTGAATCAAAATCAATTGTTGAAATAGTCCAAAGAATTTGCAAGAAACAATTACTTCTTACTGTTTCAATAAGAACAAATATGTTCTGCGGAAATGCACGCCTAAAAGTTGTAATTGTGATGGTTGAAAATACATCATCAACAACGTCACTTGATACATAAATATATAAGTTTGTTCAACCTGATATATAGGCATATCCTTTATTGTTTGTAATGAATGTTTTGATGATCTCAGGAAAAGAGATGCGTCTTCTGTCAACTGAATCAACATCAATTGTTCAAATTGGACACCTAAAAGTTGTAATTGTCATGGTTGAAAATACCTCATCAACAACTTCACCGCAAATGAATCATATTTCTGATTCCGGAAATCCTATGTTTTCCAATAACAAACACCCTAAGTTCCGATTTTGCGAAATATGTGCTTGTTGTTATTAATTTCTCAAAATTTAATAACTATGTTTTCCAATAACAAACACCCTAAGTTCCGATTTTGCGAAATATGTGCTTGTTGTTATTAATTTCTCAAAATTTAATAACTATGTTTTCCAATAAGGAACACCCTATATCCTGATTTCCAATTCCCCAATTTCTGAAATTACGTTTATATATAAATAATAACTTATGTCTGCGTACCTCTTCATTTACTCGTTTTAATTAATGAACTTAGCCTAAATCTATAAGGATACTACAAATTTTTGCTAATATCTTTTTCGTTATTGTTCTCCAGTAGTGGTCAATTAAAAACTATTGTTTGAAGCTTGTGAGGAATTTAGACACCAAATTTGTCAGGTCAATATATAGAATCAAACCAAGCTTAGACTCCAAATTTCCGATAAAAAATTTGGAAAATAACCGATATATAGAATCAAACCAAGTTATTTTTCGCGAAGGAATAACTTAAGCGAAAATTTCGATTTCCAAAATCTCGGAAATAGTAGGTATCGAATATTGGGACTAAGAACATGGACATGTTCGTATTTTAACACATAGGATTTCTGTATATGTTGCAAAATCAGAAATAGGGTCATAACATGTTTGTTATTTTCACACGTAAATTTTCTGGAATCCGAAATGTCAGTTATTGGAAAACATATGACATAGAATTTATACAATCCTAAATGTTGATACTTGTGGATTCCGTCCAAGATACAGATTCGAAACCGAATAAATGATGAGTTGAATAAGTTCACTTGAATAATGGATTTCGTTTGAGCTATAGATGCTTAGCATAAATCTCTGCTGCACTATGAAGCTCTACTTCATCCATTTTGAATGAGGCTATATTCGGCCCAACATTTTGTTTTCCCTAAAGATTGTCAATTTCCTATTTCCAATTTTCGATTATCAAATATGGGAAACCAGAAACTAGAGAAAATTTTGGAAACCAAAGACTCGTACACTCATGTTTCGGTCGAAATAATTTGTTGGCTTCCCGATTTTCGATACACGATATTTTGAAACAATTACAATTGATCTCATGTAAATTACATTATGGTTAATTTGGTTATTATTTATTTATTCTTGGTTACCTACATGCAATGAGTTAATATTTGCTGTTTATCTTTTGCTTTATACCGATTAAATCTGTAGTTAACATTTTTACTATTTTGTTGCAGGCATTATGCCAAGTCATGACAATGAACAAGATAATGCATGAAGAACAATTGTATATGCAGAGAACAGAGATAAAAACAACAAGAGACAATGTCTTCTTTACAGAGCTGCATGGCTACTTGTGGATATGTCTTGTCCAGTTTCTCTTCTTGAACATTTCAACAGACCTTCGCTTCAACCATCCATGGTAAATCCATCAAGCACTCACCTCGATGATGCACATCAACGATTTTGTAAAAAAATGGACCAACTGCGTGATATGCATGTATGCTCAATTTGCAAAGAATATTATCCTGGTATTGTAACGAAAAAAATCCATGATGCATATACTTGTTCTCGTTGTATTCTAGAACGAAAGTCCATCGCTTTTCATTTGGAAACAATATGGATCCAGGCATCCAATCACCTGTACTCGCAGCACTTACATAGGTTGAAGAAATGCTGATTAGTCACGCTAACCCATTTTTACAAGTTACACATGCTCATGGTGGTCAATATAAATATTCTG
This sequence comes from Pseudotsuga menziesii, assembly GCA_001517045.1. NCBI lineage: Eukaryota > Viridiplantae > Streptophyta > Pinopsida > Pinales > Pinaceae > Pseudotsuga > Pseudotsuga menziesii. Next base: position 299,786 of record LPNX010510607.1, read on the forward strand.
GACATACTATTTGCTTCCCCCAGGACATTTCCAATATTGCCAAATCCCTGCCCCATTTAATATCAAAAGTTGACATCTTTGTTGTTCGCAAATGCAACTCTAAAAACAATCCATATGAACTGTTTGTTAGTCGTACACGTGTTCTTGCTGCCCTTGAATACAAAATGGCAAACGGTCCATACTACAAGGATGTACAAGTCAACTTAGTTGCATTATATTCACTGCCTCTTGTCTCAACAGACATTTTACCTTGGATTCCGCATGTTAATAGCAATGATACATTATCTCATCAGCAAAGCTTGTCCTCTACAGTTGAACCGCCAAATTCATTTCAACCCTATGAAATGGAATCCTCCTCATTTATTTCAACACAACGTCATGCCAGAACCGAAGTTGAAGAAATTAGACAGTTGTTACATATACCAAATACTCCACTAGCACCTTCAATTGATTGGCCTCCTATAGGCATTTCACCTATCAATGAGTACAACACAAAAGGACTTCTTTCCATGGCTTTCCCAACTTTGTTCCCCACAGGTGCAACAATGCTTAAACAACCACACATTCATGAGGTTGATATGCACGAATATGCACTTCACCTAACTCACTATCATGGCAACATATTTGGGAAACATCCTCGATTCCGCTACTACATATACAATGTAATTATGCATCATCGGAGTAATGCTACAACCTCTATTTTCGTCAAAACTAATCTTGAAGATACACTACCTACGACAATACTTGAACTTGTTAACCAATTGCAAGACATGTCTAATCATAAAATTGGTGAGCGGGTTGCAAGGTTTGGATATTCATTACGTGGAACATGTTCATATTGGAACAAAAGTAGAGCTGAACTAACTAATATGATCAATCAACAAGGTACACCAACTTTCTTCTTTACCTTTAGTGCAACTGATACAAAATGGCTAGATTTACAGGCTCTGATGCTTGCTGCAAGTTCTACCGATTTAGCTCAAGACTACCAATGCAAAGTTCACAACATCATATCAAATCCACATATTACATCACAATACATGCACAATATATTCAAGACATTCCTTCAAGAGGTGCTTGAAAAAGGTTTTCATATAACAAATTCTTGGTGCAGGTATTTTACCATCTCTTCGTTCTTATTTTTCTCTTTGTATTTTTCACTTTATATATTTTGATTTCTAATATATTAATTTTCCTTCGATGTAGGTATGAATGGGAACATATAGGATCGACACACATTCATGGCTTTATTTGGTTGGCAGATGCACCAAATATGGACACTTTAGATTGGGAAGATATTGTTGCAGTTGAAGCTGCATTTTTTTTTGGACACATATGTTACAGCTTGGAATCCTTGTGATACGCACTTGTCAACATCCGAGTTGCACCATTCTACAGAAAATGATCCATGCAGTCTTGCATCACCATCCATATTTGCATCAAACTACTCAGTTGACTATAAAGAACTTGTAAATTTTGTTCAAAGGCACACTAGATGCTCAGAATCAACTTGCCTTTGCCAAAAAGGAACATCAGTGAAATGTCGCTATGGTTTTCCATATGAGTTGCAAGCTACTTCTTCAATATTCATTGATGGAAATGGACGTAAAACATACAATCCTGCAAGAAATGATTCTCTTCTCAATATTCACAACCCTATCATGCTTTCAATATGGAGAGCTAATGTTGATTGCCAATCTGTTCTTTGTAAACATGATGTTCTCAAATACATCTCAAAGTATGCATCAAAAGTAGAGCCAAAATAAAAAATCTACCATACAATTCTCTCTCGCCTTGCACATGCAACACCAAGTGACGGTCCCATTCTTTAGCCAATCAAACAATTGCTTGCCCAAATAGTTGCAGAATGAGACATTAGTGCACAAGAGACATGCCACATGCTGCAAAAACTCCCACTTTTTCTTTGCAGCTGTCACTTCTTTTCGCTCAATGTGAGTCAAAATGTCTTTCGATGTGTTTGTAATGGCGCTAATGACATCCCTCCAACTCCGCCCTTTATATTTGCATACATGCAAAGACCGCTAGCTCTTGAACATCTAACCCTACTTGAAGCTACTTGTTCTTGGTCTTTCTCTGCTAATAGGAAAAAAAATCCATGGAAACAAAACTTGCATCACAAAATTGTTAGAGTCTATCCACAATTCCTTTCCATTCCTGCCTTTGACTCTTCATCTTTTGAACCATTTTGTTGGAGCGAACTTCTTCTATACAAAGATTTTCGTTCCATCCCTTAGGATATTGGAACAACAACTTGTGAAATTATTTCTCATTGGCAACAGATTAAAGGCACATATACTATCTAGCATGTTGAACGTGCATAGGAAGAACCCTGTACACCTTTATCCGATGATTCAAACTCCCATGCTATAAACTTTCCCTTGTCCAATAACATGGATGAATGGGAACTTATCTCTCAAATGCGACCAGGCAACATCATTCAAATTAATGATCTTGAAATGCTTGGACATCTTGATTTTGACAAACTTCACAATTGGACACATAACAATATAACCAATGACTTCCATCCTACATAAACATCATTTATTGACTTTGATCGCTTGTCCACGTAGCTACATGAAGACAACCTATCGTTGTCCAATTCACCTGATTCCTTGTCTCCCACTCAACGCATGGCCTTTGATATTGTAATTTCTTATTTTAGAAACACTACATCCGCTCCATCATTGAAAATGGTGATTCAAGGTACTGTAGGAACTGGGAAATCTTACCTGACATCTTGCTTAAAATCTGCACTACAAACTCCATGTGAACAAAGTGGCTGCGTACTTCTTCTCCTTGCTCCAACTGGTGTTGCTGCTTTTATTATACATGCATCTACAATACATTCTGCTCTTCAAATACCAATTGGTGAAATGCAACCCCTTAAAGGCCAATCCCTTTCAAAACTTCAAGAAGAACTCTGGCATATTTTCTATATTCTCACAGATGAAATGAGCTTTATCGGACCAAAAATGTTGACTCAGATTGATGCACGATTACGTCTGGCTTTCCCCTCAAATTGTAAAATGCCATTTGGTGGTTGTTCCATAATACTTGTTGGTGACTTTGGACAATTTCCTCCTGTAAAGGACATCCCGATGTATGCAGGCTCATTCGTTGGAACAACTTTGTGTCATACATTTGATACTTTTATCACGCTAGAAACAATTTTTCGACAACAAGGAAATAGCCCTTCTCAAACTGCCTTTCAGCAACTCTTGCTAAACCTGCGAAATGGAAGACCAACTGTTGAAGACTAGGCACTCCTAATGAAAGGAACAAGCTCATGCCTTTCAGATGTGGAAAACTCCTCTTTTCAACAATCTATCCACTTATATCCCACCAATATCTTTGTTGCACTGCACAATAAACACATGTTGAAACAACTTAATATGCCAATTTCACATTACTTCGCAGAACAAAGGAACAAACATGGCTAGGGATCCATTGACGATGAGCAATTGCCATTAAAGGTCCTTCTTGCTATTGGTCAACAAGTCATGTTAACTGCTAATTTATGGGTTCAAGCAGGACTTGTTAATGACTCACTTGGAATAGTCATTGACATTGTCTACAAGTCCAATGGACAACCTCCTAGCTTACCATATTTTGTTGTTGTCGAATTCCTCTATTACAAAGGAATTCCTCTATTACAAAGGACCCTTATGGGATGTTTTAAATCCTACTTATGTTCCAATATCTCCTATAACAAGGGGATCCCGTAGGCAAGTACCACTTCGTATGGCATGGGGTTTAACAATTCATAAATCCCAAGGCATGACTCTAAAAAATGTTACAATAGATATTGGAAACACTGATAGACAAGGACTCACATTCACTACAACATCAAGAGTTACATCTCTTTCAGGCCTTTGCATTTCTCCAGCTTTCTCTTTTTCCAGATACCCTCGAATGCAAGACAATCCATTTGTCCAACGTAGGAAACAAGAGGAAAGATTAATTGCTTCAAAGTCTTTAAAAGAAAATTGTGGTTGAACCTTCTCATTATTTGCTCTACAAATGTATTATTTTTTTTACCACTTGTTAATCTAAAGCATCATTGTATTCTCCATCAAATGCGCCTCGAATAGCTACAAATGCATAGCACATTTCTCTAATGCACTGTGAAGCTCTACTTCAGACATATACAATTTAGGTGGATTCCAATATTTCCGATTTCTAATTATTGGTTATCGCAAATTGAAAATTCCAATTTTTGTTAAGGTTATTTGGGGTATCCGCTATTTTCGAAATTGGAAACCGGATGCTCAATTTTTTGTTGACTTTCACATTTTCGATTTTCAACATTTTTCATATCGGAATTTTGGAAATCACCAAATTATTTCAACAAAAAACGTTAATCTAAGGTTTTCGATATCCGAACTATCGGAAATCGCAAATGTAGAATACCCTAAATCCATTTCAATTTGTTTTCATCCATCTCTTTTTATTTCTAACTTCATTCTTTTATTGCTTTTATTTCAATTTGTTTTTATCAATTATTACGACTTATATCAATGGATAAAAACACAGATTGATATAAGGAATCAATTGATATAGAACAATAAGAAATCATATAATGTGTTCTACGAAAATAATAAAAATGTAACTTTCTTCAAATTTTACAGGAAATACGACAGTTATTATATATGATGAAATAATTAACGTATAACAATTTTAGACCAACTCTTATTTCCTTAAATGAACTTTAAATAAACAACTTTTTTTTATTTTCAAATTTTGATTTTTCAATTTCCGAAACACAAAATCGAATTTCCAAAATTCAAAATAAAAAATCGCAAAGTTAAATTTTACTTATGGGTATTTGTCTTATTTGCGATTTCTCATTTCCGATATTTCCCATATTGGAAACGTGAGACTCAAGTTATTGTTCAAATGATTTTTAAATTTTCCATTTGCAAAACATGATAGCCACCTATTTCCTATTTCCCATTTTCGGGTATTGGAAATAGAGAAAAATAATTTGCTCGCTTCCCGATTTCCTATTCCCGATATTACTTAAAAATTACTAGGTATAAATATTACTTAAATATTTGCATTTTTCTATTTTTTTTAATGTTATATACAAATATTACTTAAACATTTGCATTTTCTTTTGTTTTTTTAATGTTATATACAAATATTATTTAAATATTTACATATTTTTTTAGTGTATACAAATGTTACTCGGAAATCGGGAAGCTGGAGAAGCTAATATTACAAATGTTTATTGGTACACTCTAATATATATTGGATCCGAAACTATTTAGAGTTTGTAATGTACACTGGATAATAATGTAATGAGTTTTATTAAAGAAATAATGTAATGTATATGATTTCCTATTTCCAATTTTAAACAAAGATAAGTTAGAAAGGTTCAGTTTCGAAAGCACAGTTCTTTTCCGCATTCACGATTTCCAATTTTTGATATCTCAGATATCGAACAAAATAGACACAATTTTTTTGCTCAAATGATTTAAATGTTAACATTTCAATTATTTCTATGTCAAATTTTGTAAGCGAAAATCTTTGCAAAATATTGACAAAATGTTTAATTTTTCAGTAACATGTTTACAAATTGTTTATGTTGTAATTTTCAAAATCAAAGCATATTTTTCAGAAAAACATCTAAATATATAAAAAAAAATAGCTGGGGGACCATGATAAGAGACTTGTCTTGAATATACCAACAAGTATAATGCAGACTCAATTTTTTGTTGAAATGATATCTTTGGAAACCACAAACTCAAATTTATGTTAGGGTATTACCCTTATTCGCGATTTCCTATTCCCGATATCTCGGATATTCGCATGTTGACAATGGAAAATATATTCACATAGAATGTTATCTCCTATAAAATCGGCTTTCAATTCCACTTTGTAGAAGGATCACACTCCTCTTTTATTCTCCTCCCATTCTTGAATTTGATACAAATAACACTCGCGAACACATAATATCATTTGGACCTCATTCATATATATAAACGTTGTTCTTCCTATTTCTATAAATGTTAATTCGAAAATATCTAGATTCAAAAATCTCGAATTCTATTTCCATTTTTATTTCACACCTTACTGAACATTTTATTCCCATTCTGCAATTTCAGAAACACAATACGCAATATCCTAAAACCGATATGGGAAAACACAAAAGTCAAATTTCTCTTAGGGTATTTCCCTTATTTGCGATTTCCTATTCCTGATATTTCGGATATCGGAGAACGAACACTCAATTTTTTTGCTCAAATGATTTGAAATCTTAACATTCGAGTTATTTCTATGTCAAATGTTGTAAATGAAAATGTTTACAAAATATCTAAAAACATCTGCATATATAATAAAAACATATACCTAGCAGGACCATGATAAGACAACTCTCCTGAATATACCTGCACTAATTCATTATGGAGAAATCTCAAAATCGTGAGGAGTAATGACTTTGAAATATGATGTGCAGAACGATGAGACTCCTCTTTAATTCCATCATAATGCTGCCAAATTCTGCTATAAAGTCATCATATTAATCGTAGAAGTGAGTCTTACCCTCACTTCTTTTTAGCCTTAAATGATCTCATAATGTATCAACTCCACATTTGTCACCTGATCGATCCCTTCTTATAATGGTATAAATTTTTTGTTGTTGCTTAATGATTAAATATATCAAAAATCTTGGTTAATCATTAAATTATCGTAAATATCACGTGCTCCAAACATAACAATAAATAATATCCATTTTTCTCGGTTTCCAATACCCGAAAATGAGAAATAGGAAATAGGAAATAGACAATCTTTAAATAATATTTACATATAATTTAAATTTTAACATAAACTTGAGTCTCTGGTTTTCGATATCCTAAATATCGAAAATCGGAAATCGAGTATAAGTAATATCTTAACCATTAAACCTATGATTCCGAAATCCGAAATATCCACCTTATTAAAACTAAAATCTTTAATGGTTAAGATAAATAATATCAAAAATCTGATATAATATTAAAATCGGAAATTGGCTATAAGTAATATATTAACCATTAAAATATCATATACCCAAATCAATATAATCATATACCCAAATAAATATCATATACCCAAATCAAGATAATCACGCACATTAAATCTTTAAACTTTATATTTATTAAGAGAAATAAACGAAATAAAACCAAGTTTACAGCCCAAAGCTCCACCATAAGTTCTATGACAATAATAGACACAGTCAAAATAAAGCCATGAAAAATAACAAAGAGCGAATTTAAAATAGGCATAAACTTAGCAAAGAAATAACTTCTGCGAACATTATACCAACAGTGAAAATAAAACGTGAAAACCAATTTCATATACTGACAAACTCCATTTTACTACAAATCATACCATATGGTCTTTCGGAACATGAGCAGTTTATAATTTCAACACGTACAATATTCGGAATCCTCATTGTCGAAAATCAATAACAAGAACATATGTGATATATGTTAATCAATAACAACACGCACATATTGAACTTGCAGAAAAAAAAGGTTCCATAATTTAAGAAGTCGAAAGTCACAAAATATTACAGAAAAATGATATTTCTGATCAACTGAATAAAGTGCTATAACAACCACTCTAATCCTTTAAAAGCAAAAAAATGTACAGTTCAACTGTACCAAGCATAAAAACGATACAGAAAATGAACGTTGCAGCCTAAGTAAAGGTTATAGAAAATTACAGACATATTCAAATGAGCCACAATAACCCATGTGATATATGGGGGGCTACGTACAAAATTACTATCAACACATGTTTACGAAGAGACCTTGAAATATAAATAACATAATAAACTTAGAGGTAAACAAAAGGCAACAAAAGTTAAAAAAAACAAAGTGAAACAAGATCATGAGTTAGCACAACTCGTAGTGACAGCTGGATCCTGCGTGTTCGACGTTTCCTCAGCCATAAGAAAAGGCCCACATACTTGCTTTTCTGACAATGGTAGACTGCGCTTCAAAGGAAGAACAACTGCTTTCCCTAGAGAGGCATCCGTTTCCCCCCTAGAAGGATTCACGTTTTTGATAGAAGAATTTACTTTCCTTGCAGAAGCATCACATTCCTCACCTCCTTTGAAAAGCTCACTAATTGTAACAAGAACTGTAGATACAGCGAGTATCATAGGAGCAGGGTCAACATTCATTTCTGGAGCCATAGAGACATTTTCGCTACCTCCATCACCCAAGGAATCAACTCCCACAGCTAATTGTTTCCACATGTCCATCATATCTCTCTCCATGATAAGGATATTTAACTCCAACATTTTCGACGTAGCCTCTGAAATTGCCAACTTACTACTATCCCATTTCCCTAGCATTTCTTCCATGAGTAACCCCATCATGTTTTTAACAATCCAACAGTGATTCAGGCTTGCCCCATCAATATCGCGAGCAATATACTCGTTTACCAGCCTCCTCTCCTAGCCATCTATTATGGACTTAACTTGCGGAGAAATATCGTTGTTGTAACCATATATTTTTGTCATGCACGCCCCTCGTTTCCCATGACCAGCACGACAAGACGTGGCATGTCGCTTGGACATAGTATGCTGGTTCAGATTCAAAAGAAAACGGAAAAACAAACACAGAACGGTTCTACAACAAAAACACAAAATAACAACAATAAACCAAGATCCAATCACTTAGGCAAGAAATAGCTGAACCAAATCACCATGCTAAAACCAACAGGAGACCATTAATGGAGACAAAACATTGATGTACCACATCGAGTTACTGGCCAAGCGAAATTGTACTGTCACGACATAACGAAATGACCATTGCATCAAATAATCCCTTAACTCGATAGCTACGGTATCCTGAATTGAAGCTGTTACGTGCTCAAAAAGCTTCGTCGACAACAACAATTTAATGTCGTCTCGGACAAAATGAAAGTAGAAATGTCAATACCGAATCAACTTTAATCCCAGCGTTAAAAATCAACTCATCAGGGAGTTGGCCACCCTGCACAAAAAGACCCGCTTCATTAATGCATAATGAGTACAACGTCAATCTGCGATAAGTAAATTATAAATTTTAATTTACTGTATAAATTAAAATTTATAATTAAATAAAAATTTATAATTCTTTAAAATATTATATTTTAAATCACTTTTTAAATCATTTCTGCAAATAAAAATAATTCATACAATTTCGAAAATCAATACCAAATTTCCGAAATCGGATGTCGAGTACCGGGAATTCCATTTTTTCTTAAGGTTATTACTGCTATCGAACATTTGCAATTCACGATAATTAAATTTGAAATATCGGAAATCCAATATAACAATAAACATTACAATTAAAATAACCGATCTTTCGACCACTTTCTAATATTGAAAATCGCAAATCGCAAATCTACGAAATTATTTCAACACATACTGTACAATATCAAAATAACCTTAACAAAATTGAATTTTCCAATTTCCGATACCGACAAATCTCTGAAGTTTTCTATTTTCAAATAAATAAATGTCGAAGATAGTATTTCCGATTCCCAATACCCGAAAATCGCAAAATAGAAAAAACAACATGGGCAACCTTTAAATAATCGAGCCATTTCTTTAAGTCTAATATGCAAAACTATTTTGAGTTCAATTCAGACTGTCTTTCAGGTCGCGACACCAGTACCCTCAAACCTAACTGTATTTCATTAACATATTCTAAAACAAGTTACAAAGTTAAAATTACTTTAAGCAAACATGCAAATCAAAATTAACATATTGCCAATTAATGTACAAACATGCGAATCAAATTTACTTATTTCAATTTAATTTATATCACCTTAGAATTTAAGTGTTCAAGATATACAAATTGCAAAAAAATTGTTTCTTCCACTTACACAATAACTCCAAATTCACACCAAAACATGCAATTGCACAAATAAATAGTTTCTATCTTTGATCAAGGGAAGAACGCCATTTGGCAAATATATCCAGAATGTCATTAACTTCCTCAAAATGATCATCCCTCAACTGAATATCGTTCTTTCAAATTTGGGACAAAATTTCCACCCTTGTCATTTTTTCCATTCTTTAATGAACAGTTCTATCCGAGCTATGGAAGCATGGGGAACTTCTATCCATTTCTTTATCTCTCTCACCGTTAACTCACTAATTTGTTGAATCAACTCTTTGCTATGATCAAATTGCTTTTCCACTTCTTCCAAATGAACTTTAGGACAAACTACCTCACTGAGAGGTGTTATAGCGGATTTCACCACACTAGGTGAATCACACATTGTATGGCCTTCCCCTGTCCCGCTGCAGACTCAATAGCCCATATGGACCACTTTTTGTCTTTTGATGTATCCTTGACCATCCCTAAAAACATAAGAAAAGTGATATACACGGCTTTTTCCCCGATAACCGCGTACATACACGAATATTCCCTCTATAGTCATGTACATCGGGATGTGTACATAATCCAAAACCTTTTGGAGCATTCCTTGACTTGGATCTGACTCATATGACTCCTGGCCTTCCATATGCCTTGATATCGCACGGATTCGACCTTTCAGTATCCCTTTGAAAAGCTATATAAGGAACCCTTGAGACATTG
>LPNX010510619.1:3071-18532 GCA_001517045.1 Pseudotsuga menziesii
ATGATTTGAAAATCGCGCACGCGTTTTAGTGAAGCAAAACGCGCGCGCGTTTTAGTTGTCTACTATCTTAATTGGCATGCATGTTGGCAGCCTTGGGATTAGGCTTGGCAGGGTCGGGATTGCTTGGGATGATTTCTATTTTATGGATCAAGCGTGATTGACTTCATTCTACCATTGCATCTAAAAGGTCCATCAACTTCTTGCACACACCCCTATGTCACTTTGAACAATTCAACATATACATCCTCCCCTAAATAATATTTCACTAGAAAAGAGGAAGAATAAAAGTTTTCATCGTATCCCCAAACTTTTTTCAAAAACACTACTTAGCACATCCACATAGGTCAAACTTGGTGACTTATGAGGTACACGAGATATATGTCTTACATTGGTTGAAAAGACCCGTAGACTATTGGAGTTGTCCTTCAAAGGAGGAGAGGTCTATTTCCCAACATAATATTTAAGAGAAACCCCTCTTTCTCTTTCCCATGTCTTTTGAAAAAAAAGTTTGCAACATTGTACTACATGACCATATGAATGACACATTGCATATATGAAAGGAAAAGTGCAGTAATACTTAAACGTCTCTCCCTAGCACATTCAGTCAAACTTGGTGACTTATCACATCCATGAGATATCTTTGGCATTAGTTCAGAATTTCGTGAGACAACGAGAGTTGTCTTGGAAAGGAGAAGAGATGCAATAGTGCAAGGCTCGGAAAAGACCAAATCACCAACCTCTATCTCAATACTCTCAGTACTCTTAGATAGACCATCAAAGAGATCCATATTAAGCGATACTTTAACCTCATAATGATGACCACTATAGTTATACACAGATAGAACGACAAGGTTCTACTTATGAAATCCCCAAGATCTTAAGGTTTTATTTTTCTCAAAATGTATCATATTTGAAAAAAGACCAGAATATTCAAATAATCTTTTGTATTTTGGGCATACAGTTTCGTTCGTAACTCAGAATTGGGCGGACTTTGGACCATTGGAAAGGTATGGAAATTCTCTACAACTTTTTTTTTCCCTAAATCCTTACCATTTGTCCGGGGCTAATGTTTTAGTAATAAAACATCTTTTAAAAGATGTTTTTTTAAAATCATCCTTGAAAAGATGTTTGGTTACTAAAACACCCACTCCAGAAAAAGGTAGAGAATTAGGAAACAATCAACACAACTTGAGAATTTCAAGACCTTTCCAATGGTCCAACGTCCGCCCAATTCCGAGTTACAAGAGAAACGTTATGGCCAAAATTTGAAAGATTCCAAAAATCTTTTAACTTTTTGTTAAATAAAATACATTAGAAGAAGGTAGAATGTTTTGATCCCATACAAAGTTTTAGTTTTAAAGTTATAGAGACAAACCCAAGATCTAACGCAATGGTGAAGCTTTTCCACTTCTCCTTTCGGGTCAAATCATGGGTTACAAAACTTCAAGCAACCAGTTTTAATGAGGAGAACCTTGAAACCAACACCCACTTATGATTTTAACAATTAAATCATAGACCATCCGTAGCGAATTACCCGTTTTTAAATAACTTAATCCAATCATGAAGATTATTTTTTGAAATATGAACCCAAAAAACTGGCCTATCGGGCATAATGTTCAACTGGAATGTCAGCACCCGTTGTCATCCTTCCACTTGTTGCACCTTCTGTTTAATCACCTTCTTCCTATTCTTTTTCAGTGGCCAAACCCTTCAGACACAAAGACCAAACCACTCACGCAACCAACACAAACCAAACAGGCTAGATCCATAGAATTCCCCCATAACCATCGCAAAAACCCAGTTGCACATCAATCTCGTGGAGCGAAGAGGATATGAAATCCGAAGGGCTATCAAAGATATATCTATTCATCTCCACCAAACGTTTTGGCTCCAATGGAGAAACAGGGAGAAGATAGGAAGGTTCACGAAAACTGGAAGTAGTGAACCTAACACAAAATACTCGACTGGATAACCATTACTCACATCGTGCTTCAGTACTGCCCTCATCACTTGGAGTCACCTGTTTCTCCATTCTTTTGCGACCTCCCTCACAAGAATGATCAATGAGACTTGCACTCTGGGCCTCCAAATCCCCTCCTAGATGTAAACCTGAAGTAAAGTTGTAACTGTGAGTTACAGTATGGGAAAATCATTTGCTCCTCAATCATATACGGATTATAGTCTACCAACATTTGCTCCTCAATCAGATACGGATTGAGCCATTCAAGGAGCAGAGTCAACTGGGGCAAGGAGGACAGCAACTGTTAGACTCTGGCTTTTTCTCTTTGGATGGAGGGAATCAACAATCTAAATAAGCTCATTGACTGTAGTTTACCAAATAAGCTTCAAAGATTTTTAACAAGACCTAGTTTTTGTGATGAAAAGTATATAAGTATTGAATTTCATTTTTTTCCCAAACAAAGTAACACAGTCTGCTTTCAACCCCTGAAATCAAGGGTAGTTAATATGCCTCAAACTGGATCCCCTCAACTTAATGACCCTAGCTACTTCCCAATACCGTTCTACCACAGCTCCTTGAAATACCGTTCTACCACAGCCCCTTGAATTTCATCTGCAAACTAAAAATAAAACCAACGCTAGATGCGGTGTCTATCGTAAACAAGGTTACGATGTAGATGTTTCCGATGATGTTCGGTCGAAACCATATCATAAAGATTGTAGTTCTGGGTTTTGTAGAAAAGTTACTTCTCTCCATAGTATGCTTACTGGATAGGATCCCTTTATGATTGGTCCAGTCAAATACAATTCAAATTGAAGATATTAGGGTTTTGACGATATTGGTCCAGTCAAATACAATGCAAAGTGAAGATCGTATGCCTACACCTTTTTTAATCGAAACTTGTGTCAATTTATTGCTAGTCTATTTCGACCACGGACGGAAGTGATCAATTGGTTCTTCCATTTTCTTACTGAAAATATTTTTTACAATCACTGAAGCTTGTTACACCACCAAAACATTGTGCCCTAACAAGTTTCGGAATATTGACGGAACACGAATTCCCGCATCGTTCCATCAATAAATAGTATATTTGAGGAATCCCTTAGGGTTCTTCTGAAAGCTAGTTCGGCTGAGTGCAAAGGAGCCTGATCACTGGATGAAGAAACATTCAAGAAAGGAACATGGGATGTTCATGCAGTGCCCTACGTACCAAGATTATGACTACGGCTGAATATCTCATGAAAATAAATAATTTTGTTTAAAAGAACCAATAACGGAATGTCTCATGTACCTTTTATAAAAAATAAATTAGAATAAGTGCTTTGGCGTAACTTATGATAGGTTTTATATAACTTTATATTATAGGATTAATGTAGATCTTATAGAAAAACAATTTTGCAAGAAAAAAAACAATACCAGAATGTGTTATGTAAATTTTGAAATATTTTGAATGATTGCGTAAACCTGGTCTATATATTAAAAGTCAAATTGTCAAAATAAAATCCCATGTCATTGGACGTTCAAAAGGAACAAATCTGACTAATTGCAAATGATGGCTTGAATTCAAAGGTTGTAGATACAACTTTTGATGAACGATAACATTTATAAAACTGAGTTCGTTCCAATAAAATATATCTTTTTGGCAAAAAGGTTTGGAAAATTTGACTCGAAGAACAAAACAAAAATTCATCGTAACTACTAGAGAAATCAGAAAAATTGGAGAACAAAACCAAACTACAAATTGTTGGAAGGCATTACCAATTGCAGGGATATTTATTAGTTCAACCAGCCAGGCCGCCAATTGACAGGTGGATATCATCATCACTAAGGAAATGATCAGTCGATATCTGCATCATGATCAAGAGAACCGAACTCAGGATTCGATTTGTTGTCAGGACTTTCTGTAACGTTCGAATCCTGGGGCGAGCACCGTCTTCCCAGCAATGTCCCGTGATTGACAAACTCGTAAGCCAAACGAAATGCCAGCTCCCAATTGACAGAATTATTTTCTTCTACTGATTGAATGCCTTCATCTGAATCATGATCGAGAGAGTCGCTCTCAAGATTCAATTTGTCGTCAGGGCTTTTTGTGCTTTTCGAATCTTGGGAAGGCCAAGGTTTTCCCTGCAATGTCCCCCATGTGAGATACTCGTAAGCCATAGCACATGCTTGCGGGCAGACCAAATTCTTTTCATTTACTGGCGGCTGGGGCGATCGGCCACTTGATCCTGCTCTTACTTCATAGGGATGACGTTGTTTGTGCAGAGAGGAGAGTGTGGAGTAGTGGTCTGTGCCAGCATCATCCACTGGATTTCTTCCAGTGAAATCTCCTTCAAGCTTCTGTTTTTTGCAGTTATCCATATACATCCTCTAATAAGGGTTAGGGTAGGGATTATGGAGTGACAAGGGAATCGGCGAGAAGATGATCTATGGTTGTAACTTTTGACCTGGTTCAACGAGTCTCGGCCAAAAGGGGGATTTGAACAATGGCGGCGTGGTTGTGACCCGGTTACGAGACTCTCACGTAGAGCGGATGAGCGACGAGGGGAAATGGACGCTTGAGCTCAAATACAGCACAGTGCTACAGAGCTCTCCCACGAAGATCCTTCTAATGGAATGAAATTGGAACACAACAGACTTGCTTCTCCTTGTTAATAAACACGCCTTTATATAGATATGCTTAAACCCTAATTTGCACCCGACCCTCTGGCTAAGAATATTTTCCACTACGTCATAAATTAATAGTAAAATGGGTGAAGTCATTTAATGTTTGACTCTTCTTTAGAAGTTGTGATTATAATTTCAAATTAGTTTATTCACAATTTTTCATACCATGGCCGGTTTTAGAAACCACCGGCTTATAATTAAAAGAAAAGGAAATTATTTGTTTATTTAATAAACCCAAACCACCGGTTTATAATTAGAAGGAAAATAATTATTTATTTATTTAAGGTGTAGTATAATTGACGTATATAAAGTCACTTTTAAATTAAGATTTTATCAAAAAAAAATATTTACAAAATTTGGACAAAAAATGTAGAATATATAAATTAGTCCAAATTTATGTAATGTTATGGATAGGTTTTCAAAACTACGGACAAGTTTCTAAAACCATGAGTTTATTAATAAAATAAAAAATAAATATTTATTTTAATTAAATGTTAAAGTGTCTTTTCAAATAAACTCAATTATTTATGGAAGGTCTTATTATGTCCTTGACAAGGGGATATATATGAATCGCTCAGAAAGATTATTTGGATGAATTTGTAGCAATTTTAGAAAAACAATGGAAGTTAGACCAAGGTTGTGTATTATTTAATTTCTTTCTTATTTTCTTAGTTTCTTAAATGTCTATTTTTAAGGTTATTATTGGTCTAATGGAGATGGCGTCGCCTTGGGTTCCTGTGCCCCAAGACCCGACAGCGTTGCTGATATCAGCAATGCTATAATGATCATTGTAAATGAAACATTTAATCAATTAATTCTTAAACCTAGCAAAAGTAATGTAACCCAGGAATATTTTATACATATAATTAATTGCACTTTGAGTGGTGTCTTGCGCCCTGAAAAACTGTTTAACTTCGAGGCTTTGGAGCATTTGGATGTCAGCTTCAATAGTTTTACTGCCCTACCTATTCCTGCGGAGATGGGTCTTTTGAAAAACTTGAAATACCTCAACCTGTCAAGAGTTGGGTTTGCAGGTATCGTTCCATGGTAGCTCGGAAATCTGTCCAGCTTAACGGGACTCGATCTCTCCTCCTCTGATTCTATGTTGATAAGTCCAGACCTGTCATGGCTTACAAATCTCACGACCCTAAGAAATCTTTCTCTGGACAGAACTGATCTCTCACTAACTTCGTCCTCATGGGGACAATCTGTAAGTCATCTTTCTCAGCTCATAAATATTACAATGTCAAACTGCAGACTGAATGGTCCCATTCCCCCTTCCCTGCAGAACCTTGCTTCACTAGAAATTCTCCATCTGAATCGAAATAATTTTGAGTCCGAGTTCCCTACATGGGTAATGAAAATGACTAGCTTGGTCTCACTCCAGATTAGCAATGAAAATCTCAACAAATCTCTTCCTTTTGAACTCTCTCAGACGCCTAACATAAAAAGGATTTTCTTGGGAAATAATAAAATATCTGCCAATGTTTCTCAGATTTTTAGGGGCCAATGGAAGAGCCTGACCATTTTCAATATGCCAAACAATAGTTTGTATGGCTCCATACCACTTTCTATAGGAAAAATATCATCTCTGGCGCAGCTAGAACTGCACAGAAACAACTTGTTGGGAACTATTCCAAAGTCATTGGATTGTCTCCACTGGCTTACTGTACTAAAACTGAGCTACAACAAATTAAAAGGCCCTATCCCATTATCTCTAGGATCGTTGTCTAAACTCACCAATATCAGTCTTAATAATAACACTTTGAATGTAACAATCTCAGAGTCACATTTCCACAGTCTGAAAATACTGAAATATCTTGACATGTCCAGTAACAAATTAACCTACAAAATCTTCTCCAACTAGACTCCCCCATTTGATTTAGATCTGTTAAAACTATCTCATTGTCAAATAGAGAGGGGGCTTCCTCTTTTTCTAAAAACTCAAAGTTCTATGACCACACTGGACCTGTCCAATAACATCCTCACAGAACAAATCCCTCCATGGATCTAGAATCTTCCCAAACTCCAGAGGTTAGTCCTGTCATTCAATCAGTTGCATGGACCGATACCACCTCAGCTGTATAATTTGTCAAGATCATTGAAAGAAGTGGAGCTACGGGATAATCAGTTGCATGGCAATCTTCCCAACCCTACAAAAAGCTCTGTGGTAGGCTTCCCTTGGGAACTTGATCTGTCAATGAATAATATTATTGGTCCAATCCCCCAAGAAATCTACAAGATGTTGCATACTTCTAATTTTTTATCTCTAGCATGGAATAAACTGAAGGGTCGGATTCTTGCTTGCATTTGTGAGCAAAAAGAGTATCTAGAGGCTCTTGATCTTTCGGGCAATAAGCTTTATGGGAAGTTCCCTTCCAGTTTTAGCAATTGCTCTTCTTTGAAGGTATTGAATGTGGCAAATAATAGTTTGGAAGGAGATATACCGGTGGAATTGGGAAAATTGAAGAAACTTTAGGTATTGCACATCAACGACAACAAGTTAACAGGGCATGTTCCCTCGTCCTTGCGAAATTGCAAGATGTTGGAAATTTTAGATTTGAGTGGAAACAACATATCGGGCAAAGTGACTGAATGGATTGGGGATCTTTCAAAGCTTCGGGTACTCATTCTCAGATCAAATAAGCTAGAAGGTGAGATACCAATCCAGATTAGGTACCTACAGAAACTCCAAATTCCTGACCCGGCAATGAATCAACTGTCACGCTTGATACCACCACATCTCTCAAACTTATCAACATTGAGGAATGGATATAATTTCACAAGTTCGCAATCCAACTCTGCTATTAGATACACAAATTACTATAAAGAAGAACTTTACCTGACGGTCAAGGCTCAGATATAGCCCTATAAGAAAATCCTCTCGATTTTCACATTTCTAGACCTCTCGGCAAACAACCTTAGTGGTGACATCCCAGAGGACATGGGATATCTCAAGTGTGTAATTTCTTTGAATCTATCACATAATCATTTTGTGGAAAACATTCCAAAATAATTTGGCAGAATGGTAAATTTAGAAGCTTTAGATCTCTCTTGCAATGAGTTATCAGGAAGAATACTTGAAACGTTTGCAGATCTGGACTTCTTGGGCTATTTAAACCCGTCGAATAACAATCTGTTAGGCAGGATTCCAACTCTACCACATTTGTAGAAATTTGAGGAGTCTTTCATTCTCGGGTAATCCGGAGCTTTGTGGAGAACCGGTGCAAAGAAAATGCAACTATCCTACTTCTAATTTTGGCCAACGAGAGGAGGGTGATGAGAGTGTGCATTGGTGGAATTTGTGGGAAGTTGGAATGGGGATGGGAATTGCAATTGGGTTTGGAAGTGTGATTGGAGCGTTAGCTCTCAGCAGGAAATTGAACAGGCGATACTTCCAGTTTGTCGATGGCATTTTGAACTTCTTGTCAAGAGTACGGTAGGTTTACGTAGAATTTTTCCTTAAAAGTATGATTACTATGTATTTTTGAATTTTTCTTGAGGTTCTATAAAATGGAGAACAATATTCAACATGCAGTAGAATAATAAATGTTGTGACTGCTGCACTTTGGGCCTTTGGATCTCAAATAGATTGAAATCCAACGACCCATAGTGCAGCGGCTGCAGCATTTTTTACTCTGCTGCATGTAAAATATTTTTTTCCCTATCAAATTGTGTGATCTTAAATCTTACTAAAAATATGCTGCCCGAACATGCTGTGCTAATCAGCTTTTCGATCTAGAAGTTAAGAACAATAATGTATAGGGTTTATTTTGTAGGGCTATCTCACTATGATGTGTGGAATGGAATGTTTCTAGTTTTAATTTATTTATTTTTTATGCATTGTCCTTCTAAATATTTTAAATCTAATTTGAATGGATATGTTTTTTTATAAAGTACACTAAGGAGTTACACATCTCCCTCTATTGGATTGTAAAATGCACCTTTTGGGTGCAGCAAGTCTTCCGTTAAAAAAAATAGCTCCATATAAATAAAATATAAAATGGTTTAGCATAACTAATATTGTATTATTTTTAATTTAAATTGTAAAACCATAGAATAAATTGATGGATTGTAGTGATCGGTATTTGATTAGTGTTGGCCACTAGTAATTTGTATTAATTTGGCTATGCTTAATTTCAACCCTTTGAGATTGAAATTGATGTGAGTGTATATAGTTGTTAAATGGACCACTACTACACTACCCTACCTATGACAAGAAGCTATTTTCCTTGTACAAGCATTCAAGAAATGAAAACATTATCTAGACCTAGGAAAGGAAACCATAATCTACACCAATCACCAACTATTATAGAGGTTGTTGATTTAAATAAATATGCAACACGCAGGGCATTGTAATTTTATGGGATTTTAGCAACAATTCCCTTGATTGTAAAATACAAGAAAGTTTATGGAGAAAAGAAGAAAGGCATATCCGAAATACATGAGGCAAAGAAACCAAACAATCTCATAGAGAAGATTGGGTAATAACTTGAGAATAGTGGATAGAAGTATAAACTTAGATATGACGAATGTAACTTAACATATCACAAATTATATGTTGTGGGAAATCTCTATTTTTATCTCAATAAATAGCATTTACAAGAAGAAACCAAGAATTTGAAGCCTTTGAAATATGGACCTTTTGAAATAATTAAGCAAGTCAATGGTAATTCTTTCAAATTAAACCTAACTCCCTCAGGAGACTATACTCAGTGAACAATGTTGACAACTTGATCTTGTTTGAACTTTCCCAGTTAGATAGAGAAGAGGAAAAATAAGCTCTATCTAAAGTGTACTTTTTATTAAACATTCTTAAAGAATTGGAGGAGGACATAGTCCTTCATAAAATGGTCTTGGAGACTCTTAGAGGACAATAGGAAATTTAATAAATTGGAATTGAGGGACAAAATCCAAGGAAATCTAAGTGGTATGAGAGAAACCAAATTGTAGATAGGCTTGTACACCTTTTCTCACGAGATTTTGGAGACCAAAAGCCTCTCAATGGGGAGGTGTGATGTGAATGGATCCTTGAAGACTCAAATGGATAAGTTATTTTCTCTCATTAATTTTTTTGATTGAGAACCCTTATTAAACCCTCTTCAACAAGCATGATAAATTACCTTTTCTATGCATGTCCTTGACATGTAGATCCTGTGGTTATGAGAAGCACTGGAGGAGTTGAAGCAAAGATAATTCCTCTACTCTCTATCCTTCACAGAAAGAATGGGAAAATATGAAAAAAAATACTAAGGAAAGAAGGGGGTGTGGATTTTTTTATCATAACTTCTCACTCAACACAAGAACAAGGAAAACAATATTGAAATTGACTTAGGGATAGGAAAAAATGAATACTTTAGGGCACTAAGATGTTTCGACAAGGCAAAAGGTGGTGTTACATCTAGATTATGCACTTCATGTTAAAGGAAAAGAGTTAAGGCACAGTAAAAAAAAAGTAAGGGTCTTTGTGATTTAGAGAAGTGGCACATGATGTGGAGCAAGAATTAAGGGACTTGAGAGGCTCACTCTCCATGATCTACATATGTTCTAATGCAAAGTGTGTGGGGCCCTTAAAAGAGTTGATTCTAAGATACTAGTTTTCCCTTTTACATGTGATAGCAATTATTAAATGCATATGTACAAAAGTCTAAGAAGGAGGTTGAGGCCTGCGTGGATACAATGACATAGAGAGGAGGTTATCAAATAAGGACACATGGGAATACTATCAAATCTCAGGATATCATGTGTTCTCCAAGAAGGATGACCTACCTTCTAATCTTTTCTTTGTTTGGAATGTTGAGGGGGTTATGTCACTGAATCTTAGGGAAATGTTCTTGAAATATTTAGGGAGGTGGTTGAACTTCCAAATAGCTAGAATGAAAATATTTAAAAGAAGAGTATGTAAAAAAAATAGGTTCTATGGTACAACTAGAGGGAGGAGATCCTAGGAGAAATCGAAGAAAAGTAAGAGGATTGTCCATGGCTTGGGTTGATGTCAATTTTGCTTCGATTGTGGATAGTGAAGAGATAAATTAGACAAAGATTGATTTACTATTTTGTGGAATAGATCTAAATACAATGGAGTTCAACATTGTTATTTTATGTAGTGTTTCCTAAGTTGAAAATCCAAATATCCTTGGCATTATAAAACTACAAATGAGAATAACCATAAATAACAACATAGAAATTTCAAAACTATAGTTTTCCCATAACAGTTTATGTATGGTGTCCCTTATGTTACATGTATGTTAGATTGAGCATTTATTATGGTAGCAATTTTTTTCTAAATAAATTTAGATTCATTATTAATGAAAAACAAATTATTCTAGAGAGGATTCTAATATCTTTAGAAATCTACATTTAGGATCTATGTTGGCGAATCATTTTCACCACAATCCTCATAATTGCAAATTGTATCATTACCATAGTATAAATTTTATGACTTGGGGGGGAGTTACAATTGAATGCTAATAGACTAAGAAATTTCTAACAATTTGGAGAGTTAGTTACAATAAACCCAAAAATTGTATTAAATAAGAGAAAAAAAAGACCAAACAATGGGTGATGAAACATGAACCAATGAGACCTAGTATGAGATAACTCATTCAAAGAACCAAATAACTTGAATATGACCATGGAGGTGTGTTAGATGGGATAGGGAATGACTAGGATAAACTAAAGTTACATAAACCGAATTTCCATATTAGTACCAAAGAAGAAAAAGAAAAAAGAAAAAAACTTGAGTATGACCATGGAGGTGTATTAAATGGCATAGGGAATGGCTCGGATTAACTAAAGTTACATTAAACTAATTTACATATTAGTACCAAAGAGGAAAAAGAAAAAAAAACTTCAAAGGATCTCCAATTTAGATAATAAAGGTGGAGGTGATGACAAATTTAAAATAAAAACCTAATATGAGGGAAAGTGAATGTAACAAGATTCAAGCACCATTTAAATTTGAGGAAAATATAGATATCAAGCCATATGCAAGTGATATAGATGACTTAAAGTTGACATGTTAAAAGTATATTTTAGTGTGCATGAGGTTAGTGGAGCATAATGATTTTTTTACTTATTTAAATATAGAAATTCATGATATGACATGGTGGTAGAAAAGTAATGACATGAATATAAGACTAGGCAATGAACTATTGGTGATACAACACTTGTAATTATTTATAGACATGCTTAAGTTATATTTTTTTGTTATCAAGTATGAAGAGGAATTATGGATAACTTAGATTTACCTTAAATGGAAACACAAGTATGGATATAGTGCATGAATTCAATACTAAGTTATGAAAGAAAGCAATCCGATTAAGAATATTTTTTTCAGTTTCATAAAGTATCTATCTAATAATTTTGAGTTTTTCTTAATCACCTTAAGAGATGAATAATTATTTCGAAAAATTATTTATGTCTTGTGTTCAAACGCTATTTTTTTAAAGGAGATAAAAAACAAGAATTTAGTGGGCCAAAACAAAACAAAGTTTCAAGAAATAAGAATGAGAAAGTTAAAGTCAAGAAGATAACTACACTTTTTAAAACTATTTATCAACTTCGTACCATCTTCTCCTTTTAGCATAGTGTAGATGGGTTTTCATGTGTTCTTTAAAAACTCTTTTTACCATCCTATAGATGCATTACATGTGTCAAATAAAAAATTGTTGAAAGTCAATTTATATTTTTGTTGTTTGATATTTTTTCCATTAAATTATTAATGGAAATGTTACTTATCATAATAGATGTTTATGTAAAATACAATTAGTTGATTTAGTCGTGGATAAAGGTGTTTGAAAATTGTTATATTAAAATTGTACAACTCTTTTTACCATGCTATAGATGCATTTCACTTGCCAACTCTTTTTATGTCCTACTCCATTGTAAATTAGATTTTATTTTTTAAAACTATTTTTCGGCTATTCATTGGTTAGTGCAGGTGACGCTTCTCTATGGTTTTGTGCCCCAAGACCCGGCGGCTAGCTTTTGTCAACAAAAATTAAATACAATCAAAGTTTTAATGCAACAATAAATAGTGATAATTAAATGCTATGGAAGTGCGCATTTTATCACTTAGCCCGAGTGCTCTTGTCTAAAAAACATAAAAGGCTTAGTCACATGTCAAGTTCGTCCTTGTAGACTTCATTGTCGATTGTACTCCATTAAATATGATGGATCATGGAGGGTTTCGGCTGCCGCTGATAACGACAGTTGGGAAGGAAACGCGAGAGGAAGCACAAGCACGTGGAGGCATCAAGAGAGGCAACACTAGGCACATGCAAGCATCAAGAGTATGAATGAAAACAAGTGGTAATGATAATAGGCTGATCAGTGAACTTGATATTAACTAACATGAGAGTGAGGAGTTTAGAAACCAGAAATTTGAGGCAATGAAAGAATATGAGATTATTTGGAAACACTTCATTCAATTGTACCCTTCGAGGGTTCTATGGTGTTGTAGGTCAAAAGATTCGGACGATCAGCTGTGAGAATTCTATGAAATCTGAAGGGATTTTCAACTGACTGTTTAGAGAACTTAATGCAATTATATATTTGAGGAATTTATGGTGTTATAGATTGTGAAAAAACAACAAATGTCAAATATGGCGTACGCCTATCTTTTCAAGTACATTATTATGGACAATACGATACTCATAAGAAATGCTTTTAAAATTCGTATCCTATAAAATTTTAGGTTTGTTTTGTCTGTACAATTTGTTTCTGTTTGTTGAGTTTTGAGGTTACATTAGGCCTTGGGAAGCCTGCCCTCCCGTCAGCAAAGTGGTAAATTATGAGTTTTATTTATGTATTTTTATTGTAAAGTGCCTTGCACACAATGGAAATGAATATTTTCATAATGGTTGTCATCAAAAAATTCAGGAGCTAACTCGTTAAAAAGTAGAGGGATGTCCTTTTTCCCTTAAATCTAACGAAAGATCCCATGGCTACTATTAAGAGCTGTCGTTATACTCCGCATCATTGTCAACCAAGTTGCGTGAAGCTTTGCAAAATATGTGCACGGTTTGCAGGAAATTACAGACGTCAAAGGTGTTTGAAATCTTAAAGATATTAAAAAATGGACAGCTTCGAGGAATTTATGAGACGCAGGCAGAAGGAAATTCAATGTAGCATGGTTGTTTCAAAATTTATGTGCTTTATTTGAAACAATTCGTATTTTTTTCCACGATCGAGAAAATAATCGCCCACGAAGTATGCTGCAGCGCAAAGTTCTGGATTTATATTGCCATAGTTGTGTTTTTTATAATCTGTTGTCTATCATTTTCATCGGCTTTACGTGGGCTTTACCTATCATTTTAATCCCACAAAGCGAACGTCCCAGCTCTCACACATCAAACCTCTAAAACAAACCTCACAAAGCTCTAAACGCTATATGTGGAAGAATGTCACGACATATAAAGAGCTGAGTTGTTATTTGACTTCTTTGGAGACATTGTTTGCTATGAGATGTGACAAGCTCCATAGCATACCATGATTGGGGCAGCTCAAAAATATGTGAACACTATGTGTGCAAAATTTCCGCGAGATACACCAGTTGCCTAGTGTGGAACATTTGACTTCTTTGGAGACGTTGAGTTTTTGACACTACAAGAAGATAGAGAGCATACAAGGGTTAGGGCAACTCACAAAGCTCGAGACACTAAATGTTGGTGGATGCAGTGATATACAAATGCTGCTAGGTATGGAACATGTGATTTCTTTGGAAACGTTGAATTTTAGCAAATGTGGGAAGTTCCAGAGCATACCAGGATTGGGGCAACCCACGAAGCTCAGATTCCTATATGTTGAGGAGATCCAAGAGTTTCCAGGTGTAATGGAACATTTGAAATCTTTGGAAATGTTGGATGTTAGGGGATGCCAAAAGCTGCAAAGCATACCAGGGTTGGGCCAAGCTCACAAAGCTCAGAACATTATATGTGATAGAATGTTGTGAGATAGAAGAACTGCTTGGTGTGGAGTATTTGGTTTCTTTGGAGACATTGTCTATTATAAGATGTGACAAGCTCCATAGCATACCAGGATTGAGGCAATTGTAGAAGCTCAAAACACTAAATGTTAGTGGATGTAGTGAAATAAAGGAGCTGCCAGGTGACTTCCTTGAAGATGCTTAATGCTAGCCAATGAGAGAACCTCCATAGCATACTAGGGTTGGACTAACTCACAAAACTCTGAACACTAGATGCTAGTAGATGTTGTGAGATACAAGAGCTTCCAGGTGTGGAACATTTGAATTATTTGGATAAGTTAGTTGCTGGGAAATGCTGGAAGCTCCAGAACATACCAGCATTAGGGAAATTCACAAATATTATAGAACTCGATGTTGGCGGATGCATTGAAATACTAGAGTTGCCAAGCATGGAGCATTTGATGTAATTGACGTCGTTATGTGTTGGATATTGCAAGAAGATCAAAGCATATGAGGGGTGGGGCAGCTCAAAAAGTTTGGAACATTAGATTTTAGTGGGGTACCAGAGCTGCCAGGTGTAGAGCATTTAACTTCTTTGGAGACGTTGAGTGTGGGGAGCTGCACAAACTTCCAGTGAATACAAGGTTTGGGGGCACCTGAAAAAGCTCCGAACACTAGTGGTTTTGGAATGTCCACAATTACAAGAGCTACAAGGTGTGGACTATGTGAAGTCATTGGAGATGATTTCAGTTGACGGTTGTCCCAGAGTGTAGTGGGGGTAGTGGAGTACTGGATCAGCTTGGCTAGTGATTGAAGGAAGGCTTACTTGTTCTAGAAAAAAAAATAGTTGCTTCAATTGTTTTAGTTTTTGCCTGAAATTAATTTTATGGCATAATAGTTGCTTTA
>LPNX010510619.1:28892-214852 GCA_001517045.1 Pseudotsuga menziesii
TTTAAAGAAGGTGGTGGATGAAATATGAATTTTTATTCAAATAAGTCTTATTAAGGAGAAATACTCATAATTAAGAGGTTGGTGTTGCTAAGTCGATGCTTAATAGTGGGGATTGATGTCTCTAGTAGGTTGATGTGTACGACGATCTCTAGAAGTATGTAGGTGCCTACAAAGGTTTGTAAAGAGTAAGTTGGTGTCAACTATGAATTGTATCAGTTAGGATTGGTGTCTCTAGTTGATTGGTGCCAATGAATATTTATAAAATTAGTTTGATGCCTACAAATAATTATAAAAATATTTTTTTAAGGTTTTCTTGTAATGACCCAATTCAAAAATTCCAAACAAAGGCAGAATTTGGGGAAATATTATCTTGACTAGCCTTGACTCTAGAGGATTTGAATAACACAAGAGGGCCTCGAATTTGGTAGGGACTGGGTGAGTCTTATGACCACTCAATTCATTCTCTAGTCACTTCATAACACATTTTAAACATCTGCAACTCAACTTTGGAACATTGGAAAACATGGTAAAATTACTAGTAATTTGTGGTGCAATTCCTCCTAGGGTATGAGCAGAAATGGATCTCCAACTCCTATGCAAACCTCCCAACTTGTCAAAAATAGTATGGGGACTGATATTAGACTTCATTTATTGTCATTTGGTGTGGTTATGAGTTCTGTAACGGAGAGTTAAAGCTTCATATTCGAATGCATAAACTCGGTGATATTTGCTTAAGGGAAATGACATGTAATAGCTTAACTTTGACTCCTAAATTGTATATGTAATGGTTCAAAACAAAGAATAAGTAATGTATACCATTAACAACATATCAATATCTCACCAACAACATATAACATTAGAGCCAATTCACAACACAAATCAGATATACAACTCCATTGAAATGGGAAACCAAGAAAACTAGTCACACCATAGCTTTGAAATGTGGACATTTGCATATGAATTTCTATAAATTACGACTTACAGAGAGGATGGGAGACATATTATAGAGCCATAAATATTTTTCTCATGCTTGGGAATCAAATATACTCAACATTGTGCAACCACCATTCACACAAGTGCGCCATCATAGAGAAATATGGAAATATTGAAGTAGGGATTGAGAGAATGGGAGGAGAGATGGGTCATGAATAGTAGCAACCTCCTATATCCAATAGAAACCCTCCATTAAGCTCCAAATTATATTTCATGGTATCCTCTCCAATAACCAAATTGGATGAGAATCTAACTCCCTCGAAATTGGTTCACTAGTAGGGAAAGTGAGCACTCACCGTGCAATGGACAAGCTAGTGCTTTCCAAAATTCCAAAGGAAAATTCTCAAATGATAAAAATCCATTCTCATTCCTCATGAAATATTTGTATAACTCTTCTAAGGTCCTCTAAGGTCGAATTCCCTCTCATTTTCTTCCTTCAACTCATCATTGATGTTTAGTAACCTCCATGATGCTTGTCCCTCTCCTCAACCCTTCATCTTCCCCCAAATTCAAATTGCAACCACCTGATTGAAAGTGAGCCCTCTTGGAGTATATTTTTATCCTTGACATGCATGATTGTCATAGGTTTTCAATGAGGTCTGATTTTTCATACAATATCCCACCATTGTTGTCATAAAACGTGGGGAATCTCTCTCCAAGTGGCACCTAGTTTCTTCCTAGACTCTTACTCTTCCATGGGGAACTATTCCTCTTCACCCATTTGAATCCTTGGGCTCATGATATGTTACTTGAAACCTATTCACCTTCCAAGAACATTCCATTAATCATAATTTCAAATTTTGGGTTAAGTCATGACATGTGTATGGAAAAATATAGCCACCCAAGGTCTCCATGAAACTCCAAATGTCCTCATGAAGAAATGCCACTTTATTTTCTCCATATTTATTATTTGTATGACCCAATTTAATGTGCAAATAACAAACTAAGGTTATATTGGGTCCAATATCTCCCTTATTTCAATATGTAATGCCTCCTCCCCAACATAGGGAACTAGTAGGTGGGTGAAACATTGCTAACTACTAGTCTCATTGGGATGGAGACATGACATTTCTCCAAAGATGTTTTCCATGTAAATCTTGTGTTATATGTTATTTTAACTGTGTGATTTTTTTATTATGGTAATTGAATTCAAATCAGTGAAAATATAATCTTATATTTATTCCCTCCCTCCTCCTCTCTCAATATAAGTGTTTTCAGCAATTGCCATCATAGCAGGTTCCTTTAGAAATAATCTAACCACTATAAGGTAGATCTTGGGAACACACATGTTTGGTCCAAAATGTTTATCCACAAAAAAATCCCAATTTTTCAATGAAACAAACTATGCATAAGGATGTGAATATATCTAATGACTCTATGGTTTGATATTTTAGAATCAATTGTGACTATTTATACTTCCCCAACAACTTTGCCAATTGATGTGGCTAGGAAGAAGCCTAGTGAGAATAATGAAAAAAACATGAATATCATCTTGTGTTGTGTATGAGAATCCAATTTTGTTAAGGTGATACATTGTAAATCAAGAAAATAAATTTAGTACAAGCTTTAAAATATTTATGAAGGCGATGACAAGGTTAAGGAGGCAAAGATCCAAACTCATAGAGGACAGTGAAAATGAAAGACAATAAAAATGATGTATCCTATATCCTCCATATGGATGAAATTGTCAACAACATCAAAGAAATTGGTGAAAATTTTGAAGATGTGATCATTGTACAAAATTTGCTTTAAGGTCACTCATTTTTCTGAAGTGAAGTTAAGGGTTGGGAAACCTTACAATAATCCTTGATGAACCTTCTATAGTACCCAATAAGGCACATGAATGATTATATTTTGGTTATGTTCTTAGGAGTATACAACTCCATTATCTCCTTCATTATGTCAAGATCGACCACAATCCCTTAATCATAAATTACATGTCCAAGGTACTAAACCTTATCTTTGAAGAATTCACACTTGTTGTAATTTGCATACAATTGGTGATCCCTCAAAAGTTGAAGAAATATATTTAGATGTTATTTGTGTTATAAATTTTTCTTTGAATAGATGATTATTCCATGTATAAAGAACTATCGTTACCATTAATCTCTTTATTTTCCTTGTGCATACTTGTGAGAATTATCTTTGTAGATAGATCTACTTCGTGTGATTTTCTTCTTAGCTTCATAGCTATTATTCTTACATGGTATCAAAGCTCTCCTACATGGTATCAGAGCCATAGGTTGTCAATTTTATTAGAGCAAAAGATTTCTTAAGTTCTACAGAGTTGAGGATCTATATCTTCTCTCTATTAGAGCGCATCGAGTCTCCTATTCATCTCTAGAGAAGAGCTTGAATTGAGCTTACAAGATTTTCTCCTAGTTTTATTTGTGTAGGTTACAGAGAGTATATTCTTGAGCGTATCAACATCTCAGTATGGATTTTTCTTCAACTATGATCATGAATCCCTTCAGCTATCATAAATGGAAAGTCAAAATTGTAATTCTATTATGTAGTAAGGGACTTTATAGAGTTTCTATGGCTTTAGAAAATGAACCAAATTATGTTGTTGAGAAAAATAAGTGGAATGATAGGTTGGATGAATCCTATGCATTGTTTTTCCTCTCTATTCCCCCCAATATACTCTTTCATCTAGATGGTTTGACTACTCCCAACCAAGTATGGACCAAAATTGAGTCTCTCTTCGGATTTCAAGATGAGATAAGAGTGCATGAGTCGGAGAATGTGTTATTCTCATTGAGTCCAATCAGTTTCGATTATATTGAGGGTTTATTCACCAAGCTCAAGTTACTTGTTCTATTTCTCAAGCAATGTGTGATTGAGAAAAAGGAATATCAATTGATCCTTTCCATCCTATCAAAATTGGGTATTGAATACTTAGTTTTTGTGTCTATTTTTCATGCTACTAGGCTTGTTATTTCTAATTGGAAAATTCCTTCTTTGAGTACATTCTTTGATTCACTCACAAACGAGAAATATAAATTGATCGAGATGGGTGCTTTTAGATCCTCCAAGAGCAAGGATCATGCTCTTATATTTCAAGGAAGCAAGAATGCAAGATCAAAAGAGTATCAAGTTGTCAAAGAGAAGAAGCCAAAGTGAGATAATGAAGATGAAATTTCGAAGCCTACAAATGAAGATTCAATGAAGAAATTCAAGAAGAAAGGAAGTACATCCAAATTTTCTTATTGCAGCAAGGGATTTCATATAGAGAAGAAATGTTTCAAGAAGAATATGTACATAATATCTTGGCTTATTGAGAAGCATAGCATCAAATTTCTAGATGAGCTAGAGAAGCCTATTGAATATTCATACCACTGTCATAGTGCGCAGTTTCAAGGTGATATAAACTATACCTTGAGAGCGAGAGTTAAATAATTTATTCACATATATGATATAGATTTAATTTCTGAATATAATAATCATAAATCTCTATTTCTTTCTTTGATAATCCACCTATCACTAGTACATATGCTTCAAATGTTCCACGAAATATTGCCACAAATAAGTTAAAATGGTAATTTTCATGGATAAATTGATAAATATTTTGAAAATAAATTGTTCAGACCCTCGATCATCATCGATATTGCAATGTAAATGATGGTCTGCCTCTGTAGCGATGAATTTCTGTCTCTATTGTGACTAAGAGCCACATTCGTTGCTCTAGAAACAAAACTCTAAACATTTGCAAATAAACAATCATCAAAGTAACGGTCATTGACTTTTTCTTATTGTTTAAATTTGACCATTGTACATTTTCGTTGTAAACACCACAATCATTGATCTATAAATACATGTTCTTAAGACATATTTGATCAAATGTTTTGTTATAGTTGCAACAATTTTTCTACTTAATGTTTGATCCGTGAGTTCAAGAGTCTGGTACCGATTTAACACATCGAATTTTTTATCTCCTTTGGTCTCTAGGTTAGTATTTTTAAATTCTTTCTATCCTTTAATGTGTAGGGTCATACATAAAGTGAGTGGACTATTCATTTTCTCCTCAATACTATCACATACAATACCAACATGGAAAGAGATGGATGATTAGGAGGTATTGATTTGAATGTATCATGATAGAGTTTATAATTTTGTTGGGGATGGTACATGAGAAATAATGGGTCCGTCTTAGACTAATGGTTGTTTTAGGTAATTTCAAAATCTTTGTAAAATTTTAGTTTTGCATTGAGGTTTTTGGTTAGTGAACTAAAAATTTTCGGATGAGTAAATCTAATGTCATTAGGATCTGTCTCTTAATCATTGTTTGATTAAAAAAAATGAAGATGAACTAACTAGGGAAACAAGATGATTGCTTTTGAAATTTTTTACTTGTTTAGTTTCTTATTTATAGAGGGGTAAAATAGCATGTGGTAATATCCTATGTGAAAATTTGTTTAAGCATTGTGATCCCATGTGCTTGTGCGAAATCATGTTTCCTAACTTGGGAGAACATAACCAATGGGGGGAATTTAAATTTTATCACTAAACATCGAAAATATAGAGGTTGGTGGTAACAATAGACCCCCATACTAACTTATTCCTTAATAATTTGGAAATGAGGGGTATTGTTTGGATATATAACATGTCGAAGTAAATTCAACTTGGATTTACTAATTATATTTGTCACGTCCTTTAATTTTTTGTCTCCTTTAATACACACACACATACGCACACTCTCTCTATTTAATTTAGTTATACATTGATTGAGTTTTTTTGGTTCTTATATGCTATTAGAATGTCAAATAAATATACTTGGGAAGAAAATAATAAGAGATATGTTGAGTTTAAGGAAACATTGGAGGCGAAGGGCGATGGACAGTGTTATTTCCCTTGCAATGATTGCAGGGGTTTGCGAACGAGAAGAATTTTAAGAACAAGTGTTGAGAAAAATTGTAAGGAGAAGGGGCATGCTGAAGGGGGGTTTGAATATTGTCCCTTTCTAAGAAGTTATTCATTACATAATGTACTTCTTGTAATAGCACTGATCATGTATTCACAAAATGTTTTATCATTTAAAATTTATGTGTTGTATATTTTACACTAATCTTATTACATTGTTTGTAATTATAAAGACAAGGCACCCTAAATGCAGATTGCCAGAGAGCTATTTGCCACATAATTATAGTAGAAATACTAATTTACAAGGTGATGAACATGGTGTTAACACCTTTATTTGACCAAGGAGAATGAGACCATGGTGGAGAAAAGATAATGTTTTTTTTAGTACTTTGGACAAAAGGTATAATATATAAGTGTGATGATAGTCTAAATGTCGATCAGGATTGCCAAAGATCCTAGGCCGCAAGGGTGGAAAGAAGAAAATCAGTGGCTAATACTCCCTCTGGCCTTCATAACATGCGAGGAAGATAGGAGGAGTTCGAGCCTTTAACCAGCTGCACAGATCAAGGGTTGTGAAGTGATCCCAAGCATATCCACGGCCCACATCAGATCCACCCTGTAAAAGCACGCGTTAGTTAAGGAAATGGAGGCTGGCGGAATCATGTATACTCCTCTCGATCCGACAGTGGAGGGGCGGGATTGGATCACATCGATGGATAGGATCGATTCCGTCAACCGGAACCTACACGGCGGATAAACTCAAAACGTCCAACGGAATGGGCATGTGGTGGTTAATCCGACGGCCGAGGATCAAAGGCGGAATAGATCGACGGCTATTATGATTTCCGGGGGGTGAAACTGCACACGGGATAATCCCTAACCATCCAGCGGAATTCATTACACGAGGCTGGATCCGACGGTTGGAGATCAAAGCGTAATGGATCAATGACTGAAAAGGAGTCCGGAGGATGAACGTGCACGGCGGTTAATCCCAGATTGGCTAGCAGAATCGGGTACGTGGCTGATGATCCAATGACGCGTGGTTAAAGGCGTATCGCATCGACGGCTGGGGATAATTACGCTGATCAAATTTGCTCGACGGTTAAGGCGAAGGAACCCAGTGGAATTTGATAGACGTCACATGATCCAATGGCCCACCTGTAAAGATATATCAGATTACGGCTGTGGATGATTCCGGGACTCAGAGTTGCACGATGGTTAAAGTCAGAGGGCTCAGCGGAATGTGGGATGTGGCGTTTGATCCAACGGTGGAAGATGGAGGTACGTCACATCTACGGTCATGAACGATTCCGGGACGGAGACTTGCACGGTGTTTATCGCCAAGACAGCCGGCGGAAAAGGATATGTGGCATGCGATCCAAGGGCCAGAAGTTTGCAAAGGATCAGATCAACGGTTGATAATGAATCCGGAATAAAAAGACACGCGGCTGATAGTAGATGGTAGTTGCGGAAAGTAAATGATCGTCCACATGGCAAATTGTGATAGGCCCGGAAATAAAAAAAGGCTTATAAAAGCGAAGGGTTGACCTCTATCATTGTTATTTTATTCGCTCGGGACCAGTGAAAGGGACCATCCTGTCTGGAAGCTTCCATTTGTCAGTGTTCGGCTTCCATTCGTCAAGTGCAGACACGCTCCGGGAACGCGCCTACATAGTAAAACAGGTAAAACTGAAACCCAGTAACTCTGTAATTCCCCTTCTCAAAGTTACCAGTGTGAAATTCAGTAATGGACCAAAGGAAAGAGGTTCAGGTGTCGGGTCAAGTCATAGATGAGAGAGAAGAGTTCTTAGTTGATAGGGATAGGAATGTATGCGACCCCTTCCTCTCTGTGGAAAGCGTGTCTATTAGCAAAGAGATATTATGGCATTACCATTCATGAGGGAACGATGTGTTGAACGTGTGTAAGTCCTTCTTGTACTATTTCGCCATTGAGCAAACCCTCCATTTCCCTGAGTTCGCAGAGTGGTGTGCTGTGAATTATTCCCCGTCTCAAAGAATTATTGTCAGTCGGTCTACGTCCAAAGTATTGTGTAGAGTCGATGCTGCGATCATTCGAGAAATCCTTAGTTTGCTGGAAAATTACCCAAATAGTCGTGAAGTGATAAATGAGTCAATCCTAGTTGAATTGTACAAGAAGTGCGAAGCCGAAACCAATTGTAAATTCCTGTCGAGTGTTTTAAAGGATGGTCAGTCTTTAGATGGTATACTCATGCCCTACCCTGTGCATATTTTCAAGAGTGAAGTTCAATTGGTCATTTCCTTGGTATGTCAAGTACTAGGCCTAGATGAGGATTACCGTGTGGGCGAGGTCGTTCTCGGGTTTTTGTTGAGAATGAGTTCCCCTGTTTCTGAGTCTCATTCAACCCCAGTTTTTGATTTAGACGAATACCTGGCTGAAGCAATTCATTTTCAGCTAAGCGAGTTCCCCAAGGTCCGGTTTTTCAGGTTCCAGACTTATCTGCTTAATATGCTGGTATGTTCCAATATCTCTGAATTGAAGTTTCTGAGTACTCTGTGCTCTTCTAATCTACCAAAACAAATCAGCATGTTCGAATTTTCCAATTCGATCATGTCTGAGATGTACAAAATGCTGTTCAATGAAGAATTACCCCGTGTCCTGGATGAAATGAGGAGCTTAATGCAGTCTTCGTCAGAGGATTGGGTTGGAGACTGGTTTTTGTACAAGGATTATACTGTGTTGAGAATATATGGCTTCACTGGGCAGACTTATAGGCTACCTTCCTTCTTGACCCCGAGAATATTCGCATTGGAATTCACGCGACAGAGATTGCTGTCACAGGAGGAACATTTTTGTGCTTTCAAGAAGTCCTCGAACATCAAGTTTCCGTTTAAGGTTGGCACCTTCATTTTTAAAAGCAAGAGTGCCTTGGTTTTTGTAGAAAAGTTGCTGGAAGATATGGATTTTATGAAAGAACCAAATGTGAATTATGACCCCCACCAAGTAATCTCATTGAGAAAACAAGCTAATCGGAATAAGCCATTTGAACATCAAGCTGTTGAGGGGTTAGCTGAAATGGCTAATTTACTGCAGTTTGCTGACGAGTCAAACTCCGATGAAGAGACACATCCTGCAGCTGGTACAGCAATCCAAATCACAGAGGGTGTTAGTGTTGCGGTTAAGAGGAGTTTGTCCGATGCTGAGAATATGGAAGTGGACGAAGAGGCGTCCCATAAAAAGGCAAGGCTGCTCGGAGGAGGTGAGACTGCAGATGAAGAAGTGTCTGATGTTTTCAAAAAAGTTGCCTTAGTCCCCGTGAAGACCGTGCAAGTCAATCAATTCTCCTTTAAAGGTTTAGAATGTGGTGTAGACAGTCCAGAACCCAACCCCTTATTTAAGTCAAGAGAAGAGCTCAAGGCAAGCTACATGGAAAAGAGGAAGCAGTCCCTAGAGGAAACGAGAAGTCTGCTCCCGAGGGTAAAAAACTTGTACAGTTCAAAAACATCTCTAGTTTCAGCTAGAGATGCTGAGAAAAATAATTTTAAGATGGACATAGTGAATGACAAGAGGATGTCTGAGATAGAAGTCAGGCTGGACAAAATCAGCACCCCAGACAAGACCCAGCTGCATAAACAGACCAACGACATCATCTACTCAGATTTACTGCAGGCCATGGTAAGGATAAACAAATTACAGGTGTTGGTAGACAAATTGGAAGTCCAGTTAAAGCATGAGAAAGTGGAAAACAAGGCAAATGTTATTCAAGTCAGAAAACTGCAAGCAGACCTTGCTAGCTCAGACAATACCCAGGCTGTCAAAAAGTTGCTAGAGGAGAAAGATAACACGCTCCAGGTTTTGAAGAAGAAATTGAAGATACCAGGCTCAGAGCATGTCCAATCAGCTGAATTGTTAGCTCTCCAGGAGGAGAAAGATAAAATCCAGTAGGAGATGATGGAATACAAAGGAAAAGATGGAGAGCTGCAAGAGGAAAAGGATAAGTGGGAGGCCGAGAGGGAGGAGCTGCTATCCCAAAGTTGATATCCGAGAGGGAGGAGCTGCTATCCGAGAGGGAGGAGCTGCTATCCCTAAACACCATTTAATGAAGATTGTCCAAGAGAAGTCAGAAGAACTGCTTGTGCAGGTCACTAAGTTCAAACAAGAGTTTAAAGAGTTGTTCGAAGATGGACTGCTGTCCTTCTGGAACGAAGAAGGTAAGATGCTCCCGCCTGAACATTATCATCACCTGCTTGTCCGGGCTCGAATGGACCACTCG
The DNA here is from genome assembly GCA_001517045.1 of Pseudotsuga menziesii. NCBI lineage: Eukaryota > Viridiplantae > Streptophyta > Pinopsida > Pinales > Pinaceae > Pseudotsuga > Pseudotsuga menziesii. Next base: position 38,999 of record LPNX010510619.1, read on the forward strand.
AAATTTGATAGCTTGGCGAAGAACCTGACAGGGAAAACCATTGTAGACATGTTAACAGAAGATTTCGAAGTCCTGCAGAAGTTTGTCGTTATCAGAGCCAAATTTCCCAGGAAATCTTATGAAGCGTATATGGAGCTCGAGGTAGCTATTCGGGAGATGATGGAGTGTGACACCCCGAGTTCGGAGCAGTGGAAAGCTGTAGAGTGGTTTGGGAAAACAAAGTATATTCTTCCCCCGTAGGAATAGGTGTCAGGTGCTGAAGAGCTGATGGGGCAAGGACGTGGAGCTGATGGGGCAAAGATGTGGAGCTAATGGGGCAAAGACATGGGGCTGTCGGGACATGGAGCTGTTGGGAAAAGGACGTGGAGCTGTTGGCTGAAAGTTTGTTATTCAGTTGATTAATACTTTGTGATCTGTTAGGAATGGAGTGTAACAACTTCCTAGTGGTGTAGGAATTCAGTTACAAACTCTAATTTGCGTCGATCATTCTGTTATTGATCTACTGGGAGCAGACTTATTGTTTTATCTATATATTTGTATCTTTTTATGAGATGGGGGTTGGAACCCATCGAATGAAGTGATTTGTGGAGAACATATCTGTCTTATTTTTTAATACCAAAAATGAATGCATGAGAGTTTTTTTAGAGATTAATGTATCATAGACATTGCAGTCCGTGCTTTCTTTCTTTGTGTGATTGTATTTTCCCATGTGTAACACCCCATTCTGTTTTCTCTTCATATCTGGAACATAGTGTTTGATGATTAGAATTCATATGCTTATGCTCTATTCATCGTTTCAGGTATTATATGATTCTTTCTACTAAAGTTGATATGGAATTCATCTTAGACGCTCTGTATTGATGGGCTGTCCCCTCGTCCTTTCTATTTCACCCTGATAAATGGAATGACTGCAATTATGTGATTATCTTACCTTTGATAAGTCTTGTGTATACATCTTTGTGATCTTTTATATGTATATGACTCTGTGCCCAATGGATATGTGATTGTTTCAACCGCACAAATAAATCTTTAAATATTGTTTACCATCTGGTCTTGTAAGATTTGTATTGAGAGATCCCTCTCTGTAAGAAAATACCAATTTCCTCCTAAAGTGGTTTTTCTGTTACCTCGGGGTGTACCTTTTACAACCTGGGTACATTCTGAGTGCTAACAAACGGGCGCCGTTGCCGGGGACGAAAGTGCATATCTGCCTCGGGAGAACGACAAAGATTGAGAGAGATTTCTGTGGGCAAACAGGAATTTCGAAAAGAAAAGAAGGTTGTGTGTTTGCCCTAGCGACTTCACTGTGAAATTGTTTCAGAATTCAAGAACAACATTCTGGCTTCCAGAAGACACACACGAGGTAACTCTGATACCGAAATTCTGAAAAGTTTTGAGAATCCAGAAAAATTGTTTAAAAGAAAGAATAAAGAGAAGGTAGATTTTCCTTTGTTCAGTCCATCATCACCACCAGGTTCTCATATTAATCCAGCATGGGAAATCAATACTGTGCAGACGCCATTTAGAACTAGATCTGAACCTGACCTAAAAAATGCTGAGTCCAATCCTTGTAGGTTGAGAGCTAGGTCTGAATCCGACCTCAAAAATACTAAGCCCACTCCTAGTGAGTTAGAGTCCTATTTGTTAGATTCCCTCTGGAAAGACTTAAGACAAACCTCTAAAGATGAAACAACCACTTCCGAGCATTCTCAAAGTACTGCAGTTCCTGTGAACGCACCCAAACCAATGGCTGCTAGATTTGCCCCTTTACGTCTCCCTACTGCGTTGCATGATCTCCCCCAAAATTATTCTCAGAGGATATCTTTATTTGATGGGGAAGGGGATATAACCGCAAAAAAACATGTTGCCAAGTTTGAAGACTTCATTGACTTGGAGGAAGTAGACTATCCGGATGTCAAAATGCGGTTATTTGCCCAAAGTTTGTCTGGGGAGGCAAAAAAGTGGTTTAAGGACCTTCCACCTGGGTCTATTGTGAATTTTCAGGCTTTTCAGAATGCATTTTTGGATAGATGGGATGATAAACTGAACCCTCTACAACTTTTATCTCAGTATAACGATCTTAAGAAAGGGGGTTTTGAGTCTTTCCATGAATTCTCAAGTAGATTCATGAGGGCTTATAACTCTATCTCGGAAGATATAAAGCCTTCTCCCGCAGCTGCTAAACTGCATTATGCTGGAGCTTTTGATAATGATTTTGCATTCTCCTTGCGGGAGAGGAAATCGGCAACTCTTGCTGCCATGTTTACTGATGCCCTAGAAGTGGAAGCCAACATGATGGCTACTGGAAAAATCAAGCATAGAGACATGGATAGGAGGAGAAAAGAAGAAAATGTACCTTCTACTTAATCTTCTGCTGCAGATGTTAAGTTTGAGATGACGCTGAAGACTATGGAGAAGTTGATGGATAAGTTAACCACGGATGCTAGGCCTTTCAATAGAGAGCAAGGGGATCCCCAGATCAGGAATCCAAACTTCAGAAGACCAAATCCCCCTGTTCCCCCCCAAAATAGACAGAGAGACCAGAGGAATCCAAGAAACCAAGAAGAACTACCCATCCGCCCACCTTTTCCTGAAAATTATGTTGGTGATGAAGAATATCCTCCTGAAAATGAGATTCATCTGTTTGGAGAGCAAGATTTTGAAATATATCTTACTGAAGAGGAGCATAATATGTTTGCGCAGCAAGATGTAAATGAAGAGTTTGAAAATGAACTATATCAAAGAGGTTATTTACATGCGATGGATGATGTCCAAAGGAAAATGAGACTGAGAAATAGAGATGTCCCTATAAATAAAGGGAAGGAAAACCCAAATCAGCCTTCCTCTAGTTCTTTGAATGGAGAAAAGGGGAAGGAAATACCAAAAGAGCCCTTTGCGATTAGAGAGGTTGACAATGATGTACAAAGGGATAAAGTAATAAAAAAGGTGACTCCGGTTGAGAGAGAAACGATTAGTGCTGGTTTTAACTTACAAAATGAGCTGTCTAAACTAAAGATCTCTGTTCCGTTTGATGAGTTATTGATAAACACTGAATACAGAGATACTATCTCAAAAATGGTCAAAGACCAAGGTGAAGGGAAGTCTGACATATTGAACTTGAATGATGATAGTCCTGCTATTTCATTTGGATCAAAAGATGAAGATTTAGAAGGTGAAGAGGTGCCTCCTTTCTATTTAAGTCTAAACGTGCTTGACAAAGTGGTCCATAATGCCATGTTGGATTCTGGGGCGTCACACAATCTGATGCCAAAAGGAGTGGTAGAAATTTTAGGATTGGAGGTAACAAGGCCCTATAAAGATCTATACTCTTTTGATTCCAAAAGGGTAAAATGCTTGGGACTAACTAAGGACATGGTGGTAACCCTGAACAAACTGCCTTCTAAGACCATAGTCATGGATGTAGTAGTGGCAGACATCCCGCCCAAATTTGGGATATTGCTGTCAAGATCTTGGACTTCCAAGATGAAAGGTAGCTTGCAGATGGATATGTCATATGCTACCATTCCAGTTCCAGATGGGAGCCAAAAGTTGTATAGTGAAAAGAGAACTCCTTATGTGGTTAGCAGTCAGGATAAGCCCGAAGTTCATCATATATATGCTGTTGATACTGATTTGGGATCTTCCATTTTCTTTAATGATGTTGTCCCACATGATTTATAAGCCACATTGCAAAATAAATCTGAAGAACATGAGATGTCCGAGGAGAATAAAGAAAAAGAAGTTTTGGAACAGCAAGCTCTGGAAGTAAAATAGAAAAAAGAAGGCCAATGGATCATGTATTTCGATGGATCTGTTGCAAAGGTGGGTGTCGGGGCTGGTGTCTACATCATTTCTCCTATTCATGATTTCAAAGCTTTGTCATACAAATTGCTGTTTGAATGTACTAATAATGTAGCAGAGTATGAGGCCCTGTTATTGGGGTTACATGCTTTGAAAGATCTGGGGGCTCAGAGGGTCAAGATCTTGGGAGATTCCGAGTTGGTGATAAACCAGGTAAATGAGAGTTATCAAACTAAGCATCCTCGGATGAGGGCTTACATAAATGAAGTATGGGATATGCTGGGCAATTTCTTTACAGAGCATACAATTCAGGTGGTTCCCAGGGTTGACAATATGGTGGCTGATTCCTTAGCAGTATCTGCTGGAAAATTTGAGACCCCAATGACCAGTCAAAAAGAGTACCGGGTGGAGATTTTGAACAGACCTTCTATCCTCGACAATTACAAATATTGGCAGGTGTTCGAAGATGATATGCAGATCCGAAGATTTCTAGAGTTGCCAAGAGATTTGTGAATACTCATGTTGAAAATGAAAATGGTAATGATAGGACCCCTGAGGATGACGAAACGGTTGAATTAGAAGAAGATGCTGAAAAGTTAAGGAAAACCTTGGGAGGTAAGGATATCATCCAGCTGAAAAATAATTTTATACCAAGAGGCCTGATCCCTTTAGAAAGGCTCTTTGATCAGAATGATGTTGCCAAGAATCCCAAAGTGAAACCGGTTGGTGATGCAGGTGAAGATAAAAATATTGGCACTGAGGAAAATCCTAAAATCATAAAACTGTCCAAGAAGCTGCCTGAAAGGGAGAAGAGGGAATATGTGGAGTTGATGAAAAGGTACACAGATGTGTTTGCTTGGAGTTATGAAGATCTCAAAGAATATTATACATCTATCATATAGCACACTATTCCTATAAAGCCTGGAGAGAAGCCTTTTAAACAGAAGCTCAGGAGGATCAACCCTAAATTGCTCCCTGTCATTGAGAAGGAAATAAAGAAGTTATTTGATGCCAAGATCATTGTAACGCTCAGATTTTCTAAGTGGGTTGTTAATTTGGTCCCTGTCAGAAAGAAGAGTGGAGAGATAAGACTGTGCATAGATTTTCGCAATCTGAATAAGGTCTCCATGAAATATAACTATCCTCTACCCAAGATGGATCACATGCTGCAGCAAGTGGTGGGGGCTGAAAGGATTTCAATGCTGGATGGCTTCTTCGAGTATAACCAGATCAAAGTGTTACCAGAAGATCAGGAGAAGACTGCCTTTACTACACCATGGGGCACTTTTATGTATGCAAAGATGCCTTTTGGTTTAATGAATGCGGGAGCCACTTTCCAGCGAGCTATGGACATCACTTTTGCAGGGGAAATTGGAGTTTTTGTGGTGATCTACATGGACGATATCACAGTCTACTCTAAGTCTGACAAAGAACATTTACACCATCTTGAGAAGGTTTTCATGAAGTGCAGGAAATATGGTATATCTCTAAATCCTAAGAAATCTAATTTTGCATTAGAGGAAGGAAAGCTGCTAGGCCATATAATATCCAAAGAGGGCATAAAGATTGATCCTGAGAGAGTAAGTGTGATCCTGAAAGTGGGAGAGCCCAGAAGCAAAAAGGAGGTACAGTCATTTCTGGGACAGGTGAATTTCTTGACGAGATTTGTACCAAGCTTTGTTGAGATTTTGATGAATATTACAAATATGTTGAAAAAGGGTCATGAAATAAAGTGGAATGCAGAAGCTAAGGAGTCATTTTGGGAAATCAAGAAAGCAATTTCAGAAGCACCTGTTTTAGTAAGTCCAAATTTTGCCAAAGAATTCTCAGTATTCTCATATGCTTCGGAACATACTATAGCAGCCGTATTATTACAGAAAAATGATGAGAACCAGGAGCAACCTATAGCTTTTTTCAGTAAAATAATTTGAGATGGAGAATTGAAATATGACATCATGGAAAATCAAGCATATGCTTTAGTTAAAGCACTAAAGGATTTTAGAGTATATGTCTTGCATTCACATATAATTACACATGTTCCAACCACTGCAGTAAAAGCAATTTTGACTCAGCCAGATCCAGAAGGAAGGAGAGCGAAATGGATAGCTACATTATTAGAATATGACATAGAAATAAAGCCCACGAAGCTGATCAAAGGGAAACGGTTGGCAAAGATGATGACAAACTCAAATTGTGAATCTTTACAGATCAATTTTTTGACTCACCAGTCTGACCAGCTGGATGTAGAAGTGATGGCTGACTTCCTGACCACCCCATGGTATTCTGATATTGTGTATGTCCTCCGAAATTTGCAAGCACCAGAAGGGTTAAGTAAATCAAGAGCAAGTTCTGTAAAGCTGAAATCTGCTAAATTCTGTATCCTAAATAAATATATTTATTGGAAGGATCCTGGAGGAGTTCTACTAAATTGTCTATTGGAAGATGAAGCCCAGCAAGTTACCAGAGATTTTCACAGAGGGGACTGTGGGGGACATCATTCTTGGAAGGTGACTGCGAACAAAATCCTAAGGGCTGGTTACTATTGGCCTATGCTATTCTCTGATGTGTATAAAGAAACCAGCAAATGCCATCAATGCCAAATTTTCAACGTTAAGAGAAAGGTACTGTCTCTCCCTTTGGATCCAATAACAGTTGAGGCTCCTTTCCAGCAATGGGGTTTGGATTTTATTGGCGAAATAAACCCTAATTCGTCAGGACATCACAGGTGGATTTTGACAGCTACAGACTATTTTACCAAATGGATAGAAGCAATTCCTACCAGGAGGGCCACTGAAAATGTGATCATGGAGTTTCTTGAAGAGAATATCCTGGCTCGATTTGGATGTCCAAAAAGGATAGTAACAGACAATGCCACTGCTTTCAAGTCCAGGAAAATGATAAATTTCTGTCATAAGTATCATATAAGTCTCAATCATTCGACATCCTATTATCCTCAAGGGAATGGGTTGGCCGAATCCTCAAACAAAAGTCTAGTGAGGATCATCAAAAAGTTGTTGGAGGACAACAAGAGATCCTGGCACACCAAACTCAAATATGCTCTATGGGCCGATAGGATTAGCACTAAAAGGGCAATTGGCATGTCCCCTTTCCAATGTGTATATGGAACTGAAGTGATTTTTCTGGCATCATTAGGGGTCCCAGTTATGAGATATTTCCAAGATCAGCAAGAAGAACCAAACCACATACAACGGAGGATAAATCAGATCATTGATCTAGAAGAACGGAGATATAAGGCCTATAATAAAGTACAGTCACATCAAGAGAAAATGAAAAGTACTTTTGACAGAAGAGTCAAAGAAGAAAAGTTTCAGATCGATGACCTGGTTCTAAAGTGGGATGCTCCAAATGAAGAAAAGCATGGAAATTTTGACCCTATGTGGGTTGGACCTTATGTTGTTGCTGGGTACAAGGGGTAGAATGCATTTTTGCTGGAGTATACAAATGGGGTTCTTCTTGAGAGTAACCCTATCAATGGGAGGTATCTGAAGCATTACCTATCCTAGAGGAGGAAGGTAAAACCTGTATTATAGACTGTACATATTTTTCTTTTACAAGCCAATAAGAATGGTAGGCCGAAAATATTTGGAGCTTGCAGTGAAAGCCCCAAGGTTCAGGAGGCCTATCATCCCTTTTCTGCAAATATATAAAAATGATATATTTACAAAAACAAAAGATGGGTTTTTGGGAGTTATTATGCAAAGTCAAAAGCAGGCACCTGGTCTACGAGTTATTTGATACCTCGCAGGGAGGATATCATCCCCAGAAGGAGCCAGCTGTTAACACCTTTATTTGACCAAGGAGAATGAGACCATGGTGGAGAAAAGATAATTTTTTTGTTAGTACTTTGGACAAAAGGTATAATATATAAGTGTGATGATAGTCTAAATGTCGATCAAGATTGCCAAAGATCCTAGGCCACGAGGGTGGAAAGAAGAAAATCAGTGGCTAATACTCCCTCCGGCCTTCTTAACATGCAAGGAAGATAGGAGGAGTTCGAGCCTTTAACCAGTTGCACAGATCAAGGGTTGTGAAGTGATCCCAATCAGATCCACGGCCCACATCAGATCCGCCCTGTAAAAGCACGCGTTAGTTAAGGAAATGGAGGCTGGCGGAATCATGTATACTCCTCTCGATCCGACGGTGGAGGGGCAGGATTGGATCACATCGATGGATAGGATCGATTCCGTCAACCGGAACCTGCACGGTGGATAAACTCAAAACGTCCAGCGGAATGGGAATGTGGTGGTTAATTCGACGGTCGAGGATCAGAGGCGGAATAGATCGATGGCTATTATGATTTCTGGGGGGTGAACCTGCACACAGGATAATCCCTAACCATCAAGCGGAATTCATTACACGAGGCTGGATCCTACGGTTGGAGATCAAAGCGTAATGGATAAACGGCTGAAAAGGAGTCCAGAGGATGAACGTGCACGGCGGTTAATCCCAGATTGGCCAGCGGAATCGGGTACGTGGCTGATGATCCTACGGCGCGTGGTTAAAGGCGTATCACATCGACGCCTGGGGATAATTCCGCTGATCAAAGTTGCTCGACGTTTAAGGCGAAGGAGCCCAGCGAAATTTGATAGACGCCACATGATCCAACGGCCCACCTGTAAAGATATATCATATTGACGGCTGTGGATGATTCTGGGACTCAGAGTTGCACGATGGTTAAAGTCAGAGGGCTCAGTGGAATGTGGGACGTGGCGTTTGATCCAATGGTGGAAGATGGAGGTACGTCACATCTACAGTCATGAACGATTCCGAGACGGAGACTTGCACGGTGTTTATCACCAAGACAGCCGGCGGAAAAGGATACGTGGCATGCGATCCAAGGGCCAGAAGTTTGCAAAGGATCAGATCAATGGTTGATAATGAATCTGGAAGAAAAAGACGCGCGGCTGATAGTAGATGGTAGTTGCGGAAAGTAAATGATCGTCCATGTGGCGAATTGTGATAGGCCCAGAAATAAAAAAGGATTATAAAAGCGAAGGGTTGACCTCTATCATTGTTATTTTATTCACTCGGGACCAGTGAAAGGGACCGGCCTGTCTGGAAGCTTCCATTTGTCAGTGTTCGGCTTCCATTCGTCAAGTGCAGACACGCTCCGGGCACGCGCCTACACAGTAAAACAGGTAAAATTGAAACCCATTAACTCTGTAATTCCCCTTCTCAAAGTTACCAGTGTGAAATTCAGTAATGGACCAGAGGAAAGAGGTTCAGGTGTCGGGTCAAGTCATAGACGAGAGAGAAGAGTTCTTAGTTGATAGGGATAGGAATGTATGCGACCCCTTCCTCTCTGTGGAAAGCGTGTCTATTAGCAAAGAGAGATTATGGCATTACCATTCGCGAGGGAACGATGTGTTGAACGTGTGCAAGTCCTTCTTGTACTATTTCGCCATTGAGCAAACCCTCCATTTCCCTGAGTTCACAGAGTGGTGTGCTGTGAATTATTCCCTGTCTCAAAGAATTATTGTCAGTCGGTCTACATCCAAAGTATTGTGTAGAGTCGATGATGTGGTCATTCGAGAAATCCATAGTTTGCCGGAAAATTACCCAAATAGTCATGAAGTGATAAATGAGTCAATCCTAGTCGAATTGTACAAGAAGTGCAAAGCCAAAACCCGCTGTAAATTCTTGTCGAGTGTTTTAAAGGATGGTCAGTCTTTAGATGGTATACTCATGCCCTACCCTGTGCATATTTTCAAGAGTGAAGTTCAATTGGTCATTTCCTTGGTATGTCAAGTACTAGGCCTAGATGAGGATTACCGTGTGGGAGAGGTCGTTCTCGGGTTTTTGTTGAGAATGAGTTCCCCTGTTTCTGAGTCTCATTCAACCCCAGTTTTTGATTTAGACGAATACCTGGCTGAAGCAATTCATCTTCAGCTAAGCGAGTTCCCCAAGGTCCGGTTTTTCAGGTTCCAGACTTATCTGCTTAATATGCTAGTATGTTCTAATATCTCTGAATTGAAGTTTCTAAGTACTCTGTGCTCTTCTGATCTACCAAAACAAATCAGCATGTTCGAATTTGCCAATTCGATCATGTCTAAGATGTACAAAATGTTGTTCAATGAAGAATTACCCCGTGTCCTGGATGAAATGAGGAGCTTAATGCAGTCTTCGTCAGAGGATCGGGTTGGAGACTGGTTTTTGTACAGGGATTATACCGTGTTGAGAATATATGGCTTCACTGGGCAGCCTTATAGGCTACCTTCCTTCTTGACCCCAAGAATCTTCGCATTGGAATTCACGCGACAGAGATTGCTGTCAGAGGAGGAACATTTTTGTGCTTTCAAGAAGTCCTTGAACATCAAGTTTCCGTTTAAGGTTGGCACCTTCATTTTTAAAAGCAAGAGTGCCTTGGTTTTTGTAGAAAAGTTGCTGGAAGATATGGATTTTATGAAAGAACCAAATGTGAATTATGACCCCCACCAAGTAATCTCATTGAGAAAACAAGCTAACCGGAATAAGCCATTTGAACATCAAGCTGTTGAGGGGTTAGCTGAAATGGCTAATTTACTACAGTTTGCTAACAAGTCAAACTCTGATGAAGAGACACATCCTGCAGCTGGTACAGCAATCCAAATCACAGAGGGTGTTAGTGTTGCAGTTAAGAGGAGTTTGTCCGATGCTGAGAATATGGAAGTGGACGAAGAGGCGTCCCATAAAAAGGCAAGGCTGCTCGAAGGAGGTGAGACTACAGATGAAGAAGTGTGTGATGTTTTGAAAAAGTTGCCTTAGTCCTCGTGAAGACTGTGCAAGTCAATCAATTCTCCTTTAAAGGTTTAGAATGTGGTGTAGACAGTCCAGAACCCAACCCCTTATTTAAGTCAAGAGAAGAGCTCAAGGCGAGCTACATGGAAAAGAGGAAGCATTCCCTAGAGGAAGAGAGAAGTCAACTCCCGAGGGTAAGAAACTTGTACAGTTCAAAAACATCTCTAGTTTCAGCTAGAGATGCTGAGAAAAATACTTTTAAGATGGCCATAGTGAATGACAAGAGGATGTCTGAGATAGAAGTCAGGCTGGAAAAAATTAGCACTCCAGACAAGATCCAGCTGCATAAACAGACCAGCAACATCATCTACTCAGATTTACTGCAGGCCATGATAAGGATAAACAAATTACAGGTGTTGGTAGACAAATTGGAAGTCCAGTTAAAGCATGAGAAAGTGGAAAACAAGGAAAATGTTATTCAAGTCAGAAAACTGCAAGCAAACCTTGCTAGCTCAGACAATACCCAGGCTGTCAAAAAGTTGCTAGAAGAGAAAGATAACGCGCTCCAGGTTTTGAAGAAGAAATTGAAGATACCAGGCTCAGAGCATGTCCAATCAGCTGAATTGCTAGCTCTCCAGGAGGAGAAAGATAAAATCCAGCAGGAGATGATGGAATACAAAGGAAAAGATGGAGAGCTGCAAGAGGAAAAGGATAAGTGGGAGGCCGAGAGAGAGGAGCTGCTATCCCAAATCTCCATGATGAAGAAAGATCAGACTGAGGAAAAGGATATTATGGAAGAGCTAATGAGCCAAACCCCTACCGGTGATGACTTATCTATTGTAAACATCCAGAAGCCATTAGCTGATTTTTCTGCAGATGACCTGTTGGTGTCTATGTCCCAAGTGAGTTTGAAGGAGGAAGCTATTAAGGAGTTGAAAGCCGAGAATGAAAAAGTAAAGGCTGAATTAACCAAGATAAGTGAAAACAGAAAACAAATCTTGCATAACAGGAATCAATTACAGAAAAAGCTCGATGAGCTAAAAGAAAAATGCATTGGGAAGGGCCCTTTTGAGGGGGAAAAACATATTATCTGGGATACCCTGACTATAGAGATTACCAAGTTCCGACATTACTTGTGTTTTATTGATGATTTGAGTGGACTGATAGAGTTGGCCCAACAAATACTGAAACTGGTGGATGAACACATGGCAAGAAGACCCCTCACTACAGCTCAGAATACATTAAATTTTCTGAATTCACTGACATACGAAAAGCTGCACGACATGGGCGTAAAGGACAGAATCTCAATAGTGCTGTCGGCAAAGAAGATCATCCACAAACACCATTTAATGAATATTTTCTAAGATAAGTTAGAAGAACTGCTTGTGCAGGTCACTAAGTTCAAACAAGAGTTTAAAGAGTTGTTCGAAGATGGACTGCCGTCCTTCTGGAACGAAGAAGGTAAGATGCTCCCACCTGAACATTACCATCACCTGCTTGTCCAGGCTCGAATGGACCATTCAAAATTTGATAGCTTGGCGAAGAACCTGACAGGGAAAACCATTGTAGACATGTTAACAGAAGATTTCGAAGTCCTGCAGAAGTTTGCCGTTATCAGAGCCAGATTGCCCAGGAAATCTTATGAAGCGTATATGGAGCTCGAGGTAGCTATTCGGGAGATGATGGAGTGTGACACCCCGAGTTCGGAGCAGTGGAAAGCTGTAGAGTGGTTTGGGAAAACAAAGTATATTCTTCCCCCCTAGGAATAGGTGTCAGGTGCTGAAGAGCTGATGGGGCAAGGACGTGGAGCTGATGGGGCAAAGATGTGGAGTTGATGGGGCAAAGACGTGGGGCTGTCGGGACATGGAGCTGTTGGGAAAAGGACATGGAGCTGTTGGCCGAAAGTTTGTTATTCAGTTGATTAATACTTTGTGATCTGTTAGGAATGGAGTGTAACAATTTCCTAGTGGTGTAGGAATTCAGTTACAAACTCTAATTTATGCCGATCATTCTGTTATTGATCTGCTGGGAGCAGACTTATTGTTTTATCTATATATTTGTATCTTTCTATGAGATGGGGGTTGGAACCCATCAAATGAAGTGATTTGTGGAGAACATATCTGTCTTATTTTTTAATACCAAAAATGAATGCATGAGAGTTTTTTCAGAGATTCATGTATCATAGACGTTGCAGTCCGTGCTTTCTTTCTTTGTGTGATTGTATTTTCCCATGTGTAACACCCCATTCTGTTTTCTCTTCATATCTGGAACATAGTGTTTGATGATTAGAATTCATATGCTTATGCTCTATTCATCGTTTCAGGTATTATATGATTCTTTCTACTAAAGTTGATATGGAATTCGTCTTAGACGCTCTGTATTGATGGGCTGTCCCCTCGTCCTTTCTATTTCACCCTGATTACTGGAATGACTGCAATTATGTGATTATCTTGCCTTTGATAAGTCTTGTGTATACATCTTTGTGATCTTTTATATGTATATGACTCTGTGCCCAATGGATATGTGATTGTTTCAACCGCACAAATAAATCTTTAAATATTGTTTACCATCTGGTCTTGTAAGATTTGTATTGAGAGATCCCTCTCTCGAAGAAAATACCAATTTCCTCCTAAAGTGGTTTTGCTGTTACCTCGGGGTGTACCTTTTACAACCTGGGTACATTCTGAGTGCTAACACATGGATATCATAATATTAAAGATGAAGTTCGTAAAGATCCTATAGATGAAGATGACATTATTGATAGAAATGACGAAGACGAGATAAATAGATTGATGCAAGGAACATTTTCTCCATTGGATGAGGACAACCTCCATGATATTGATGATTTTCCTCTACTCGAGAAGTCCCAAGAACCTATTTATGAAGGATCAACAAAAAATCTTCTATATACTATATTGTTGGTGGTGAACTTGAAAGTTTTGAATGGTTTGGAAAACACTTGTTTCACATAGATCCTAAAGTATGCAATGTATTAATTGCATATTCACATCGTATATTGAAAAGTTCCCTATTTTCCTCTACTTTTAGTGTTAATTAATTCATAAATTATGGATAAGCAATATTTTTTATTTATATTGTTTACATTTCATTTTTTATCAACGTTGCAAACTCTTGGGTGAATTTCTATTACTACCATCAAATAATTTACCACGCACATGTCGAGAGGTATTCTTGATTATGAAAGAAATTGGAATGGACTATCAATCTATTGATCCACATCGTAATGATCATATTATATATTATGGACAATATGCATTGGAAAACAAATGCCCACAATGTGAAATTAGTAGATATTGAACTGATCAAGAAAAAAAAATGTTTCTCACAAAGTTGTTCGTTATATTCCCATAATTCCATGTTTCCAACGACTATTTAGGTTCCAAAGTATAGCACAATTTATGTATTACCACACAAAGAATAGAAGTGGAGATGGTGTTCTTCGCATGCCTGCAGATGGTTCTGCATTGAAGAACATAAAAAAAAATGGCCATTTTTTAAAAATGAACCTCATAATGTTATAATTTCATCAGCAACTGATGGTTTCAATAAATTTAGAGAGCTTCTTTGTACTTACTCAGTGTGGCCTATTTTTGTCATAAACAATAACCTTCCTCCTTGGATGTCGATAAAGAGAGAGCACATAATGGTGGAAATGATTATTCCAGTTATTTTTTTGAAAGTAATTATATTATTTCATTTCTTTGTTTCATCGCTGCATGAGAACACCTTTTATATATTTGGAAACATCGCTACAACAAAAACCTGTGATTAGCGTCTCTTTTAGCTTCCTTTTCAGCGTCCATTATCATTTTTAGTGTATTTTTCATCATCTTTGGACAAAGTGGATGCTTTTCCATGGGATGGAGCTTTTAATGGCGTTATTTTCATCCCGTTTTAAAATTTGGTGCTATTTTGGACATTAATTAGCGCCTCAATTAGCGTCCCAATTAGCACCCCAATTATTGTCCCAATGAGCATCCCAATTAGAGTCCCAATTAGCATCCCAATTAGCGTCCCTTTGTAAAAGATGATGCTTTTTTGGACGCTAATTAACGTCCCAAGTAACATCACAATTATCATCCTAATTAGCATCCATATTAACATCCCAATTAGCATCCAAAAAAATATCCCATATAACGCCAAGAATAGCCTCCAAAAAAACGTCCTGAATAACATAACACCATATATTAATCTGTGGTTAGTGACAGCAATTGTGCCATGAATTTCGGCAAGAAAAACAAACAACATAGCACCAATTATAGATCCATGAATTGTGCCTATAAAACATCCAACATAGTTCCAGGTATATCGCCTGGAATAATGCCAGAAATTTCGAAACGAACCGAGCTAGGAATTGTGTTCGGAAAACGTCTGTCATAATGGTAGATATATTAATGTCAATGTTGATGATCATGATTTGAATGTGATAGTAATTTTGTATCTTGATTTATCATAGTGGCACCTAAATGATCGTAAACATGGAACTTTTATATCTTGATTAATCCTAATGAGGAGTAAATTATCTTAATGTCACCTAAATTGTTCTAATGGCATCCGAGTGTCCCCAACAATATTTAGTAGACACTAATGGAATCTGATTGGCCCTAGTAGTAGTACTAGTTCATTTACGTGTAGTAAGTAACATTTAATTTAAGTACAACTAGTTTTTCAACCCAAACTCTTCTTGATTTGAGCTCAAAGCATTTTTGGAAATAAGGGTATGTTGTGTCCCTAATGAAACCAAAGACTGGAATAATTACAAAAATAATTCATATACTTATTGTATATGTTAGACATTTGGGTCTCATAGTCTATTCATGGCCTAATAGCCCATAAAGGTTATGTTGTATACCGAGGCACACTTGTAGTGCATGTATTTTAACACTCAAGGCTAATTATGCACATATTTTCAACATGGTAGTGTCACACTTAATTTTATGTGTGATAGAACCATGAAATCCATAATCATTGATGTCATCATTATAACCTCCCACTATCATTGATGGAACGTGTTAAATTTATTTCCATAAGTACCATTTTCCTTAGCTTAAGTGCATGATTGTGTCTTTCCCACTAGGCGACTAAGATTTAGGTTGATTTCCTTATATGTTCATGTGTTTCCCCTACCCCTTTCCTATTTATGGTCCTTAATCCATGGATTTTCCTTGGATCTACTATTTTTGGACTTGAGAACAATTTCAAGGTCAATGACCCACATATTTTCTAGAAATGATATGATAAATGCGAGGGTCCATTCTGTGCCAATGCCACACTATGCTTATTCTCCTTCCATTCCATTTCTTGTTGTTCCTCCCTTTCTTTTTTTATTTAGATTATGCTTGCTTGTGTGTAATAGGTTGTTGCTTATACTTATATCCCTTAGGATATTGGAATTCTATACTAGATTTATATTTTGTCTTAGGTTGGAACAACATTAAATAACATCAATTTTTGTTATTGAAATGTAACCATGGATCTATTCAAAAAAATTGGACTCTTCCAAAATATTCCTAGTTGAACAACTCTTTTTCCGAACTCAATATTGAACTCTTGCACCAATTGTCCTTTCCTTTTCTTGAAGTAGTGTCGTACAATTTGTTGATTCTCCTCACAACCAATTAGATAGAATTATTAATTTCCCACGAAAGTTTGCCATCAAGTTTTCTTTATTTTAAAATGTTGTTTTTTAGAGTAACGATTACTTCAATTAAATCAATTTTTTTTGGGATTATAGGACCTTATGCTTGACCTCATGACAACTAACTACACAAATAAGTATTTGAGTGAAAAAATATGCCACTCATATTGTTTTCCACCACACACTTCATCTTAGCAATTTTTGTATGGGGGTACATTATCTTAGAGATTGTCTTCTTTCCATATTTTTGAACTACATAGTTCCACACATATTTTCTATTATTCATTTCCTTCCCATAATATTGCTTGATTGATTGTTAAGGCTAGAGAATAAAAATGGAAGGCCATGAACATGACTACTTAGTTTTTGCTAGCGCCATTCTGAAAATCATCCGACAAGGTCATGAGCAATAGAAGGTAACATGTTCGAATGTAGGGAGCACATCATGGGTAAGCTTGTGTAGAATAAATTCAAGCAGGGACAATTTTAGGGGAGAAATTTAGCCCATGGGCTATTTTTAGGGGTTTTTCTCCTAAAAAAGATTCGCCATTTTGCATTTTTTGAAGCCTTGTTCCACCCAATTTTGATGGGGTAAACGTTTTTCACCCTAAAACTCGCCAAATTATTACATAAACGAGATAAAATCCTTGGAAATTTAAATATTTTTTGAAAAATATTGCTAAACATTTTATAGTTGACATTTTAAAAATTGGTAATATTTGCCAACATTTATACACTTTTAAATAAGTATGGTTCCTTAAAATCATCCCTGAATTCAATGGTTCAAGGGGTTTTACAAGGTAAAGTATGAGGACGTGGATGCAGAGGAGCTAGATAATGATGATACCCATCACATTCTGATACCAGAAAACATAAATGGAAGTAAGAGGAAGTAGAACGATCGAACTCCAAGGAGAAAGAGGAGGAGAAAGGATGCCATCAACAGGCCTAGGAAGACCACAAAGGAGGTTTATGAGTATTCGAATATGGGAGATCTTAGAGGGAAAAAACCAAAGGAATTTGAGGTTTCAAACATGAAAAATCATAAAAGGTTTAGAAGAAATAAGTTAGAGTTTTGGAACATGGGACCTTCAGTAAGAGTACTCGCATGAGGGAATCGATAGAGAATTATGTCTAAAATACCATTCTACCTAAGTAGTGCAAGTCCAGGGTTAGGGTTTGAGATCATGATTTCCATGGTTAATACCCTGTTTTCTCCAACTAGCCCCTTCATCCATTGATTTATGTCTTCCAGAGGAATTGGTGTCGAATTTGTTATATGTTTAAAACTCTTTGAGATTTTTTAGTAAATTATTGTTTCTGAGACATTCGGGCTTGATGATTTTGTTCAGGAATCATTGCATGTTTGATAATTATTTATTGGATGACATGAGCATTAATATTCTACTAGCATTGAGGATATGACTTTATTCTCTTTCCAAATAAGAGGGTTCTAATGCAACAGATGCAGCTCTATGCTTGAGGTACAATTTTGTCTTTTTTATTCCAAATTTTGCTTTGAAAAAAAAATGGGGGTACTTTTTTATTTTCCACCAAATTCATGCAAAACATGTGCCCATGTTCAACGCATTTTGGTCATTTCTTCTGTGAGGGATAGATGAAAGGGAGAATGGATTTCTAGACCAGAAATGGACCACCATTGACTTTTCCACCTAAAGCGAGGGTTTGGGAGGGAATACTCTCGGAAACACTCTCCTATAGGTCCGAGGGAACTTCATGTGTAATAGTTTTGGAATGTTGTTATAGAGTAAGAGTACCCCAAAATACAATCATGGTATCTTTAAATTTATGAGGAAAAAACAATTGCGTGTAGCCATTCCCAACCGTTGGCCATATACCAAAATTTTGCAAAAGTGGAGTAGTCGCTTGGTCTGCATTTTTTCTTTGCTTCTTCACATACCCACTTCATATATAACTATCATGAATGTTTTGCGTAGTGCTCATATGTAAGATTTTGATATGGTTATGCATTTTGTGTTCAGTTCTGGGTAGGTCTTGCATTTTCTTTTTTGCATAAATAGTCCATAGCTAGTTAGTCAATTTTTGCACATGACTAGCCTTGCATGAGAAAGATGATTCTGTGGTTGTATGCCATTTTCTAAAGATTACTCTGAATTGTGTTTTTTGGTAATGGCCCATAAACATGCATTCTTCTTATTCAATGTTGTTATACCTATGAGATTATTTATTTCCTTTTTTTCCTTTATATTGAAAATTTTCTTGATGTTGTATGTATTTTCTTGATATTATCTACCCATTGTGGTGTAGTGTTAAGTAGGAGGGCTCATCATGACAATAACCCGATTCAAAACCCGACAGCTCTGATCCTGTGATAAAAGGGTTGACCATGTATTCCTAAGGTGTCATGTCATGTTAATGTTAATTGAATTGGAGCCAAAGCAGATATACTGGCTCTTTTTGCGTATGCCACGAGGGGTAATTTGCATACTCAAGCTTTGTCCTGAGATATGATGTATTCCCTTTTGTGCATTAATGAAATATAAAATGCATTTTCCAAAAACAGAAGACAAAGAAAACTATGATAAATGGAGGTCATTATTGGCAATATGGAGGTCATTATTGGCATTTGGGGTTTTGTATATTTTTCTATATCCCACCAACAACATTTAGAAGGTTTGATATGGGTAAGCATGACGATTCTACAAATTAAGGTCCTTAATGGAAATCCCATTGCTATAAAGTTTCTATGAGTGTGAACCCCTTTTTTATATATAATGATTTTGAATATAGAATTAATTATATTAATATAACATCCATTTATCTAGATTCATGCCTAAAACAACAAACACCACAAAATAACAACTGTACATTGTGGCAAATGTTCCATTATACTATCCTTTTTGTTAGTTCTACTTAGTTTCACCTGATGTTATAATCTAACTTCATATTATGTTATAATGTTAATTTCACTTATAATCTAAGTGATAATAATATACTTTCCTCTGTTAAATCTACTTAAACTCACTGATGTTATGAAATATAACTTTTATTTTTAAGAACATATGTGAAACTAATGTTGCCCGTGTTGCCTGTATAGAATTTAGAAAGATGTCATTCACTTATAAAAAACCATAAAACATAGTTGTGTCCATGGATAAGGATATAGATACTCATCTAAAATATCCTTAATATCTCTTCACTCTTCTAAAGTTCTCTTATCTTCCATGTCTCTTCACTCTTCTAGAGTTCTCTTCTCTTCTAAAGTTATCTTTTAGTTGGATGTTTATGTTTAATTATATATATATATACATATATCAACTTTAAACAATAATAACAACTTTATTATGATTTTTTAGTAGATTCAATAATTGTTTAAAAATATTGGAAATATATTCAGTAGAATTGTTAGATCATACATAAATTGAGTTCAAAAGAGCATATTTACCTATGATTTATATGTGTTGAGCTTAATTACAATTTCCACCCACTTTTCAAAAGTTGGACAATTCTTGATGAATCCAAGTATTGGATTAAAAGAAACCGACCTTTTGTTGTATGACTTGTCAACACACATACATTTGCATGTACTTGGGAAACAATGACACCCTTCTTGTACAAACATTTAAAAGCAACCATTATAGCAATATAAAAAAAGAAACCTATATGGAAACTCCAAAACAACATGTGGGACAAGTGAGATTAACAACATCAACGTAGTAACCCAAACCTAGATCAAAACATCAGTTCAAGTACTCAACCTACCTTCAAAGGGCGGTAATGTGAATATGGCCTCAACACCTTCCCCTTCTTGCAAATAGTCCTAGCAGGAAACCCCTTAGGTGGGATGACGAGACACCATGAATTAGAGAATTTGGATTCAAAGAAAGATATAGGATCCACATTAGCTCAAACTCAAGGAATCCATAGTCAATGTTTCTTCCATAAATAGTTGACCCCTTAATTGAATATAATAACAATTGGAAAAATCTTCATGTTTAAAAATTAAGAAACATAGAATCATAATACCCATCTTTAAAAAAATACACAATAATCAAGTTAGAACATATGTTAGTTATAATGATAATTAATTATTCAAAACTTAAAAGATTTAAGCCCTTATAACTAAAATAGTAATATTAACTAGCATAATATTGAACTTTTCTCATATTTTTAAATTTTCCTTCAGTTAAACCTTTAAACCTATGCTAATTTAATGATTTCTTCACCATTATTCTGGGAAACAAAATTGATTTCCTTATCATTTATGATAAGGAAAAGAAGCCTGGGATCCTCCCAAGGTGAACCCCCATGACAAGTAGGCCATTTCAACCAATCCACTACTTCTTGGTGCTCCCTAGTTATAGTTATTTTAATTGTACTATAACCCACTCTCTACAAAGTTAGGGATTTTGACTGGAACCTATAATCTCATATCCAATGTCTAACCAGGCTTTGAGAGGAGCCCACACATTCTGCTAAATTTAGCACAGGTTATGGTGATTCAGTGAATGCTTTTCATTGCACTGAAAAGCTGCATTCTACAACCCAGTAGGGGAGAGATGTGTAACTCCTTCCATGCTCATCTTAGAGTTGACATGTCCTTTATAAAAAATAATAAAATATTATTAAAAATAACATGTTGGCTTAAATTAAATTTAAATTATTTAGAATTGCATATATATAAAACAATATAATTAGATAAGCTAAAAGCCTAAAACCATAAACATTGGATTACACATTTCCTAACATTTCCACTATAAAAAAAGGTTTCAGCTTTGAGATATTTGATCCCTCTCCACTTTGAAAAGAGGTTTCCACTTTGAGAGATTTGATTGCTCTCGGTGCTTTGTAGATCCTCTTTTAGATGGATCTATGCTGGTTTAAACCAAATCCAAGCCATCACATTATTTTGGCACCACACTTTCAAATTTGGTTCCATCTATAATTGTTTTCCATTTTTGCTTATCGCAATATGTGGTATTTGGAGGCAAATTAGGATGCTCATGCAATCGGGCAGAGCTTGGGATGCTACTGTTTGACCCTGCAACATATTCAAGGATTTTAAATCCTTAAATCTCATTTATGGATCACCGCATTCCACCCTTCTCATTCTTCAACGCACCCTTCTGACTCTCATTCATCCCTACGGCCATATATTCCACCAATATCTTGTAAAGGTATGGGGATTTCTTTCCATTCTGTGTCTTTTATTTTTTTCACTGAAATGGTGTAGTTAATTGCCACAAAGTTGTTTGATTTGTTCTTTCTGCTATCGAATGCATTGTTTCAAATCATCTATCATCGAAAATATATGCTTAGCAGAGAACCCATTTTAGATTGAGGTAACTGACTTCATCCTTGCTTAAGCTCTTCTAAGTATTTTTTCTATGGTTTCTATTACAGGATTTCTAAGGTTCTCCTGTAAGCCTACCAAGTAATTTGAATGTGGGGTTTATGTTATAATATTTTTATTGTCTTATTGACTTATATGCTGCTATGAATAATTCTCAAAGTGTCTATTGTCCAAGTATTATCTAACTAAAATTTGATCTCGGTGTTACTGGAAACGAGACCTTTAACTAGTATATGCTACTTGTGTTTGATAATGTCTTGGTTATACATCTTGCGTATGGATTCTTATCAATGTTGCTAGCATATCCCATCTTCAATGTCTTGCAATGCCAATGATTCCAGCTAGTTTTTGCTTTGTTTAAGTTCACTAGCCTCTTCGAGCTCAATACTTTTTCCAGATTTTATGTTGACCCCATATCTGGATTTAGTTTATTCTATATGATATTAATTTCCCTTTTTATGGTAGGATTCAATTGTCTTCAACTACATATACTTTCAATTATAGTTATCCCTCTAATCAATTTGCTAGTCTGCTTTCTCTTGGATCTCATGAGAATATACATCTTTCCTAAAAATGTACATCTTGTCCGAGATCTGCATAGAGAAATCCGATCTAAAAGTTGCAAGCTTTCAGAAATGAGTGGATTAGTTAGTTCATAAAATGTTTCCCTACACCACCTCGTTCGTAAGTAGATCATTGTCACTCTGATCATATCCTGATCCAACACACTCTTTCCTGCTTCTTGGGTCATCTATTTATCCTAGAAAGGGGTCCCTTTTCTACGAAGAGGGACAACAAAACAAGTGTTGTATTTAGCAGTAAGCAATTTTCTAAAACCTTTGGCAACCCTATAGTTTCATATAATGTGCTTAATTGTTTCTGGTGATTTTTGTTTATTTATTATTTGTAGGAATGAAATACGGATGCTTTTTCAAAAAATAGGTCATCATCAGCCTATTTCATAGGTTTCTGAATAATATTGCATTTACATCAAATGTCTCTATAAGGGATTTGTGTGCACTATTGAGATGAAGTAGACTTGCTTGAGGTTGTAGCGTAATCTGTTAACTTCATGGTAACTAGAGAATGTACTTCAAAATTAAATGCACTTCATGATAACTAGAGAATGTACTTCAAAATTAAATGGACTTCATGATAACTAGAGAATGTATACATAATATCAATATTCACCTTTCTTGTACTATTTGAAATTATTTGTGATCTTCAGGCATCCATTTCTTGATTTTGTCAGCACTCAGATCCGAAAAACCAATGCTGTCAAGAAATAGTCGTAGATGAACTTCATCCTATTGAAATATCAATCCAATGTATTGTTACACATTTCCATCATTTCCTCAGTGAAAGAAAGGGAAACAAAAAGTATACTTACATGGGAAAAAAAAATAGAGACTCAATATCACCCGCACTCTTTCTTTTTTCGCTGCTAAATCGAGGATCAGAAGTAAATAACCACCAAAATTATCCCACATGTGCACCCAGTCAATATCAATGGCCTCTTCCAAATCCAAAATGTGAGCATGAACACACGTTTTTCTTCTGTAACCAACTTCTGAAGATTCATAAAGGTAAGCCAGCCCCGATTTTGGCCTACAAAACCATACACCTGCAACAACTTCTTCATTCCTTAAGTGTTCATGGAGTTTCATAACATCAGCTCTTGGGACTCTGGAGTACAAAATTTCCATCCCTGTCTCTAGCAATAGATGGATCTCCAACCAATAGGGCTGGAGAGCTCACAGACCTTTATGGTGCTGAATATCTCCCCGAAAATGCATTTCTAGTCTGTACTTGTAAGAAACAAATTGCAAGACATTTATCAGTAACACTAGCCTGATGCAGGTCAAAATCAAAAAAATTAACATACTCTTACTTTCAAAAGCTATTAATCTGAAAGAATACAAATAATAAATCTAGACTAATTGTTCTAATAAATTGTGAACATTTAGTCATGGCAAGTACAACTAAAATGATGCGTAATATTTCTCCATGATGGCATCCTTTCTACATAAAATGATCATCAATTGCATATGTACTGTGAAAACAGGGTGCATTAAAGAAATCCTGATAACTTAAGAGTCAATAGACCATGAAGCCTCATAGTCAATAGGAAAGGTGAATGGATATATCATATAATTTCATGCTCTTTTGAAATTTGAGATATGATTTGCATGGACAGATTTGTATAATTTGAGTATTAACATACCTTTTAAATTATCTTCCAGTTCTATGTAGGATATACATTGATAGAAAAACAAAAATGAAGCAAACCTTTAAACTAAACTATGTTATATCATATAACAGTTATGACATGGCACAAAAGGATAGGTCTGTGAAAATACAAGCATGAAATTCAATCGAATGGATTTGAAAACTAAAGGTTTATATCATAGTAGCAATATTCAGATGTATTGGGAGTTCATTTACAGAAATTCGCAAGGAACTCTTCTACATAGAACGTACTTATGACAATGATTTGGTTGGGGGTAATAAAGTTTTTTTTTTATAGTGTAACTTTGTTAGGTTAAAACGAGCATCATTATAATAATAATATGAGCGAGAAATAAACATTATCACAAGAAACCACATATAGACACACAATATACCCTGGAAACCCCATGCGGGGAAAACCGGCACCAATGAAGATCTTCATTACATGGCCAAAACCGGCCATCCGGGCCAAGCAAGCTAGTCACTGCTCACCTCCAAGCCTATATACAATGGAGCCTCCACAATCCTTATAAAGGCATAATCACATGCAATACAATGGGACAATACCATGGGCTACAACAAACCATGTGCCCAAATCATAAGCAAGACTTAAACCACCTTTGACTCAATCCCGAGTCAAGGTTAACCCTAACAATCCCCCCTTTAAACTTGACTTGGAGAAATCACCAACTCCCCTCAAATATTTACCGAGGAATCTTACATACACCCCCCTATCACCTAGGTCTATCTCTCGACTTTACCGATGAGTTACCAGGGGTATGCATGCCTTATCAGGTCTTATAGCCATATGCCCATTTACATGCAAACCGCTCCATTACATTTTTTTTTCATGTGCCTTCATGGTGACTACACCATCACCATCCGTTGCTTCATCCTCTCGCTTTCCATGCTCACTTCCTTGCTCGTCTTTTTCCATGCTCCCTTTGTACCTATATCCAAACTCTGTCATTGATGTCCATATAAAGAAAAATCCATCTACTGGATTACATGGGTCATCGGCCGCTGTAACTACCAGTTCTCTAGGAATTCTCTTCACATACATGGCTCATCAATCTTGGTCCCAAAACTGAGATTAAACCATCTCACATTTCTCCCGCAATCGAAGACTCAACCTTTCTGATCCACATCAAGATAGGCTACGAGTACACTTGCCACCCTCGTACCTACCTAGTGGTTCATTCCACACTTGATGCAACATCCCTTCTTTGCGCATAAGAGGGATACCTTGTGCTTTTAGCATCAGAGAAATCCAAACTTGCCTACGTCTAAGTTTCACATGGACCAAAAAATTACTGCTAGGGTGTCGGGTACCACTGAACATGCACCCCACAATTTGATTCATAGAAAAACCAACGAGCATAACCAAGCCAAACCATGGCTCTGATACCAGTTGTTAGGTTAAAAGTGAGCAACATTAAATAACAATATGTGCAAGAAATAAACATTATCACAAGAAACCACATATAGACACACAATATACCCTGGAAACCCCATGCAGGGAAAACTAGCACCAATGAAGATCTTTATTACATGGCCAAAACCGGCCATCCGGGCCAAGCAAGCTAGTCACCGCTCACATCCAAGCCTATATACAATGAAGCCTTTGCAAGCCTTATAAAGTCTTAATCACATGCAATACCATGGGACAATACCATGGGCTACAACAAACCATGTGCCCAAACCATGTGCAAGACCTAAACCACCTTTGACTCAATCCCGAGTCAAGTTTAACCCTAACAAACTTTTAACTTACCTTGAGAAGTTGTAAGGAAGACAATTAATTACTATTTAAAGGAATTTTATTTCTAGTGCATTTGAAAAATGCTCCTACTCCAAAATTTCTCTCGCTCTCCAGTTGGCACTTGATGGCCCCCAATTCTTTTCTTCTAGCAACATTAGTCTTGAAAGTAATATTTACATTGTTTGATGTAGCCAACCCTTCTTCCCTCATCCCAGAATAATTGATTGATTGCTTAGTTTTTAGGATGTTTTGCAAGTATAGAATTTAGATTCTGATATAGGATCATATGTTTAATAGCCCATCCTATGATCAAGTTGATTCACTAGCACAAAACTCAAATTTTATTTTTTTGGCATAAATTGAAATGTTTATCGATATTTGCTATTCACTGTTCATTAAATCTAACTGTGTAATGCTTGCAGACTAGAATTGAAATGCAGAAACAGTGCTGAAAAACTCAATTACTTACACGGTAATAACACAGATTCACTTTGGAAACCCATTTGGAAAGAATCAACAACAAGTGACCTTTGTTTGGCTCTTTTTAATATTTATGATCAAGAATGATTACAAATACGAGCTATAAACTCTTAGACAATGATTTTGGGTATTCTTACTCATTTCGGCTTGCTTTGTAGATTGCACTTTGGCTCTAAGATATTCTTTGTTCCTCATGTATAGGCTCACATTCCTCTTTGTTGGCTCAATGTTTGAAAAAAATTCCTGTTATGATTCTTTTATCTTCTGTTTATGTGCCATTAATTTACAAAGGCTTCCAACTCTCATGCCATTTCATGTCTAGGAGCTTGTCTCCAATCTACCTCTTCATTACCTATATCTATTGGTTTCTCTATTGCTTTCTTTCTCCTTGGAAGGCCAAAAGGCTCCTTTGAAGCCATCATATTTTTCTTCCAGACACCTTGAATGTTGCCATCAAGCCAGGACTCCCACCCCCACCCCCTAAAAAAATGTAACTCTTCATGTAATGGATTTTTTGCACTGTAATTTTTATTTTAGGCTTACGTTTGCCTACAAGAAATGCCCAAATATATATATATATATATAACTCTTCTGTCTTCATTTAATGTATTTTTTGCAGTGCAATTTTTATTTTAGGGTCATGTTTTCCTGCATGAAATTCCATGTGGCATCTACAAATTCGTTAGGTAGTACACATGTTCCAAACCTTTGTTGCCATGTCATTTGCTAGGTAGTCCAAGTTATTCTTTGTCTTGGGCTCATCTGCTTTCTTTAGTCTGTGGGCAGAGGCCCTCTCTTTAGCAAGGGGGGGAATGGATTTGGAAATCAGACAAGCTCTAGCTTGGCTTGCTTGTTTCTGTGTGCCTTTCTCAACACAATTTTTCTTCACACTTGCCTTAGCTTTATGTGAAAT
The DNA here is from genome assembly GCA_001517045.1 of Pseudotsuga menziesii. Classification (NCBI taxonomy): domain Eukaryota; kingdom Viridiplantae; phylum Streptophyta; class Pinopsida; order Pinales; family Pinaceae; genus Pseudotsuga; species Pseudotsuga menziesii. Next base: position 65,916 of record LPNX010510619.1, read on the forward strand.
GCAGAGAATGAAGGTAAGCTCCATTGCCCCTAGATTCATCCTCTTTATGGTCCTGCACTACTTTGCCTTTGTCTCTTTCTTTGATGTGGAGTGGGAAGGTGTTACGATTACCTCTGCATGCATCCTTATCTCCAAACACACAAAGATTTTTGAGACTCTGATGAAAAGGATTTGCCCAGACTTATAAAGGAGGTTTATCAAGGCGTTGCACTTACAACCGTTAAACCTAATATTGAGCACTAAGATTGAAACATAAAAGCTATTAAAAAAAATTATTTATTTGTTAATGATTCATTTCAGATCGTTCAACACTGTCCACTTCATTTGTTTTTTAATATAGAGGTTGGAATCAATAAGCCAAAGGTACTCATTTTTTCTTTTGAGTTGGTATATGGTACTCATTTCAATCATTTCTTAATCACTTTGTTCGTTATTTTTAATGGTGTTCTTTGGTGTCTTACAAGATTATTAGTGTACCATATTTATCAGGGTTAGGACATAGGCAACTAGTTTTCCTAGAACTCAAGTCTGTCAATATTTGTTAAAACTTGAAAGATGGGTAATGTAAATCCAAGGCTAGACTATCTCAATACGATGATTGTCTCTTTAATAGTATTGCTTGTTATAATTTGTCACTGGATTTTCATTATGTTATTCTCTTTAATGTTGTTGCTTTCTCTTGCTTTGTTTGGCATATAAAATCAAAATCAAAATCTTTTTAACACTCTTCTATTTTGGTTTAGGAGTGGGCCTTTAACCACATAGAGCAACCGACCATTCTCTATTGTTTCATACACCAAGGCATGTAGTAATTTATTGGATGAAAACCTACTTGTGTTTAGAACATATTTTAACAATATATTTGTCATCTAGGTCAATGCACCTATAAAGCAAAGGCCATAGACACTTGATTCTCTTTTTGCAAACATGAAGGAGCAAAGGATGAGGGCACAACAGGCTCAAACAGGAGGTACACAAACAATCTATGTTATTCAACAAAGAAACTTTGGAGGTCGACATAGGAAATTTTTTTGTTACCAAAGAAATTTCATGGGATGACAAAGATCGAATTAATCTATAGCGGAATCAATCTAGAGTGGCATCAATTGTACTAATAACATCCCTTTGAAATGAAGTGGACGCTCAATTGGTTGCGAGGTGTTCCTGGTCCATGCTGGAGCCTATGATAGAAAAATATAAGAAGGCGATGTGTTAAGTGGCACAAAATGATAGCTACAAAGTCTCAGGCCTTCCAAGATTAAGCATATGGTATTTTGAGATTTTTTTGTTCAAAAATCTATTTGTTTCATAGGTATTTTCTAGACTGATATTTTTTGACAGAAGTATTCTTTTTCAATGAACAAAGCTATTTGTTAAAATCTTGTGTCATTTTTTGTATTGTGGAGCTTTACTAGTAGAATGCATAGTAGAATTCATGGTTGGAAAACTTGTGAGAATGCATAAATGATCACACAGCTAATATTTGCAATATAACACACAATATGCATTATGTAATGAAATTGTTACTAATGTTTTAAATTGATTATTTCGTAGTATTTGCATAAAAATGGTGAAGGTGACGAAGCTGATGATACTGATTATGTTGCCACCAATGTACCTGAGGAAGATATCACTGATAATGATACCGTTGGATTAAATGAAAATGATGATGGATATGATGTTGGGATAGATGATGAGGACGAGGATGATGATGAGGATGATGATGATGGTATCCATTGATGCTTCTATTGAGATTCTAGATGCTTTTTGCTTTCTCCATGCTACTAGACACATATTGTTATTTTTATGATTATCTGAGTTCATATTAAATTTTGGGTCTTTTTGATTTGTATGGTGGATTCATGTTGACATATAAACTTGGATTACTATTGATAAGTTTTGATTTTTAATAGTTATTGTGATATTGATATTTTCACTATATATTGTTCACTTGTTATTTTCACCGTAATATGATTATTTGTATGATAGATTATTGATGTGATGATGTTTTATAGTTTCACTTATTTTGACTAAAAAATAATGTCAATGTTATCATTATTTTATTTTAATTCTATATATATCGAAAGTTGTTGATGATCTTTTAATAGAAATTTAATATTACTATTTGGATAAATGTTGCATGTTTCTCTTGAATTTATTCATAAATTCTATGCAACTAATCTCAATAATTGTATCTACAATTAAATTGAATGTTTCATTATGTTATTTAAGAACTATGAAGTAAATGATAAATGAGAACCATTGAAATTAATGAATAATTATAATAATTTGATATAATAAAAATAATAGCACACAATTGGATATGGTTGCAGGTGTTAAATAACAAGTCTAATGTGGTGCTAATAAGGAAGCAAAAAAATTAGCTAAAGTGCTAGTACATCTTTTTAGTAATTTTGGTCTCTTATTTGGAATTTAAATAAGTAAATATCATTTTCTTTTTGTTACAGTACGGTCTGGCTCTATCTCTCCCAGATAACTTTGACGACAACATAAAACAAGTTATATATGATCTTGGTAAATACCTGAGGTAGGTAACAATTTATATGTATGAAAATGTTTGTTCACTTTGTTGCATACACTACAACAAAACCCTGTGATTAATGTCTCTTTTAGCTTCCTTTTTAGCATCCACTATAACTTTTATTGTATTTTTCATCATTTTTTGGACAAAGTGGACGCTTTTCCATGGGATGGATTAATCATATTATATTTGTATTTTTACCTAGTATCACGAGAAATTTTATTATCTAGTATCATCATACATTTGTGTTTATTTGTTTTGTATTACTTTAAATATTTAATCCAAAGATGTCTTACACATTTTGATGATGTGATACACTTCCCTATTGATCTATTTCGTTCATCTATGAACATCAATATAAGTTATGTTTTGTTTTCTATAAAACTGGTTTCCCTAGTTTCTATTCTATTTTGTTGAATTTAAACTTCTCCAATATTGGGATTCCAGACCTTGCGTGGGAGAGATTTGGCTCACAACTTTTCACAAGAAATTTACTAGAAAACTGTTGTAGCTTATGGTGGAAGCAATCTTCCTTGAATATTTGTCAAACACTTTAAATGGAAATTGTTGTAGGTTTCGTGTGACTGTTTGAACCATATGGGATTATCATTATGGATTTTGACTGCATTTTTGGTGAGGTAGAGCATGATAATTGGTGGTATCTCTTACAAGTAGACAAGTAGTATTTAACATAGTGTAGTTACACAGGAAGAATAGTAGACTTGAACATGTAGTACTAAATAGAATCAGCTTGGTTTTTATTATCACCCTCCCACAAATTTGGAATGCAAATGGATGGAACTTGTAACATGCATCTAGTTCCTTTGACCACTTTGTAGTTAGGAAAAGTACTCACGTCCCAAATGGAATGTTGAACAAGTAATTAACTCTACGAATTACTCATGTAGCAAAGGCTAACAAAGTAGTTAAATCTACAAAGATGTTGAAATCTGAATTTCATGTGTGTTTATACTAAAATCCTAATGATTTGCGTTAAAGATCCTAAATTTATAATTCATTTTTGGCAAGATTTGTTTTCAAGCTGAAATTTGCAAGGGAAGTGTAAATTCCCTAGTTTCTATTCTATTTTGTTGAATTTAAACTTCTCCAATATTGGGATTCCAGACCTTGCGTGGGAGAGATTTGGCTCACAAATTTTCACAAGCACTTTACTAGACAACTATTGTAGCTTATGGTGGAAGAAATATACCTTGAATCTTTGTCAAACACTTTAAATGGAAACTGTTGTAGGTTTCGTGTGACTATTTGAACCATATGGTATTATCATTATGGATTTTGACTGCATTTTTGGTGAGGTAGAGCATGATAATTGGTGGTATCTCTTACAACTAGAAAAGTATTATTTAACATAGTGTAGTTACACAAGAAGAACAGTAGACTCGAACATGTAGTACTAAATAAAATCAGCTTGGTTTTTATTACCACCCTCCCACAAATTTGGAATGCAAATGGATGGAACTTGCAACATGCATCTAGTTCCTTTGACCACTTTGTAGTTAGGCAAAGTACTCATGTCCCAAATGGAATGTTGAACAAGTAATTAACTCTATGAATTAATCATGTGGCCAATGCTAACAAAGTAATTAAATCTACAAAGATGTTGAAATCTAAATTCCATGTGTGTTTATACTAAAATCCTAGTGAGGAATAAACATATTTGTAATGGAATTTGAATGAATGGTAAAGTATTGCTTGGTTTTGTAGTTTTGTATTATACGTGTTGGTCTATAATCTCACACCTTTTGTCTCAATTGGTACGGTTTTGATTCCACTATGTTAAATTCCTTAATGTTGTGAAGCATTATTAAATAAAGTGGATCAAACTTTTAGCATATCCTTATTAAAAACCGAGCATCTTCACTACTGTTGATTAAGTTTAGATAAGACAGCCTTAGTTTTTTTTTTAAATAAAATCATATTAGTTGAACTTTAACAAAATATAGACTAGACAACTTTCATAGTTTTGTTTTGATTTAGAAAGAATCATGTTAATTTCAACTTTCACTTGAGATGGTAAAGTTCAAGTTCAATGTTTCTTCAATAACTCTAAAAGTAGTTAGCATATATTTGAAGAAGAATTTAGCCTAAACATTGTATTGTCTTGTAAAGCATAATTTATTTTATTCATTCTAGATGTTGTCATGGGCCATTCTAAGTTGATACTCATATGGGTAAGCTTGTTCTCTTCTCAAGTTGCATGGGTCAGCTAATGGAATTTCAGGGTTTGGTTCCTTGCCTCTATGTCTTCTTCTATTGTGATATGAAAATTTATGGTGTACATGTATGTGTATGCATGGTTGCAGATACAATATGTGTGGTTACTATATGTTGATGAGATGATGTTTATATTCATGGTTGGAAAACTCGTGAGAATGCATAAATGATCACTCTAATATTTGCAATATAACACAAAATATGCATTATGTAATGAAATTGTTACTAATGTTTTAAATTGATTATTTCTTGATATTTGTAGAAAAATGGTGAAGGTAACGAAGCTGATGATACCAATTATGTTGCCATCGATGTACCTAAGAAATATATCACTAATAATGATACAGTTGGATCAAATGAAAATGATCATGGATATGATGTTGGGATAGATGATGAGGATGATGATGATGGTAGCCATTAATGCTTCTATTGAGATTGTGGATGTTTTTTGCTTTCTCCATGATACTAGAAACATATTGTTATTTTTGTGATTATCCAAGTTCATATTGCATTTTGGGTCATTTTGATTTGTATAGTGGATTCATGTTGACATATAAACTTGGATTACTATTGATAAATTTTGATTTTTAATATTTATTGTGATATTGATATTTTCACTATATATTGTTCACTTGTTATTTTAAACTTAATACGATTATATGTATGATAGACTATTGATGTGATGATGTTTTACAATTTCACTTATTTTGAATGAAAAATAACGTTGATCTTATCATTATTATATTTTAAATTTATATATATCGAAAGTTGTTGATGACCTTTTAATAGAAAATTAATATTATTGTTTTGGATAAATGTTGCATGTTTCTCTTAAATTTATTCATAAATGCTATGTAATTAATATCAATAATTGTATCTACAATTAAATTGAAGTTTTCATTGTGTTATTTAAGAACTATGAAGTAAATGATAAATGAGAACCATTGAAATTAATGAATAATTATAATAATTTGATATAATAAATATAATAGCACACAATTGGATATGGTTGTAGGTTTTAAATAACAAGTATAATGTGGTGCTAATAAGGAAGCAAAAACATGAGCTAAAATGGAAGCCCACTATGTTCTAGATCTAGAGGCAACATTGGTTGCAAAACTTGGCGCTAAAATGTGGTGCAAAATGGGATGCTAAAGTGGTAGCAAAAATGGATGCAAATATGGTGCTAATGGGGATGCCATTTAGGAAGCAAAAGCGGACGCTCTCTAGGAAGTAATAACGGATGCTCTATAGGAAGCAAAATAGGACATTAGTTAGGAAGCAAAGTTGGACGTTATTTTGGAAGTAAAACGTGGTGCAAAATGGGACGTTATTTAGGAAGCAAAGTTGGACGTTATTTTGGAAGCAAAGTTGGACGTTATTTTGGAATCAAATTTGGATGTTATTTTGGAACTAAAACATGGAAGCAAAATCGGACATTATTTAGGAAGCAAAGTTTGACATTATTTTTGAAGTAAAACGTGGAAGCAAAATAGGACGTTATTTTGGAAGCAAAGTTGGACGTTATTTTGGAAGTAAAACGTGGTGCAAAATGGGATGCTAAAGTGGTAGCAAAAATGGATGAAAATATGGTGCTAACAGGGATACCATTTAGGAAGAAAAAGTGGGCACTCTCTAGAAAGCAATAATGGACGCTCTATAGGAAGTAAAATAAGACGTTATTTAGGAAGCAAAGTTGGACGTTATTTTGGAAGAAAAAAAATAGACGCTATTTTTGGATGCCATAAAGGATGCTATGTAGGACGCCAAAAAGTTTTCTCCATGACGTGTCCCATGTAGCGTCTATTTTGACCACTCAATGTAAAAAAAATTACACTAAAAAGGGACGCTAAATGGGACGCTAATTCCATTATTTTTTGTAGTGACAGCTTATTGACAAATTGTGTTTTACAGATTGCAACTTTATTATATATGCCTCAATCTTGTTGATCACTGTTATTTTCTTGCATCATTTGTAGGTGGCTTTCATCTAAAGAAATCCATAAAGAAGATATTAGGTATTGGAAGAGAGAAATTCCTCATCTAATGTATGAAATGCAGAAGTATTTAGCTCCAGGATTTTTCAATGCACAAGAACACTATCTCATACACCAAGTTGAAAAGATTGAATTATGTGGACCTCTACACACAAGATCAATGTGGATGGTGGAAAGGAATTTGAAGTCATTGAAGGCTTTTGTTAGATAAAAATCATGTCTTGAGGGTTCTATTATGCAGGGCTATATGGTATATCAATCCATGGTGTACATTAGTCAATATCTTCCAAATTTAGCAAAAACTATCAATATTCCTCACATTTGGCATGTCAACTCCATCAACAAATTGGAAGGGGAGGTCCTATTGGGGAAAGGTAGAACAAGGAAAGTGAAAGGTAATTAGATGGTGTATATTTAATTTATTATACGATTATTTTTTCAATTTCATATATATATACATATTACTCATGTAATTTTTATTATTCCATCAGTATTGTAAGGTAAACTTAATTCCCTTTAATGATAGATAATTTACAATTCTTAATTATTATTTTTCTATATAGTTTGTCATGTGTGGGATGCAGTACATTTATCCATTACAAACAATATTGATTGGATGGAGGAATGGATAGAAAAATGTATAGAATTTTATGGTACCTTATCATGGGAAGGGGTGAGTAAATTCATTAAAACAGTACATTGTCATTGAGAAGAATATCACATTGAACTTACACAAAGTGAAATTGATTTAGCATGTGATTTAAGAGATAAAAAAGGAAAGTATATTTTATACCCAGATCAATTTTTTCGTTGGTTTCCATTATATAAATGTATTTATTTTGTTTATTTCTTCTTATATATTTATTGACTGAGTCGGGAATGATGCAATTGATACACCACAAGGCTATGTAGTCCAATGGTCATAGATTTCACATCAAAAAGTTGGATGACAAGAAGAAAACATTCGATTGTGGGATAACTGCAGCTTTTCAAGTCACTAATGTTTCCTATAGAAGTGACAAGCATCCAAAAGTATCTAGAAATAAGTACTATGGTTATTTGGAATATATAATTGAGTGTGAATTTAATTCATTTAAAATATTTTTGTTTGAGGTCAAATGGTATAGGCTAAGAATGAATGAACGTGATCCTGAAAGAACGATTACTAAGCACTCCAATGGATTTACCATGGTTAATACAAGGGCACTTGAACTGTGTATAGAGCCTTATGTTCTTCCAAGTCAATGTGAGCAGGTATTTTACTCAAAGGTTCCAGGTAAAGCAGGTTGGTCATACATTGTTATATATTATCCAAGAGGAAGACCGATCAAGTATAATCCACTAAAGGAATAAGACAATGTCGAAGAAGAAGGTGATGCAGATCAGGACCAGTTGGCTACCTCATATGTGTCAGATGAAGAATATGATCAAGAATTTCATGATACAAAGGATGTAGTAGACGATTTTGTGTGATGATAGTGATGATGAATATACAACTAAAAATGACGTTGATGATGATGTTGATATGAGCGATCCTTTCAATGATAACGATTCTCGACCAGATGATGATATAAATGAAGAAGTTTATGGTGATGATATTGATGATGAATAATAGAAATCATCATCCTCATCATGTTAATTTTCATTAGAATAATAGAAACCATCATCATCATGTCATCCTCATTAGAATAATCACAACCATCATCATCTTCATCTTTATGATCACCAATGGTATCATAAACACCATCAAAATCATCATCATCACTATCTTCATCATCTTCATCATTGACATCATAATCAACCTCATCCTCATGCTCAGCCTCATCATCGCCAATGTTATAATCATCATCATCATCATGTCATCCTCATTAGAATAATCGCAACCATCATCATCTTCTTATTCATGATCATTAATGGTATCATCATCATCATCATCTTCTTCTTCTTCTTCTTCTTCATATTCTTCATCTATATGATCATTAATGGTATCATCATCGTCATCACCATCACCATCATCACCATCTTCATCATCATCATCATCGACATCATAATCAACCTCATATTTATCTTCATCATCATCATCACCATCATCACCATCTTCATCATCGTCATCATCGACATCATAATCAACCTCATCTTCATCGTCGTCATTGTTATAATCATCATCGTCATCAATGTTATCATCATCATCATCATCAATGTTATAATATTCATTGTCACCATCATGTTCATACTCATTAGAGTAATATAAATCATCACCATCATGGTCAACCTCATTAGAATAATTGCAACCATCGTCATCTTCATATTTATGATCAGCAATGGTATCATAATCATTATCATCATCATCATCATCACCACCACCATAATATTCATCTTTATGATCAATGGTATCATAATCATCAACATCATCATCATCATCATCATCATCATCATCATCATCATCGTTATTGTCGACATCATAATCAACCGTATCCTCATCCTCAGCCTCATCATCGTCAATGTCATAATCACCATCATCATCAATGTTATCATCATCATCGTCATCAATGTTATCATATTCATCATCATGTTCATACTCATTAGAATAATAGCAATAATCATCATCATGTTCATCCTAGAGATGATTTGTCATGGAAAATATGTTCACATGTACTAGTGATAGATCAAAACCATGACATAATTGATATGGAGAGATATCATAGGAACTATGTTCATCATGTACTATCTTCGTTTATGTGTGCATTAATACATGTAATCAATAATTTGTAACTACCCACTCTAGGATCTATTGAATAATCCTAATTATTTTAAAAAATGGTTTCTATGTTAGAAGACATTTTAAAAATAATAATAATACAAGAACAATTTCGTGTTCAATTTCCTATTTATCAAGGTTGTAATTAATTGAATTTTACACATTTTTTAGGATTTAAAGATTTGTAAGAAATAAATTGTATTATACAATGAATTCCATCTAACCTTATTACTTACTTATTCTTGTATCAAGTCTTCTTGATAGTGGACTTTATTAAGCATCCTCTGTGTGTCAAACTTTGAAATGGTCACCATATTACGCTCATATGACAAAAAATTTCAAGAAAGGGTCTACTAACGATGATGTTCTCTATGATGACGATGATGGCCATAAGGACAATGATCATGATAATCCTGTTGACTATGGAAACAACGATAATTTCACCATCAACATCATCATCACTAACGATGATGATGATGATGATGATGATGGTGTTTATGACGATGATGATGATTATGACAATGACGATGGTGATGATCATTGACGATGATAATGAAAATGCTTATAATGATGATGATGTTCTTGATAATGATGATGATGATGTTCTTGATAATGATGACGATGATGATGATAATGATGACAATTATTATAATGATGATGATGATGATGATGATGATGACAATGATTATGATGATGATGATGATGATCAATATGGTGGTGATGGTGATTACGATGATGATCAAGATGGTGGTGATGGTGATTATGATGATGATAATAAGTATAGATGTTGTTAATTTTTTCTACCTTGCCTCCATGTTGTTGGAATAATTCCCTAGATTTATCCTTTCCCGAAGGGGTGTAGTGGACTTATTGGATTCAAGTAAAGGTAATAAATCACATTAAAAAAAATAAACATTAAAATAATAAAAACATTAAAGTAATAATAAACATTAAATATTAACAAACATTAAAACTAATAAATAAAAATAATAAAAATAAAAATAAACATCATAAATTCAACAAACAATTAAAACAATCCATCCTACCTTCCCCCTGTCGCGACAACAAAATTTTACATCTTTCACTTACCTCACCCATGAACTACGCCCAAGGTCATTGAGGAGTATCCAAGGTTGTAGAGGAGGTTTATCAATTACCATCCCACCCATGAACTAGGACCGAGGTCACAAAGGAGGTTTTTTACTTACCTTACCCACAAGCTAGGCCTGATGTCAAAGAGGATTTTTTTCACTTACCTCACCCAAAAATTAGGCCTGAGGTCATAGAGTAGGTTCGAAGGATTTTGAGGAGGTTCCAAGGTTGCAGAGGAGGTATATCTTGTTCGTTTAGAGAAACTCTTCCTTGACACAACTAGAAATCTAGGTTGTGAATGTGGATAAACCCTTAAGCTGCACCAGACATAGATAAATTTCTTGCTTGAAACAATTTTTATAGTATGGGTTCTTCCTACAGGAAGCTTTTTATTGGGTGGGCATCAGGCTTCAGCTCAATTTTAATGATATCCCAGCTTTGTGTATTTTCTATCCTCAAGGCTATCCACCCCCTTAATCTGCAAAAGATATGCGAAGGGACATTGGCATATTGAGATTGAGACTGTAATATCCCAAATACTGATATTCTACTATTTCACTATTCTAGGGATTACTTGTACTCTCAAAATGTGAAATAATGTTGAATACAAGTTTGCATGCAAGGTGTCGGGCCAATGGCCCTAAATTATAGCTAAACTAGGGAAAATATTTACATAAATAAAGAAAACACTTAATACTAATAATCAAGTTGATGATACTCCATAGATAAGATGCATGCATGCAGAGTTGGACTGGTGAGGCAATGATGCTTCCTTCCCATTGTTACCACCCAGCAACAGGAAACCCTCTCCTCAGCTAAAGGTGACGTTTTTTGTGAAGGAGTTTCCTGATGGAGCTGATATTTCACCAAGGTGTAGATATTTCCATGCCGAAGAGAATGACTGGTGCATGCAGAGCTTTTGACCCCTCTAAGTTGGCTAGCGAATTGATCATGTTATTTGGTGCTCATGTCCCCAGCTGCATGGATCTGTTGATAATTTCTCTGGATGAGAAAACTAAGGATTGATAATCATTTAAGTAAGTGGAGTGACCCTATTGATGAAGATGAATCTATTATGTGGAAGAGGAACTAAGATTCAAAAACCCAGCAAATACTTTGGGGTTTTCCAGCTAAATCCCCAACTGCACACATGAACCTGCAAATAGTCTTCCTAGGAATGTTGGATCACTGGATACTGACGAATAAGGTGAAATATGACAATGGACTTGAATGGCCTATCCTGAAGGAGACTAGGGAAGATGTTTCACTGTCGAACCCTCGTTAGTCGAATACATTGTCTTCAACCCCAACTGTTGCTACCACACACCGTGTGTTGTTGCTCAAATACTCCAAAACAACAAAAATAATAATAGATATGTTCTTTGGTCCAATAACCCTTCTTAAATAGCTTAGCATGTACTTTTAGGGCTTGCATGTCACTTTTAGGGTTTGCGATTTACTTTTGCACGCATGTAATTCTACTTTCTAGTTGACTTTAAGACTAAAGAAATAAGGCCTGCATGCTCGACATGATTTATGATAATAACTCTGATGGCCCTCTTTACTATACTAATGACTGAATAATTGTCCTAATATGCTACCGGTATTAAAGGTCCTTGGTCAATTCCCTATTTATAAAAAATGAAACATTACAATCCTCCCTCACCAAAGATTTCTTGTCCTCAATCAATACCAAGACAACTCCACAATCAATCAAACTGAACCAACTGAATCTGGGGATGATCCCAGGGTCCCAAATTATCCTAGGAGATCTATAACAACCTCTTCTCAAAGCACTGCACTACAAATTACCATCACAAAATATCCCATGGAATCCTCCTATAAGTAGAGTAACTAACCATGATGTAAACGAGGTACCATCACAAGAGACCTCCTAAAATAATCCTCTAGCAATCACTAAACTTCCATTCATTGTAATCTTAGGGTCCCAATCAATATGATAATTCCAGAGTTCAAAATTCATCCACCACTACCCTACGTAGTATAGACACAAGGATAATCCTGTAGACTCCCAAGTAACCCCATCATCAAACAATGCATACATCCCTCATAAGGTCTCACACTTGGATCCCAATGAAAACTTGTGCATATTTCATCCCAAATATCCCAAGGCTCTTGTGGGAATATACCCATGGATAGGAATGTCTTCCAAAGAATCTCCCACTCAATAGGACACCAACTATTAATCTCTCTCTCATCCAACCCCCAAAAGGGACCTTGTCGATAAGAACCATCACAAGGAAGAATCCTACCACGCTGACATTCTGACCTTCTGATTTCAACTGGCATGCTCATATACTACTATCCAATTCTTGATCCTCACCAACCTGTAAAAACCATCCACCATTATGCAAACGTGGACTCAAGCTACTGCAAGACTTGTTTATGTACTCCTGAATGGGACTTCTTTGAAATGCAATAGTATGTTTCTTCTGTTTCCCCATCAAGGAATCCAACTACTCTTCAATACTAGAAATCCTGACTGTTAAACCATACATACAAATTGAAGAGCTATAAGCTAAACATCTCGCTATAATATGGTGTCTCGGAGTATCCTAGTTCTCTCTTTCATTGCAAGAATGTTTTCTTTAACACATTGAATCTTATTTCAGTGACTATCATTAGAAGCTCTATCTCATCCATGTATAAACTCTCCCTAACCTCCATGTGTGATTTCCCACTATCTCGATTGTTGTGCTCATTGCCTTGCACCTCATGTATTTCGCTTGTCATAATTGTCTGGACTCCTGCTATAGGTGATGAAGAGTCTACCAACTCCAACTCATCACACAAGTTTTCCATAATCTAACTAGTGAATGTGCTTGTGTCGCTAGAATCACAGGATGACTCTAATGCTATCTCCTCATGCACATACTCATCATGTATGGTTAACTCCCAATAAAGATCAACAACCTGTACTTCATGCTCATCTTTCTTCACTCCCCCAACTATGCCTTTAAGGAGATCCTCATCCCAATCCTTGGGTTGGATCTTGAACTTGATGGTGTAATAATCTTGAAGGATGATGCTACACATAACTCATCATCCAAGGCTAGATACTCATGATATAAAGTAAAGTGTTGAAGTGCTTCTAACCTCTGCAAATTTCTAGTCAAGATCCTTCTCATTGTCTTCATGTTCTCACAAGTTGACAAATAAAACCATATGTTCTGACATGCACTTCACCAACATCACTGAAATGCTTTAGCATGTACAAGCATGCATCAACATGCACTTTTATTCAATTGTTATGTGCCCACAGCTAGTAAGGATCATGCTCTAATACCATTGTAATATCCAAAAATAATATTCTACGGATCTTTGCTACTAAATTGTTGTTCATATACTCAATGATCTGCAAAAAGTTGAATAAAAAGTTCATGCAAAATTGTCGTGCCAAATGGCCCTAAAATATAGTTAATCTGGAGAGATTATAGGGTAAATATTTACAAAAAGAAAGCAAACACTTACCACTGATAATAAAGTTTTTGATACTCTAGAGATAAGATGCATGCATACAAAGTGGGACTGGTGATGTAATGATGCTTCCTTCCCAGTGTTACCACCCAACAGCAAGAAACCCTCTCCTCAACTAAAGGTGACAATTTTGGTGGAGTTACCTGATGGAGCCAATATTTTCCTAGGGTCTATATCTTCTCATTCTAGAGAGAATGACCAGTGCATGCATATTTTTTGAACCTGTTGAGGCCTGGAAATTCACAGGAAACAATAGAAAGGGATTCTCCCCAGTCAACATTCCCAACTAGCCCGTGACTGTTTGGTATGGGGAATCCATCCGGTTTGCGGTCCGACTACCGTAGGTCAAGTAACAAAACAAGGGTTTCATCAGTTGCGGCCCGGTCCACCATATTTTGTATTTTTTGACTAAAGTATGAGATGCAAGTGGCTAATTGACAGTGCAGGGTGATAAAGATGCAAAGAACAGTCACAATGTGATGCGCAGGTTCTTACCTCTCGTCTTAGAACTCGCAAGCATCCAAATCATGCAGGAAAATAAATACAAAATAAACTATCCATCCCTAGGGAGCAAAATTATCATTCATTGGTGAGTAACATATTTATTACATGCATCATGAAAAGTCACAGATAGCTGATACTAATTTCAAGACACATGAACAATTACAGATATTTGAACAACCAGATAGCCAATTGTTTATGAACAACCTTCATTACTCACAGTGGAAAACATCACAATATATACTGAAAAAGCATTCAAACAAGAACATAGGTTCAGGGAGTTAAAACACTCTCACATTTAATGAAACACAGCTGAAAACGAAATAGTTCCCCTTCAACATTGTTCATTTAATCACATAGATATATTCCACATTACGCTTTCTCCAACAGGAAAAAGTTGCAGTTTCTGATTGTAAAATGAAATAGTTCCTCTTACAAGCAAATGGTTTACAAATTTTTTCCAGGGGAAAAAGTCCATGTCCCAGTTCTACTTTCAAATATTTAAACTATAACTGTAGACCGCTTGGGATGCCCTCCAAACGTATGACCTTTCGATTTCTCGAATGTTTCGTATCCCTCTCTCCATATTTTATTCGTATGCTCATGATCAGTTGGGTAACTGCTAGACCTTTCAGATCTGTGTCCCTATTGCTATTCATTTCTCCCCTTGAGTTCATGTCTCCCATCTGTATCTTCGCGCCGTGGAAATATGAGCAGTATTTTGGATTTTTCTGCAATTGATCAATCGTGCATCATTCACCAGGATTGCATGCTAAAATGAAATGTCAAATTAAATCAATTAAAGCGGCTAATCCACAAGAAATGGCCAGGTGCATCACTTATACTACTTCGTCCACCTATAGGTTCAACAAACCTAACCAATGACGGTCAACAGGAAACTCTTCGGCGGCTCAAAATACTGACGTCGAAAGGGTAGATCAATCCACCGGCGGGAAAACTTTAAATCAGAAGCCGAAACGATAATAAATTCAGAAGCCAATTGGTTCACACAGCCGTAACGGCGGGAAAGGAAAAAGAAAACGAACAAGTGACCTACATCGGTAGCGGAGCGCTTTTCACTTCGGGTGGCAAATTGATTTCGGATCCGCAACGGCGGAAGAGAAAAGGTTAGGGACACGAGACCTGAGGGCAGGAAGACTCTCAATCAGAAGTTGGAAGACATTTTACATCGGATGCTAAATGGATTTCCCAGCTACAACGGCGGAAGAAGAAAAGTTACGGGCAAGCGACTAAAATACTAACGCATCAGCTGGCGGTGCGTTTTGGACTTCGGGCGCTGAGTTGCTTTAAGAACCGCAACGGTGGAAGTGCAAAGGTAATGGCCTCCAATCAAACATATTTTTGATGCCCGATGTATAAAAATGATTTAAGCGTTTTGGAAAGTTCTCAAAATTCAACAATGGACAAAAACTGGCTTCACCTCTGAAACGGGGACCCAAAACAAAGAAACTTGATCCAATCGACAAGCAAATAAAACTGTGACCCGCAATAATTTCCATCACAATAAAATTTGAAAACCAGGGCGAGAGTTAATCTTTAGAATCATCCAAAATTAAACATGACCAAAAAATTCAAAGAATCCAACGATTAAAAACAACGCTAAATCATGAGGAGGGGCCCGAAATTTAAGATATTTGGAGGGGGTCGTTGCAACTACAACAATTGGCGATTACCTGGTGAACCTAGATCTCTGGGATATTTTTCTTTGAGTGACAGACTGTTTAACAACAAATGCCTCTATCGAATTCTTCCAGCTATCTGGATTTCTTGAATGACAGAAGTGTGTACCTTTAATCATTGATGATAGTCCAATTTGGGAGAGTGGAAACCAATATTTTCAAGTCCAGATAACTCTGTTGAGGCCAGAGGATGAGTTTCATTATTACTTTTGTCTTCAGGTAGCTGGTAGTTTGGACACCACAGGATTGTAGCATATGGTAAACAGAAATATTCGTTTGTTCCTCATTCCCATGCCTTTTTAGCACTTTTTTGTGCTTTTTGGACTTTTGTCCCTTTTCATATGAGTCCTCCTGCATGCCTTTCTTACTGAATTATAATTCAGGATCCTCTATCCCATAGTGTCCTTTTGTGTGAGCGGTGTGCTTCATGTTTCAGCTCACGGATGAAGAGGATCTTTCGGCAATTTAGTACTTATGATTCAGCATCTGCTTTGATGTATGATGCTTTCATAGGAGTTTTTGATTCTTATTTTCCTTTTGGCATTCGTTTCTTGGCATGGGATCATTTATATTTAATATACTGTTCACCTTGCTCCTTTCCATGGGTCTTCTGCTGTCGCTCCTTAGAACATTTTAAGTGTGACATGGATGGAGCCTCAACATAGTATTCCAGACTCTTCGAATCCAGTTTATTTCACAGGGGTTAAGCAGGACTTCAATGCACATAGAGCTTATTCGAGAAAACTGCTAAACTGGAAGAAGTTATTTTAGCAACACACAGTCTGAGACCCAAAAATGTTTATCATTCCCAAACATTTTGATGTTATCCATGCAACCGCGGGTTTGTTCCCTTTATTGGAACCAAGAAAAATCAAACTAAAACAAACTGAAAAACATGACTCACAAGACAACCAAAAAAATTATTTATATACAAGACAGAAGAACTCAAAGAAACTCAGGAAAAATAAGGTTTGAGAACCAAACCATTCACTGGTAAGTTCTCTTCCCACCCCTACAGATCTTGCAACTTATAAGTAGAAGGGCCAAGCTTTGCCACTATCTGAAAAGGGCCTACCCACAACTGCTGGAATTTAGTAGGTTTCCCTTTCTCATCATGGGGGTGATCCCACTTGAGGACTAAGTCTCCCACTTCAAAGTCTTTTGTTCCAGCTTTATGTTTGTCGAACCATCTCTTTATTAACTCCTGTTGTTGCTTAAAGCATTCTCTGGCTTTAGATCTAGCCTCTTCTGCTTTCAGAAGATTGCATATCCTCATCTACAGAACTTCGTTCTCCGACCCTCTGGACTCTTGAGCTAGTATGGAAGATGGTAGCATGAGATTGGGAGGAAGAATGGCTTCTTTACCATAGACAAGGGTATATGGAGACACTCCAATCAAAGACTTGGGGGTGACTCTATCAGCCCAAAGGGAATTTGGTAATGCTGAGTGCCAACTCCTCTAGTTTTCTATCACAGTCTTCTTTAAAATTCTAATCATATTTTTGTTAGAGGATTCAACTAGGCCATTTCCTTATGGATAGTAATTAGCAAAATAATTCACTTTTATCCCTTTATCATGAGCAAAAGAAGTCAATTTAATTGATGAAAATTACTTAGCATTATCAAATACTAACGAAACTGGAACTCCAAACTTGGTCATGATATGATCTTGTAGGAAGCTGATGACCGCATCTTCATTTATCTTTCGCAGCGGGATAGCTTTGACCCATCAAGTGAAATAATTGGTCGCTGTCAGAATGTACTTGTGTTGCAGAGAGGAATTCAATTTTATTTCTCCAATAATATCCAACCCCCATTGCTCGAATGGCTCGGTGATCATCACAGGATTTAGGGGTGCTGCTGCCTTAGGTTGTCTCCCACTACACCTTTGGCAAATATCACACTTCCTGACATGTGCGTGTGCATATTTGAAGAGCGTAGGCCAATAGTAACCGGCTCTGAGGATTTTGTGAGCTCTAGTATCTCCTGAATAATGTCCCCCAGCAGGCCCATCATGCAAATCTGTCATTACTTTTTTCTCATCTTCTTTTTCTAAGCCCCTCAGGAGAACTCCATCATAGTTTTTCCTGAATAATATACCTTCAACAATTTGATAGGATGCTGATTTGAGATGCAACGCTCATCTTTGCTTAGAATTCCAATGTTCGGGTAACAACCCTGTCTGTAAGTAATGCATGAGGTCTCTGTACCAAGACTCGGGAGCTATAAACAAAGGACATACATCCATTAAATGTAATTCAGCTTCATCTTCCCAGGCATGCTCTTCATGGTTCCCATTTTCAGTCATCAGTTTGCACAACCCTTGTCCTTTGACTATAGAGGCTGGTTTGAATTCAAGATCGTACTCGTGAAGAGCTGTAACCCAGTTTCCTCTTCTTTCTCCTAACTCCTTCTGTATAATAAGGGACCTTACAGCTGGGTAGGGGACTATTACCTTGGTTCGATTCTTCAAAATATAAGGCCTGAATTGCTTCACTGCTTTGAATACTGCATAAGCTTGCTTATCAATGGATAGGTAATTTAATTCAGCAACTTGTAGACCAATGCTCATGAAGGATATTGGGAATTCATCCCCCCCATCTTCCTTTTGCGTAAGCACAACTGCTAGTGAATCGTCAGATGCAAAGGTATACAGAATAAAGTCTTTATCAAAATTTGGGCTTCTCAGGGAGGGTGCATGTGCAACAGCAGTTTTAATTTTGTTGAAAGCATTCTTCTCGATCTCGATCCACTTGAATTGTGCATTTTGCTTCACCATCTGCTGTAATGGCTTGACAATCTGAGCGAAATCAGGCACAAATCTTCGCACGAAGTTGATTGTTCCCATAAATGATTGCATCCATTTTTTATTATGGGGTAAGGGAATCTGTTCAATGGCCTTAATTATTTTGGGGTCTATAGAAATTCCCTCCTTCGATACTATGTGACCAAGTAGCTTACCCTCCGTAACAGCAAACACACATTTTTTGGGATTTAGTGAGATGCCATATTTTCGATAGCATTCAAAAATCTGCCTTAAGTGAAACACGTGCTCTTCTTTCCTTTTCGAGAATATAGTAATATTGTCAAGGTACACTACCACACTATGGCCAATCAATCCATGGAAAGCTATGTCCATAGCCCTCTGAAATGTCGCTCTAGCATTTATCAGCCCAAAGGGCATCCTTCTATAGGCAAAATTTCCCCATTTGGTCCTGAACGTTGTCTTCAATCTGTCTTCTTCGGATACTAATACCTAATTGTAGCCAGAGAAACCATCTAATAATGAAAACAGTTCAGAGCCTGAAACCATTTGTAGCAATTGCTCCATGGGTGGGTCAGGATAGTTATCTTTGTCTGATGCACGGTTTAAGTTCCTGAAATCCACGCAAAGTCTAATTTCTCCAGACTTTTTCCTTACTGGTACCAGATTTGATACCCACTCAGAGTGTCTAACCTTGAAAATGATTCTAGCATCCAATAATTTCTTCACTTCACTTTGAATAAGCGGTTCCAATTTTGGATTCATTTTTCTCAAAGGTTGCGTATACAGCTTGATGCCGGCTTTAATGGGGATGACATGCTTGATGATGCTGGTGTCGTATGTTTTCAAATCTTCGTACGTCCATGCGAAAACATCTTTATATTGTTTAAACAGACCGACGAACTTGTCTCTTTCTGTTGGTGAACAACATTTGGCGAGATTCACAAATTTAGGATTCGTTTCAGTCCCTAAATTAATCAGCTCGAACTGCAAAGACGAGCTGTGGGTCTTCACGTCGGCTGGTCTTCTGAACTTTTCATTTAAATCGAACATTTTTTCTAATGTTCTGACTCCTTTAGGAATGAAATTATCGTACTTCAGCTCAGCCTGATGTTCTTCATCGTCTATGATCGCTCCTTTCAACACCTTGTCGTTTGTTAAACATTCTATAATTTGTTGGTCATCATCGAACACTCGTAAGTTCGTAATCATATCAGGTATAGAGGGCCTAAAAATTAATTCAACAGAGCATCGATTATTAGTGGGTACCAACCTAGCGGCTGATGTGGCCAACAGGTCAGCTGCTGCATTTTTAAGCCTTGGAATTGAAATAATATTGAATGCATTAAAACATTTAAGCAGATCCCATACCTCATTTTGGTAAGCCTTTAAGTGAGGAGAAACACAATGTATTTGATTCCGGATTTGTTTCACAATAATTTCATAATCTCCAAAAACTTTTAGATTACTTACCTTTAATTCAATCGCTTTCTTTAGTCCCTGCACCAGCGCTTCGTACTCAGCTGTATTATTAGTACAATCAAACTCTAATCTACATGAGAGAAAATTTTTGTTCTTCTGGGGGTCGATCAGGACACAACCGTCCCCTGACCCTTCTAATGTCTTAGAGCCATCAAAAAATAAAGTCCAAAAATCACTAACTACTGAATGCGAATCTATTCCTACTGCTAAGCTTACTATGTTACAGTCAATCTCATCAGCCTGTGAGAATCGAAGGAGATTAGGCTGGGTGTCAGATGTGTTGTTGGATTCCTCTGCTTGATAATTCCCTGGTTCCAACTCAATAAAATAGTTTCCCAATACAGAATCCAATGGTACATTCTTCTCCTCCAGTTGAGTAACATTGTACTTCATATGAGTTTCTCTTAAAATATTAATCTGGTTCGGACTCCCTTTGTATGGAAACCACAGATGCGACCAATCCGAGGAAAAATATCCATTTAATTTGGCCGACCAATCTCTGCTTAGGACAAGACCGTAAGCGTCTAGTATATCCGCCACCACGATGTTAATGACTTGGCATACTTTATCATTGGATGCCAGACGGACTAGGACGTCTTCCATCTCACCAATTACATTTACATCTGTAATATCCAACTGAAAAACCCTCCACATGGATGGCTTAGGCTTCCCATTTATCCTTTTACAGACCGATATTGGCATGACATTAACTGACGTCCTTGAGTCTACCAGACAATTGTGCACATTATGATTAAAAATTTCAAACGTGAGGAGGAAAGGTGGATGTTTACTTTTAGACTTACCTCCAACGCTATTTTCTCCAATTTCTTCTTCCTCCTGAGGTTGATTATCAGTGGGCAACTTCTCATATGATGCTTTAAGTGCTTTCAATAGTCTTTCTTTTTGTTGCGGCACTTTACACATTTCGAATAGTGGAACATTCGCTTTTACCTTCTTTAAATCCTCCATGATGTCATAATCCATCGGCTGCTCAATGGGATGAGGTTTATCAGTATTCATCTTTTCTTCCTTTGGCCTAGCCAACGTATTACTCTGCTTCGGATCTTGTCTAGTAATCGTAAATTCTGGAATCTTATCAGCTAAGGATTTATTTTGAAATTTATTTACATTTCTTTGCAGCCTTTTGATCTTTGGTAGAATGAGACTGTTTCCTTTAATTGGCCCTTGGCTCCTTGTTGCCACGTTGGTTTCCATGATATCCTTGTAGCCCTGATTATTTTCCTCTTCAGCATCAAATAATGAAATAGAATCCCACAAAACCATGGTTTCCTCTTCTTGTTCCTTTGTTGACGTAGTATTCTCTTTTCTCTCTTCATCTCCATCTTTTGTTAGTCTAGAATCCAACAGCTGATTCATGACCAACGTCATCGAATTTATTCATTGAGGACAATTATTTTCAAAGTGTGGTTGTTGGTGGAAAGTGCAAAAATTGTCCATGCATACCTCTGTTAAATTCATAGATGCAGTATTGTGAGGAGGAGGTTGAGACTGATTGTTATCCTCTCTTTTCTTATAATATGGCTTATAAAACTTTTGTGTTTCCTTCTCTTTCTCCAAATCTATGATTTTGTTGGAAAGATTCTGCATCATTTTTTCCATATTTTCATAATCTTGCGATTTCTCTTCCTTAGGCTTAGTAAACAATAAGGCTTTCCTTCCTATACCTTTCTCTCCTGACTTTTCTGGATAATCTTCAATACTTTCTCTTTCAGCTTCCACTACTTCTACTTCTTCATAGGTCTCCGTCAGGGTAGGCTTGGCCCTACCTTTGGCAAACATGGCCAAATCAGGGCCTAAAGCTGAAGTATAATATTCAATCAGAAATTTGTCTGAAGGTTTAACCGTTTCAAAAAAATTCTTGAGATAGGATGCAAACCTTTGTGTGAAACTATGCACCTTTTCCTTTCTTTCTTTCTTTAAGGTGCATAGCCCTTTCATGAGGGTGGCATGAGTTTTCTGAGTTGCATACTTACTTCTAAACATTCTTTTGAAGGTATCCCAATCAAGGATAGAGTTAGCAGGAAACCCAAAGTACCATGATGCTGCAGCTCCTTTAAGGGTATGCAGGCACAGTCTGCAGACTACATCTTCATACTCCCTAACCCTTAATCCTTCAATTGCCAAGTAAAAACTTTGTAGGTGATCATCTACTAGTATTTTCTCATTTGGGTCAAACTTGGGCAACATCTTGTCAAAGGCTTGAGGTAGGTCGTGTAATGGAGGTGTCAGGTTTAACGGTGATCTGGCTCTCCAAGCAGGTGGTGGATTTGGTGGGTTAGGTGGTGGATTAGCATTTACTCCTGCCATGATTCTAGGTGGAGAGTGAGGAGGTGAGCTAATAGGAGTGCGAGCAGGGGATCTGTGAGGGGTATTTGGGCCTTCTTGGTTCAAAGGTAGTACAACTTCTTGTAAGGCTGTTTCTACAAGTTCTTCCCAGTCTCCAACCAACACTGAGTCTTCTACTATAGGACAATATTTCCTTTTATATTCTCTTCTGGGAAATTCAGAGATGATTGGAAACCTACAATCTTCTTTACACATGCCCTAGTGTGTCTTCTTAGATCATTAACAACTTCGTTGCCAATAGAATATAGATGTTCTCTTTCTTCCGGAATTGGATTATGAATCCCACTGCTTTCAGAACTGTTACCGGTGGAATAATCTTGGGAAAACGGGTTTCCTTGGCCATCCATGCACTGGTTCAGGCCCTCCTTCTAGCACCAAAACTGTTGAGGCCTGGAAATTCGCAGGCAACAACAGAAAGGGATTCTCCCTAGTCAATGTTCCCAACTATCCCATGACTGTTTGGTATGGGGAATCCATCCGGTTTGAAGTCCGGCTACCGTAGGTCAAGTAACAAAACAAGGGTTTCACCGGTTGCGGCCCGGTCCACCGTATTTTGTATTTTTGACTAAAGTATGAGATGCGAGTGCCTAATTAATAGTGCAGGGTGATTAAGATGCAAAGAGAAGTCACAATGTGATGCACAGGTTCTTACCTCTCGTCTTAGAACTCACAAGCATCCAAATCATGCAAGAAAATAAATACTAAATAAACTATCTATCTGTAGGGAGCAGAATTATCATTCATTGGTGAGTAACATATTTAGTACATGCATCATGAAAAGTCACAGATAGTTGATACTACTTTCAAGACACATGAACAATTACAGATATTTGAACAACCAGATAGCCAATTGTTTATGAACAACCTTCATTACTCACAGTGGAAAACATCACAATATATACTGAAAAAACATTCAAACAAGAACATAGGTTCAGGGAGTTAAAACACTCTCACAGTTAATGAAACACAGCTGAAAACGAAATAGTTCCCCTTCAACATTGTTCATTTAATCACATAGATACATTCCACATTACGCTTTCTCCAACAGGCAAAAGTTGAAGTTTCTGATTGTAAAACGAAATAATTCCTCTTACAAGCAAATGGTTTACAAATTTTTTCCAGGGGAAAAAGTCCATGTCCCAGTTCTACTTTCAAATATTTAAACTATAACTACAGACCACTTGGGCTACCCTCCAAACATATGACCTTTCGATTTCTCAAACGTTTCGTATCCCTCTCTCCATATTTTCTTCGTATGCTCATGATCAGTTGGGTAACTGCTGGACCTTTCAGATCTGTGTCCCTGTCGCTATTCATTTCGCCCCTTGAGTTCCTGTATCCCATCTATGTCTTCGCGCCACGAAAATATGAGCAGTCTTTTGGATTTTTCTGCAATTGATCAATCGTGCATCATTCACCAGGATTGCATGCTAAAATGAAACGTCAAATTAAATCAATTAAAGCGGCTAATCCACAAGAAATGGCCAGGTGCATCACTTATACTACTTCGTCCACCTACAGGTTCGACAAACCTAACCAATGACGGTCAACAGGAAACTCTTCGGCAGCTCAAAATACTGACGTCGGAAGGGTAGACAAATCCGCCGGTGGGAAAAATTTAAATTGAAAGCCAGAACGATAATAACTTCAGAAGCCAATTGGTTCACACAGCCGTAATGGCGAGAAAGGAAAAAGAAAACGAACAAGTGACCTGCATCGATAGTGGAGTGCTTTTCACTTCGGGTGGCAAATTGATTTGGGAACCGCAACCGCAGAAGCGAAAAGGTTAGGGACATGAGACCTGAGGGTAGGAAGACTCTCAATTAGAAGTCGGAAGACATTTTACATCGGACGCTAAATGGATTTCCCAGCTACAACGGCGGAAGAAGAAAAGTTACGGGCAAGCGACTAAAAGACTGACGCATCGGCTGGCGGTGCATTTTGGACTTCGGGTGCTAAGTTGCTTTGAGAGCCGCAACAGCAAAAGCGCAAAGGTAATGGCCTCCGATCAAACATATTTTCAATGCCCGATGTATAAAAATGATTTAATTGTTTTGTACAGTTCTCAAAATTCAACAACAGACAAAACCTGGCTTCGCCTATGAAACGACGACCCAAAACAAAGAAACTTGATCCAATCGACAAGCAAATAAAACTGCGACCCGCAACAATTTCCATCACAATCAAATTTGAAAAACCAGGGCGAGAGTTAATCTTTAGAATCATCCAAAATTAAACATGACCAAAAAATTCAAAGAATCCAACGATTAAAAACAACGCTAAATCATGAGGAGGGGCCCAAAATTTAAGAAATTTGGGGGGGATCGTTGCAGCTACAACAAAACCCTATAAGATGGCTAGTGAATTGATCCTCATGTTTGGTTCTCACGTCCCCCGGCTACATGGATCTACTGATAACTTCTCTAGATGAGAAAACTAAGGATTGATAATCACTCAAGAAAGTGGAGTGACTATGTTGATGAAGATGAAGCTATTATGCAGAAGAGGGACTGTGATTCAGAGACCCAGTGAATACTTTGGGGTTTTCCATCTAAATCCCCGGCTGCACACGTGACCCACAAATATTCTTCCTAGGAATTTTGGATCACTAGATACTGACGAATAAGGTGAAAGTTGATGGTGAACCTAAATGGCCTACCCTGAAGGAGACTAGGGACTATATTTCGGTGTCGAACCCTCGTTAGTTGAAGACGTTGTCTTCAACCCCAGCTATTACTTTCGCACACCATGTTGTTGCTCAAATACTCCAAATCAACAATAATAATAATAGATATGTTCTTTGGTTCAATAACCCTTCTTAAATAGATTAGAATGTACTTTTAGGGTTTGAATGTCACTTTTAGGGTTTGCACTTTACTTCTGCATGCATGTAATTCTAATTTCTAGTTAACTTTAAGACTAAAGAAATAATGCATGCATGCTTTATGATAATAAATTTGATGGCCCTCTTTACTAAACTGATGAATGAATAGTTGTCCTAATATACTCCTGGTATTAAAGGTCCTCGATCAATTCCCTATTTATAAAAACAGAAGGTCAATAAGGCATTAGGTGAAGGTCAATAAGGCATCAGGAAAGGCATAGGCTAAGGTATATTCTAGTATATTATTTTCCTACAGAGATGTATTTGGTAAGCCATCTGCTTTGATTTAATCCATTAACTCATTTTCAAGTCATGGTTTTATTGATAGATACAATCAATAAATTGTAGTCAGGGTTTTATTGATAGATACAGTCAAGGTTTGCTCCTATCTTCCTTTCTATAAACCCTCACAATCAACCCCGCTTATGGATAGTGCATAGATATACAATGTGGATAGATATACAATCTTGTCTTGTATGTACATTGTTTTTACAACTGATTTAGGGGAATAATTGATGATTTGTTTCTCTATGATTTATATATAATTTGGGCAATATTTAATTGTTACAAATGGAATGATGAACCTTCTAAACAAAGAGAATTATTTTTATTCCTATGTTAGGTAAAAATGAAGTTCAAATATTAATTTAAAACTAGTAGAAGGATCCAAACTAGCCATTCTTGTAGGTGTAAGTTGTTGAAAAAGTAGGAATACCAGTTTGTAAGAAAATGCCTATGTTTGGTCTTGTCTCTTTGAACTTTTTATGAGTTTTTTCATTAAGTGTACTTTTCAATGGGTTTTGAACTTTAATGACTTCCCACATCCCTTGTTTGAAATGAAGGGTAATACTGATCCTGTATAGAACTTTGTAATGTAGTGATGGCATTCTACCCTCTAATAGCACATGAGGATCAACACCATTGCACATGAACACATATATCATCTTCTAAAAATAGTTCCTTTACAATTTCGCATAAACTACCATACAATGCATTCAAAACAATTGAAACACCTATAGAACCAATGCAAAGTCACTGAAATTCACTTTCGGTTCTATTCATATGATACACAAAACAAAGTTAAAATATATGCAGAGCTAAACTAGTGATCCACAACCATTTTTTAGCGACCTCTTCCTTGTAGGGCGATATCCATTAAATAGATTACACACACACCAACTCCCATTTCCTATCTATGTGATCGCAGACTTGGTCAAAAGTACCTTATCATACTTTGGTAAAAATGATTTTAAAAAACCATTTGGGGAGTGTGATATCAAATCAAGAATCGACACCTTACCTCAGTCGAAACTACCTCAGTTTCCATCGCACTACCAAGGGATTTTTAACTCATTTTCTAGTTTGACTGTGATATAATTTTACTCATATATCGATCTTACATTATATAGGGATATGAGGTGACTAAATTTAGTTTGTAAATGATTTGAATTGTATTAAAAAGTAATCATTTTTTAACTATTTACTTTTTACATCAAAATATTACATTTACATAAACTATGCTTTAGTTTCTTTTTCGGCTTCCTCCTTTCTTCTTTCCGCGTACTAGTAGTGTTGACCAGACATGGTTTTTTGGATAGGCGGCATAGAATAGACAGGTGGGATTACAAATTGGCTCATCTTGTGCATTATTTCATTAAATGTGGTATCTCTAGGTTGTAATGAGCCTCCAACTGGCATGTATTCCAGCGGATTCATTTTCCCTGCAAATTGTTATGTTGGTTTTGCATGTGTATTGCTGAGGTGGAGTAGGAGTCTACTCTGTATTTTTATGTTGAGAACATGACCCAAGAGAATATTGATCATATCGTTATTGAGGTTGTAAATATATTTTAAGATATCTCACTATTAGCTACCAATCTTTACCCACTACTATGTTATTATCCTTCAGGTTCTGCAACGCTAGCTCTGCCTCAAGATGTCTCGTAAGTTAGTGGCACCATTTCCTTAAAAATATTTTTCATTCTTGTCCAAATGTGGAAGGAGGGCTTAGTATCTTAATATGTCGGTCTCCATTGATTATTCCTTCTAGTTCCTCCTTAGGTTTTTCATTCCTTTTTTCTTTTAACTTATTCATGTATTCCTCTTTGGAGTATATCTATGAGTTTCCATCGCATAGAAAGGGAAATCCTAGCTTTTTAACTCCATTAAAAATATTTTTTAATGCTTTGATGTTATCAACCAGAATATTTGTTTTGTTTTGCATCACCTTGTGTAGTGTTTTCTTCAGAGTCATGCTTTTTGGAAATATTTATTACCCGAGTCTTGGTAGTAAGTTGTAGGCATTCCAACTACTTGTGGTTATTCTATTCCGGAAATCAATGTTTTGTATTTCTTGGGTGGGATTATCTCCCAACGTTACATTTACTTGCTTGATCCCTTTGTCATTGATGGAAACTTCAATTACTCTCCCCCTTTGACATTAATGATAAAGGGATAATTAAAATATTCACAATACCCAAAAATAAATTGGATATTTGAATATTCTCCCCTTTTCATGTAGACTAATGGCTCCCCCTAAGATGATTATTTTCCATCTTTCCTGTAAAAAATTTACTGACTACTCAACAAAGGTACAGATTCCATGTCATCATCTCTCATCATAAAAAAATTTCTAGCTACTCCCCTTATCAAGTATTTTGTTGTAGCTATTTCAAACATCACAAGCTCCCCCTGAGATCTTGTTGGTCTTTTCTTCCTTCAATATACTTCTAGTTGTTCTTCTCATTTAATTGTTTCTTCTTAGTGAATGGTACAACAAAATTCATACAATAATAAACATCTCGATAACCATCTCAACTATATTCTCAAAATCAGTCATACAACCAACAACAAGTGTTTCAACTTTCTCTAAATTATATTACAATGGCCTTTGTAGATGGATGAGACAAATACCTACAGCATCATATTTGTAAGAGACCTCTCTTTTTATACCAAAAAAAATCATGTTATAATATTGTCACAAGTATGTTATTTTTGGATTTCGTGCTTGCTGCTCCTTAACTTTACATATCCATGTTTCGTTGTTCAATCCTTCAAGAACCAGAACTCAATTGAAACTTCGATATTAAACTCCTTGGTTTCTCCTCAATAGCAAAAAACTGAATAGAAGTCTTCAATAGGTTCTATGCAACAAATTTTCCAGGATGTAGTCCACAATTGCTCAAGGAACGGGTCGTCCCTATCTATTATGTAATGAAATTGCCTTACAAAAGCTACACCAGAAATTTCCTTTTATGCTGGTCATTATACTTCAAATGTTGATTGGGAAAGCTAGAGGAAATCACACACTAAAAAGAAAGGAAATGATACCTCCATAAGGTGACAGAAGGAGATATTCACAATTGCAGTTGCCTTAGTCATCTAACCACCCAAATTTCAAATCACATTTGTTTAATTCAAAATCCTTCAAATTCAAAGCATAAGAATATTTTCATTTCTGTATTTGACCCCTAAGACTATCCCTTTTATCCCATGAAGTTCATAACTTGACACTTCAATATGATGGAGTTATTGTGGTATATATACAAGAGCTGGAACCTGGAGAGATAGATTTAATCCTTGGGCTCTGTGCAACAGTCCTCTTGTTAAAACATTTTCAACAATCTGGTCTTTATGCTACTATACCATTAGTAGTCTTTAATGGATATTTTGATCATGGTTAAGTGTATATTTAAACACCTTCAACAGATTGTGCACCTGTTACCCAACATATTGTGGTGCCACAAATGAAGTAAATCTCCTACTTTGTTCAGTCACTCGAGTTCTAATCCTTTTCTCCATGTTGGAGACATTTACCACCATACACACTCATTTTGGTAAATTTGGCCTAGTTAAACCATTATCTTAAGTTTTATTAACTAAATTGACATTAGAGGAGCACTAGATGACATCAGCTAGATCACACCCACACCTACCTTCAGTCAAGGAGACTAACTTAGCCTTCTCCTACATTCGGGGAGGCTAACTGGAGTAGTCCATGGGTGATTTGAGTGCCATTAATGCCCCATATTTCTAAATGATGGTTACAATCAGTTAAAAAGAGCAATGAAGGTGCCTTCCTTCATTAAATTGATTATTTATTGATTATTTAATGAACTGGATTCAACAGGGGTGCCTCCAACCACTTCTGATGGTCAATTACACTTCAGTTAACCTCATCGAGGTTCATTGGAGTCATTGATGCGCTACCACTTGTTGGTTGGCTTCCAGTGACATGTTTTTGAGCTACTTTTAGTACTCGGTCATTTATTGCACTCTGACTTCAGTTAGGGCTCAGTTGAGTCAATTAGGGTTTTGATCAGTCATTAACTTGAGTGTTGACTGTGGCTTACATTCAGTTAAGCTAGACTCACTCATTCAATTCGAATGACCTCCTTGGGAATTTGAACTGCTTTGTCATTCATTCTTGCAGCATAATCATTGTATTGTATTACTCATTCTTTGTGTGAATATACAGAGTGGCTACTCATTTTCTAGCACTATTACACCATTTTCATGCCTTATTGTTATTAATCTCTTATGAGACTGTGTTTAGTCCCTATATTATTGTGACAGATTAATATGGTATCAGAGTTCACAGTGGGATGAAGCTCAGATCTCTCAAAAACAAGGCTTTTGATAGATCTTGCATGAAAATTGAGCAATAGCTCAAAAATCCAACACTGCACCAAAAGCCAAGGCTTACCACTTAATACCCTAAGTAAGGAACTTGTTGATCAAGCTTGCTTGATTAACTATGCTGAGTGTGATGAAAGCCTAAAATGTACAGACTGTCTGACCTTACATTGCCCTTTTTGTTGTGATTTTTAGGTTTTTAACAAGTGAAAGCATTCGCTCTAGCAGATTCAGATGGCTTCTTCCGTAGATATTTTGACTCCGTTCAATTTCCACTCATGGAAAGGAGATATGGAGATCTAGCTACGTGCTAGAGGACTCTATAGGGTCACTATGGACACTGAAGAAGAGCCTGCTTCTATGATAGACAAAGCTAGATTCTTGAACAAGAAGGATGAAGCATTCAGGTTCTTGTGCCTCTCTATTTCCTGGGATATTATTTTCCATCTTTTGGGATTGAAGACTCCAAACGAAATTTGGGACAAACTGGAAACCCTGTATGGAAAACAGGATGATTTGAGAGTTTACCAGCTCAAAAATGAATTGATGTCTCTCCAGCCTTCCAATTTTGAGACCTTGAATGATGTTTTCACAAAGTTCAAGCAGATTGTCTTACTGTTGAAGAAATGCAAAGTGGAGAAGGAGGATGATCAGGTCATCCTCGCTATACTCTCCAAACTTGGAGCTAATTATTTAGTTTTTGTCTCTACATTTAGTTTGGGGAATCTCACAACCCCTGGATGGAAGATGCCTACACTCAATGCCTTCATTGAGTCCCTAACAAGTGAACATGATAAGCTTGTCCAGATGGGGATCATCGTATCCTCCCCTGATCAATCCCTCCATATCTCAGGGCCCAACGATATGAAGGGTAAAGGAAAGTAGTAGAAGAACCCGAAAACTAAATTCAAAGCTCCTAAGCCTAAAGTTTAAAACCAGCAGCATGATGAGTCTTTCGGCTCAAAGAAGAACAAAGGAAAAGGGCATCATGGAAAGGAAAAAGTCAAGTGTTCATACTGCGGGAAGGGCTTCCACCGTGAACATGCTTGCATGAAGAAGAATCTTTATGAATCTACCTCGCTCCTTGAGAGAAATCACATCAATCTTCCAAAAATATTTTGGAGGAGAGATCAGCAAGATTGGGAACCACAGCATGAAAGAGGTCATGCCCTCATGGCAAGCACTTTGAAGTCCAAAGCACTCTTGATTGATTATGGAGCTTTGAACCACATTATGGTTGAAAGAGACTCCTTCTCATCCTTGGAGACCAGCAAATCCATCCCCATCCACATGGGAGATGACTCCACCATCATTTCAGAAGGACAAGGTATGGTTGATCTTGAGAATGGCTATTTTTCAAATGTTTTGTATGTACCATATTTGGAATCAATTCTCCTTAGTGTCTGTCAGATGACACATACAAGAGTGCCTAAGAGAGTATATTTCATCCCAAATGATGTTGAGATAACATAAATTTCATACAAGAAACTTGTTGCTAAAGGCCTTGCAAACCATCATGTAAAATCCTATGAGTTTTCCCACTTTGTGGCGGATGCAAAGCCCACCACACTGCTAACTCATGGAAATGAAGTTAGTAGGCTATGGCATGAGAGGTTTGGCCATCTCAATTTCAAATATTTGCATAAATTACAGAAACAATCCATGGTATAAGGCCTCCTAGTCATCAAGGAAACCACTAGAATTTGCAAGGGCTGTGTGGTTGGAAAACACCCTGAGCACAAGTTCGATCGGGGGAAGGAAAACCGAGCTACATGCATCTTAGGGATGATACATTCTGATATCAGCGATCCAATGCCTATCACATCCATGAATGGATCAAGGTATCTTCTGACTTTTATTGATGATTTTTCAAGGTACACATGGGTCTTATTTCTCAAAAAGAAGTCTAAAGTATGTGAAAAATTCACTGAACTGAAGGCCTTAATCGAGAATGCCTCTGGGCTTAAGATCAAGATATTGAGATTTGATAATGGTAGGGACTATTTCAATATTTATTTGTTTCACATATGTTCACAAAGTGGTATTTAGGTCCAACATTCAAGTCCCTACACTCCCCAGCAGAACGGTGTAGCAGAAAGGAAGAATCGGTCTCTCAAGGAGATGACCACCTATATGTTGGAATCAAAGAAGTTGGATACAAATTTGTGGGATGAAGCCATGCATGATGCAGCATACATTCAGAATAGAGTTCCACATTCATCCATGAAATGGAATACCCCTTTTGAAGCATACTTCAGACACAAGCCGAATGTGTCGAACCTGCGGGTGTTTGGGTCCGCTGCATGGGCCCGAATTCCACTTGATAAAAGGAGGGATTTGCAACCGCAAAGCATAGAATGTATGATTATTTGGTATCCTGATGAATCAAAATATTTAAAACTTTTGGATATAAAAAAAAAACAGATCATCATCGAAAGGAGTGTCAATTTCAATGAGCCTCTTCAGGAGGTGGAACTAGTGAAGGAGAAAATTACTGAATTTCCTTCCTATTCTACTGAATATTTGGATGATGAAATTGTGGGTGATGAACCTGATTTGGATCCTCTGATTTTTGATATCAATGTATAGAAAAAATCAGATGCTAAATCAGAACCTAAAGTACAAAATCATCTTCCCACATGGGCCCAACAGACACTCTCCTCCGCAGGAGATAACATTGGAAATCCGAATGATCCAAGGAGAACCCGATCTGATTTCCAAAGAGCAGGTATTGCGCTCTATTGTACTGCTAATTTCCTATCTAAAATTTGTTATTTGATGATTATTTCAGACCCAAAATCCTACTACCATTCTCGAAAGGATCCGAGATGGCAAGTTGCCATGGATGAAAAAATGAATTCTCTTCAGAAAAACACAACTTGGGAGCTAGTTTCTCTTCCTCTGGGAAGGAAATTGGTTCAATGCAAGTGGGTTTTTCAGACCAAGGTTGCTGCTGATGGAAGAACCTAAAAATATAAGGCAATTTTGGTGGAAAAATGTTTCTCTCAGTTCCAAGGTGTGTACTACCATGATACTTTTGCACCGGTTGCGAAAATGGACTCCATCCGCCTAGTTTTGGAAATTTCAGCATCTAAGCACTAGGAAGTGCATCATATGGATGTTAAGTCAGCCTTTATACATGGATATATTCATGAGGAGATATACATGAAACATATTGAGGGCTACATCTCTGATCCATATTTTATTTGCAAGCTAAAGAAGTCACTATACAGGTTAAAACAGGCCCCAAGAGAGTGGTATTCCAAGATGGATGCCTTCGTTCTCTCGCAAAACTTCCAAAGGTGTAGATAAAATCCAAATGTGTATATACAGTAATATGATGGTAATTTGATTATTATTTTTTTATATGTTGATGAATTACTAATCACAGGTAGCACCATTGCTTCTATTTCAGCCATCAAAACTGCTCTCCACAATGCATTTGAAATGAGCGATTTGGGGCTGTTAAAACAATTTTTGGGGCTCGAAATTGAGCAAAATTATGATGGGATAATGGTCACTTAGTCCAAATACATATTAGACCTATTATTCAAGTTTAACATGGCTGAATGTAGGCCTACACCATTCCCTTTCCTTTTAGGGATCAGCCTTGAAGAAGGAAAAAGCACACCTCCCATGGACTGCACTATTTATCGACAGCTAATTGGTATCTTGTTGTACTTGACACATTCTCGGCCTGATATCTGTTATGTTGTGAATTTTGTATCAAGATACATGCAGCAGCCTCATGATATTCATTGTAAGGAAGCCAAGAGGATCCTCCAGTATATTCAAGGAACCAGCACCTACGACATTCACAATGCTGCAGACTCTGAGCTAGAGCTGGTTGGATACACAGATTCTAATTGGGTAGGTGATTCTATTGATTGAAAGTCTACTTCTAGATATGTATTCATGTTTGGTGGTGGGCCCATTTTCTGGTCTAGCAAAAATCAGGCTGCCATAGCATTATCTTCAGTAGAGACCGAGTATCGAGGAGCGGTGAATGCTTGCATCCAAGCAGTTTGGTTGCAAGGAATTATTTGAGATTTTGATCTTGGTAGTACTTTGTCCACTATCCTCTTTTGTGACAATCAAAGTGCTAATAAAATATCCATATATCTAGTTACCAGGCAGAGGACCAAGCATGTAGAGATCCACATGCACTATATCAAGGAGCTAGTGCATGATAGGACCATCATTTTGCAATATTGCCCGACTGATGAGCAGATTGCAAACATCTTCACCAAGAGCTTTTCAAAAATAAGTTCACTTACCTTCATTCACTGTTGGAGGTGATTTCATCAGGGTTATCTTACTACTTTCAGTGTTTAGCTTGAGGGGGAGTTTTTCCCATTGGGTTTTCCTTCTTTTCCTCACTTAGTTTGTTTTTTAGCATTGTTTGAGTTTCAGTATTGTACAGGGTGACCTATGGCCTTAGTTTCTAAGGCCATAGCATTTTTATGCATTTTATGTTTTTACTCCTCCTGAGTATAGCTTAAGGGGGGGTGTTGGAGACATTTACCACCATACACACTCATTTTGGTCAATTTTTCCTAGTTAAACCACTACCCTAAGTTTTATTGAATTAATTGAAATTAGAGGAGCACTAGATGACATCAGCTAGATCACACCCATGCCTACCTTCAGTCAAGGAGGCTAACTTAGCCTTCTCCTACATTCGAGGAGGCTAACTGGAGCACTCTGGGGGTGATCTGAGCGTCATTAATGCCCCATATTTCTAACTGGTGGTTACATTCAGTTAAACAGAGCAGTGAAGGCAACTTCCTTCATTAAATTGATTATTTATTGATTATTTAATGAACTGGAGTCAACAGGGGTGCCTCCAACCACTTCTGATGGTCAGTTACACTTTAATTAACCTCATCAGGGTTCATTGGAGTCATTGATGCGCTACCACTTGTTGATTGGCTTGCATTGACATGTCTCTGAGCTAATTTCAATTAGAATCAGTCATTTATTGCACTTTGACTTTAGTTAGGGCTCAGTTGAGTCAATTATCATTTTGATCAGTGGTTAACTTGAGTGTTGACTGTGGCTTACATTCAGTTAAGCTAGACTCACTCATTCAATTCGAATGACCTCCTTGGTAATTCGAATTGCTTTGTCATTCATGCTTGTAGCATGATCATTGTATTGTATTACTCATTCTTTGTGTGAATATAAAGAGCAGTTACTCATTTTGTAGCATTATTACACCATTTTCATGCCTTATTGTTATTAATCTCTTATGAGACTATGTTTAGTCCCTAGATTACTGTGACAGATTAATACTCCATACTAGTGGCTTTGACCACATTATATGAAAATATCATATCACTGGCTTCTTTGAAGCAATACAGTTTATGAAGCTGGCTAAACAAGGACCATTCCAATACATGATCTATAGTTCTATAATCTTTCGGACTGGTAGGCCTAGGAACCATAGAATCAACTACTAAATATCAGAATGTGTCATTGACACTATCTACAACTCTTGACAATATTTTGTTAGTAGAAATAGAATGCATGCTATATTCATTTACATTATGTACACTACTCTTTTTGATCTCCCTGTAAATAGCTTGTAGGTTTGTTTGTACCAATTCTAACACTATGAGAGTTATGGATTTGGATTTCTACGGAACTATAAAATCCAAGGATGGCTAGGGAATTAATATGGTTAGTGTTTTTCCCAAAAACTTGTTTTTCTTGTCTATCTCATCAAACTACTTGGATACTTCAACATCTATATCCTTTAGATATAATTCTTTGCCCTCCTCTACTGAATCAATCCTTTTCCTTTTGGCTTGTGTGGTTTGATCATCTTGATCAATTTACATGTTTTGTTCCCCTCTCTTCTGTCTTGCTAGTTTATTATGATCACTTGAAGTTATGTCATCCTTTATAATATTCTCAACCTCGTCCCAACTATATTTATTAGCAATGTTTTCCAAATCATACCTAGGAGTTGGTTCTTATGTGAGTTTTTATTTTCTAACCTTTGTTTTGATATCACCACACAAGGGTCATAGGCCACTGCTTCATCCTTGTCTAGACTTAGTTTCTCTACAAATCCCTCCAGAAAGTGTACAACACTAAGAGATATAATATAGAAGGGGCACACATCCTTGGCGATGTGAAAATACTTATGTTGTTTGACACTCCGAAAGTGTTATTCATTTGATAACAATCTCTTCCTGGAAAATTCCATTATTAGGATTCTCACTGTAAGAAAAGGTAGGTAATTTGTAGGTTTTTCCTTCAAATACATATACCCTGAAAACTATATTATATTAAAATATGAACCAATCGTAAATTCTGGTATTTGGAGTGAATTGCAACCACTCTTTACCTTATCTAGGAAAGGATTTGTTAAATCTATTCCATGTAAGACCACATATGCAATTCCCATGACCTTATTGATGAATTCTGTGAACTTTGAATTACTGTATTTCCAAATAAATATTGGATTCCATTCATACACAGGGAGATCGATGTCCATCTGATCACTCATCTTTAAGCTTACACTTTCAGAATATTTGAAATTTTGGTATGGGAATAGGAAGAATAAGCATGACAGAAACATAAATATTTATTGTGTAGGTAACTCAGTTAACTAATAATTAATAATTTGAGATAGGTAAGAAGGGATATTTCATTTAGAGGATTGATTTATTATTGGATACAATTGTGATAGAAATCCTAAAATATATTCATCCACTTCTTCATCATTTCTATACCATAATACGGAAAATAATAAGGCGATGATTATCTTGTCCTCGTAATTGAAGAAAATAGTTTTAAATGGAGGCTTTGGGTTTGAGGGTGTCATTCCAGCTTCCATATAAAAATTAAAAATGATGTATTTATTAACTGGGATCATGATATGGCTTTATTAACCTATGCATCAAACCTAAACCTCATACTTACTGAATTTAATCGTCCCTATTATGAACCCTACCGTCTGTGCGACAAAGCGTAAGCAAAGATGGAACAATGTAGGTTATTTGAATCATACTGTAATTAACTATAAGAAGATAATATAATATAAATTATATCTAAGATAATAACAATACTTTAATTAATGGATGGGGTTCTTGCATGTAAAGAGTTGGTACAAGAGGATGGGGTTCCTAGTGTTAAATTTTAGCATTAGCATGAATACTTTAAAAATTTGTTGACTATATGATAACAAATGAAAAGTGCAGTAAATAACATAAACACATCAACACACTTAACACAAGATATTTTCACTAGGGAAACATTTCAATCCCCTTTCGGGAATATCCCAAGCCCCGTGCGAGCATTATTGAATCCCCTTGCGGGTGTTATTGTAAAAATTGTGTTGGCATATTGAAAATACCATGTGGGCATATTGTAAACACTATACGGGCATATTTTAAAGACTGTGATATTTTAATATGATATCGTGATTATTATATTTTGGCATGGGGTACTCACAACCCGCCTACAACTTCTAGTCAGGTAAACATGATTGCCATATTAACACTAATTTTTTTCTTCATTTATCGCGTTTATTAGACATGGTTCAATTTTTAATTTTCAATATGAAATTGTGTTTCTTATTATACTGTGGCAGGATGGCTGTGGGAAATCCCCAGTGGTGTCCCATCAGGTAAATATTATCCTAATAGTACCTAAACATGATTCAAGTAATTTTTTATTATTATTAAATGCATATTATTTTTTTCACATGATTTTTTGTAATGATAAAAATAAATTAACTACTTTTATTTATTGATGTTTGTAGAGCACACCACATCATGGCGATGAGGTGTTCAATAAGTAATATATATTTTATTCAACTGACCCAATGGAAACTATGAAGAAGGATTTGAATAATTCCAATCAAGAACTTCTTACACTAATAAAAATCAGTCTCGTGACTGAAGAAATCAAAGCAAGAATTTGTGACTTGAGGAAAAAAATAGTACAGTATGGGGTAAGTGGCATATCTGAAAGATCTTATGAACTATGAGACATCTATTCATTTATTTTATTTTATCTCTCTATTTTTCATATGATCTAATCAATTAAAGTTTTCTTTTTTGTAGGATTTTTTGGAGACAACGCCTATGCATCAAGTACAGTATGTAGATGTCAAGCGTATTGGTAGTAGTGATGGTTCAACACAACATCAAATTACTGTACGAATGATACTATTTGACTCTCCTAACCCGTAATTCCCTTTAGATGCTACGACCTCACCAGATGTTGGAGATCAATAGGGCCCTTCACCCTATACTACTTCACAGGATGTTAGAGAGGAGAGTAGCATCAAATGTGAAAGTTTCTATCCTAGAGCAGTACTTGTGGTTAGAAAGGGATTATTTTCCATTACATTCTTGGATGACAAGGACTGTGTTCCAATCAAGATACCAAATATTGCAAGTATTATTTAATTAATTCAGTTTTTTTTCATGCAATTCAAAGATACATACTTGAAATTATTTTTAATTAATGTTAATATTGTTTTTGTAGGAAATATTGTTTTTTATAAGAACCTACATGAGAAGTATTTGGAGATTTTTGGGCCCACCATTCGTACATGGTGGAATGCCCAAAATTACAAATTGAAAGATTATTTGATGAACCATGTGGTTAACTTGTTTGGTGATACCTTCAACAAAGGTTTCACTGCAGCAGTTGGCTTAAATTTGAAATATGTCAGGGAAGATTATAGGGACAATTTGCAAATTAACACTAAGTATGAGCATTCTCCAATGGTTCCATAGAAATAGTGGAAGGTTCTCATGGATGATGGAAAGGAGAAGGCATTGAGAAAACAAGGAAAGAATGGACCAATCAGTTCAAGAAGGTGTGTCACATATCATATTTTCAATGAAAAATGTTCAATATTTTTTTTTACTTTTAAATCTATTTAAGTTGTGATATATAACAAATTTGAACCTTTCATAGGCTCCCCGACACCTTTAAAGTGACAAAGGAAATGGTATAAAAACATGGGAAATGCAAACTAGGCCAGGGTGGATATCAAAAACTAAGAGCACGAATTGTAAGAAACGAACGATCATTATTTGTAGCCAATCTTTTTGTAACTATAGCGAACAAATAATTTATTTATCACTATAGTGAACAAATATTTTAATGGTGTTATGCATTGCAAGGAAAGAAGTAGCCACTGAAGAAGACTTGAGGCTCGAATTCACGTATGTTTTTCAATATGTGTTGGAACATCGAAAAATATTGGGGAAAACCCCAATTTACCCATTGATGCACACATAGGTAAATAAAACCATATGTGCATGTTCAATTTGCTCACATTACTTTGGACTTGAATTCTTTGTTATGTCAAATTTGTATATGTGATAACTTGAAACTTTTTACGCATTGGAAAGATCTTAATATGACAATTTTTTTAATAAATGAATGGTTCAAGCATCCCCATAGTGTGGCTTGAGTGACGTTGGTCTACTTGGCCTTATGTTTTTATAGACTTAGTCATGTCAAACATCTTACCAAAACAATTGAGTTTCCTCATAATAATACCATCATTATAATGTATTTGTGTAATCTATTCCTGAATCATTACATTGAAAAATAAATTTATTTTTTGGTTTTTAGTTTGAGAGAAAAAAAAGCAATGATTGTAGAGGTACTGAACATGTACCACATGATGGTGGGGAGTTGCCTCATGTTGGTGTCAATAAGTCTGGCCATGATTCAGGTATGTAGGCTATAAAATAGAAGTATTTATTCCAATTTCAAATATATAATTGATGACGTGTAATAATAAATTTTCTTTTTTGAATGGCATACCATGTACCTGCTCATGGTAAAATGGAAGATGAACAAATGGCACAACCAATGAGCACTCTAACTATCTCAGCTAGTCAGCCAATAGGTAAATATCATTTTAATGATATTGGAAAGAATGAAATGCGTATCTCAATAATAACTAAACATTTATATCTATATAACTTTATTGGTTTTTTAAGATGATGCCCCTCTCCAGTGACCTCCACACCCTACTATTTGACGTATCAGAAGTATGGTATGGGATAGCATGCCCACACAATCAACACAAAGAGAGGGCACAAAAATTTCAACGTTAAATGACAATGAATTAGATGCCCCCATCTTGGACTTTATAAAAAAATGCAAAACACAAAAAATGTAGTTGTATACATTTAATATTTATATTCCTATTATTCGGTGCATAGCTTATTTTTTATAATGTTTGACATATTTTGAGGATTATGGTTATCCTCAAGGGGATGGCTACCCCTTCCTCAGTTAACCTAGGGAAAATGAGATGACGACATGAGCTTCCTTATCCAATGATGATGATTATGATATTCCACTCTTTGCATGAGACACATGGGACGTATGGCCACATACAATTGAGAAGGTAGGGTAACCTACCCTCATGTTGACTTGATGTTCAAGAGCCTAGTATGATGTCATGTTGTATTGTTATGTTATGTTTCCTTTCTTGTTTACTTGTATGTAATGTTTATCCTTGTGGTGACTTGTGATTGACCCTTGAATGGTAATGTTGAGCTATACAACCCTTAAATGTTGAATTCCAGCTTGTTGATGACTAGTGTGACCCCTTAGGGGGGCTTCCCACCCTTGTGTTGACCTTAAGAGCCCTCCTTAGGTGTGATCTTCCATAGTGCTACCATATGTGACTTTTTTGGAGTACTTTGCTGTCATTTTTTATTTTGAGTTGGTTGTACTATTTTGTTGCTATTCTTTTTTATTTGTGAGGGTTGGATGATCTATTTAGGATCTTTTTCAGTTCTAGGTTCTCTCCTTTCATAGGTATGTTTGTCTAGTTCAGTCTCATGCCAGTAACCTAATGTTAAGATGTTGAAGTTTGTTTAGAAGCATTTTTTCAAAGGATAAGGGAGATCTTCCCTAACATATTATTTTGAGTTATCTTATGTTGAGTTTATAATTGGTTCGGATCTAATATATCATTCTAATGTTATGTATTGTTTTCTTTGATTAACAACTTAGATATGATATAGATCGCTACTCTTATTACTGTTATTGTTTTAAGTACTTTAATGGTTATTGTAACTCATTGTTTCTGGGACATGTTGGACATGAATCATATTGAGGTATGGTTTTTCTATGCTGGGAATTCTTGTCTCATTGTTTCAGCTTTGAGTTTGAATATTTGAGAAAAAGAATTATAAAACAAAAATGAGTTGAATCTACCTAAGAGTTTGCATCTTTTCTCAAAATGATCTGAAATGTGCATTAAACATTTTTATCTATCTCATGTCTTAGAGTGGCACCTTGTGTATTTTAGTGAATTGACCCTAGTTATTTTGATTTCCTTTGTTAATTTTGTGTTCTTTCCCATTTGTTTTTTAACCCTAATTTAATTACCTTAATTAATCTACAGCCCTAATCAACTCTAATCAACTCTAAAACATTAATTAATCTAATGGAATTCTCTTCTTAACTTTTATTCCTATCCTTCCCTCCCAGGGTTTATTAGTTTTTCCCCAAAATTGAGTAGTGAATTCACTCCCTCCCTATTCTGGTAGTGTGGTGCCTCACTCTAACTGTAACACTACAAAATATATGTAATTTTAACTTGTATTTTGATTAAATGAGTACAAATTATTGAAGACTCCATTGTGTTAGTTTATTTTATTATGTAATGCTTGTGATATAATTTGTAATAAAGGGAAATATTCCCATGCATTTTATTAAAGAAAGAAAGTGCATGATTGATTATAAGGGATAATGGTGGCCTGTTTCACAAGTGGAAAAAAAGGAAAAAAAGGTAACTGA
Source organism: Pseudotsuga menziesii (assembly GCA_001517045.1). Lineage (NCBI taxonomy): Eukaryota > Viridiplantae > Streptophyta > Pinopsida > Pinales > Pinaceae > Pseudotsuga > Pseudotsuga menziesii. Next base: position 108,170 of record LPNX010510619.1, read on the forward strand.
AGTGAATGTGCTTATGGGCAGGAATGGATGCCCATCAATTGATTGAGTTGTGAATGTTGTATGATCTAGCAGACTTGTTTGACTTGTTAGTTGTTACCTGTTCTTGCTCAATTTGTGAGTGTTTGGAGGTTTTGATGAATGTTTTTTTTGCTCAACAATTGTTTGGATTTTGGGATGAGTCAAAGAGATGCCCTTGTTACACTTAGGCCCTCATCTTGGGGTTGTATTTGTAAAGTGTGAGCCTATGGCTGGGTGGAAAACCTCTAGATGATAATCATTTTGCAAACTTGATCCCAAATTAAGTATTCATACCTTTGTTGTTTATGCAGATGCACCCTTATTTCCCTATTCCTCTTTATTTCCATAAGACATCATCCAAGTTATTTTTGGTGTACATCCTGTTACTACCTATATTGCATGGGTGTCCACCAAGGAGTTCTGGAGATTTCTGGGAATAAAAGAAACCTGTAGCAACATTCTAGGCATTAATTTCTCAAATCTCTGTAGCCCAATTTGTGTGAAATAGAAGAAACAATTTTGATCCCTCAAGTCTGAGAAAACCTGGGTGTGAACGAAACCTTAATTCTCCATCATTGTGTATCTAATCTACAATTAAGAGCGTCATTTTTAAATTTGGGTTAATTTTAGTTGTAACAAGCCTAATTGATAATTCTGGGTTGAATTTGAGGATTAATTTCCAATTTTGAGCACCCATGCAGTAGTTTGTGAAAGTTTTGGGCACATTGGGAGCATTTATGAGCAGCAACACACATTAAAACACCTTGAATCAACAATAAAACATAGGCATATCCCAATCTAGGAAACTAAGGAAGCCTATGTTAACTTCTTGTACATGTAAGAGAATCCATAAAACCATAGATCAAAGAGAGCATGTGTTTAAATATGCATTGCTCAGCCTTAAACCTCTTTCACAAAAACATATAATTTCCTTCATCCAAGACTGTAATTATTTATTATAGTGTTTTGGTTAACAAAACATTCCATTTATAAAATGTCCAAACTTTCAAAACACTTTTAATAGAAAAAGACAATAGAGTTTCCAACTATTAAGATCTCCAGCCTTGACTACTAATTTCAAAATGCTTGAGTAAATTTGAATTCTATGAAGATATGGGAGAAAGAGATAGTATGAAATGGAGATTTGGCCTCTACAAATCTGTTCATAATAGAAAATAAATCCAAATTGGTAATTTGAGAAGTTTTATATTAAAAAAAAATATTCTTTGAAGTTGTATGTTTTGGCATCCCAGAAGGTGATTTGTGAGGGTCAATTCATACTTTAGAGCATAGTGTTTAGTCTTTTTATGCCATCCAATGGAGATGATACCATTAGGATACGTTTTGAATCTATCCCATATAATGAAAAGCCAATTGTTCAAACTCAATTTATTGGTTGTTGAGCATGATAATGACATTTCTTCTAGGTTGCCAATGGTTCAAACTTCAAACTTTGAGGTAGCATAACATAGAGCTGAAATATTGCACTTGTTAAGGTGTATGAGGTATGAAAATGGAGGTAAGGTATGATAGAAGGATGCCATTGAGGATGCATGTGTGTCATTTTCTCATTTTTATTCCTAATAATATTTATCAAGACTTAAATAAATCCTATACTAATAAGTTATAGGCTATGTGCTTGAAATTTATATATGCTATCATATACAATTTCGAGGACATTTAGTCTCTAATATTTGTTTCCTACCAACATCATTGTAAGAGCTTAGAGGGATGCCTAGATTTGAAGTACAATATTTGCTGTGAATTCTATACTAAAATAGCTAGTCTCAAATTGCTCACAACCTCCATATGTTACCCACCAACATTGAACTATGATACTTGTGTGGAGCCTGCATGGACACTTGTATAAACCCATATCAAAGGTATACACTATGCATAGTTTCTAAATACTAGTGTCTCTCTTCTCTAGTGGTTCACCCCTTCTGAAATGTGGTCTCTCTCACCATTAGCTAGTCTCAAACAACTCACCAACCTACTAGTATTTGGCACCACTGGTGAAACTGCTAAATGAACCAAGTTCCTTATTAGTTGAGTGCATGCAAACAACTTGTGGCATAAATACACATTTGTGAGATATTACTTTTCATCGATTATGAAGATATATGTGAGACAAATTAAATATATTGAGATGAATAGACCAACAAAGTTTCAGGAGGAGCAATTAGTCTACATATTGATAGAGGGAGCAGTATCGTTAGATAAACAAAAGAAAATAAAGTGAAGCAACATTTTGATGTTGTCATTGATGCCTTATAGGGCACGAAAATTTCAATGATAAAGTTAAACACTTGACAAGTATAACTAAAGTAAAGCTGTTATGGGAAGTCTGATCTTATAAAGCTATTATTCAACTATATTGTAATACCACTCGGATGAAGATGAATATCCATAAGTCCTTGATTTGTTTCAATTGTATGCTTGATCATGGCATCTTAGGTGCACTAAAAATTGGATAAGTAGTTGATTTGGAAAATTGTTCGCATCCTATTGAGAAATGGCCGCATCCATTTTGAAAATGCTTGTTGGACTAATAAAATGTTTGCACTACCATATAAAATTCCCACGGGCCTCAAATATATGCATGCGAGTCCAAACAAATTCCCACAAAAATACACAAAATGTTGAATATGGTTAGATAAAGAAAAGGAATTAAAGTGAAGCAGCATTGTGATGTTTTCATTGATGCATGCTTACCTTTTATGAATTTACTATATGATTTTTGATACATTCATTATCCGAGCATGCCCTTACATGTCACGAGAAAACAGTATTCATGTGTGGGTACTTGCATACTTATGCGGGCATGTCCTTACATGTCACAGAAATTTCAATGATCTATCAGCATTTCAACACCTCCTGTGGGCATCTTTCCACCTCTATTTCATGCATTTTGGGGCTCAGTGGGAATTTATCTATCACCCTATGGGAATTTTTAACTAACAGCAGGCATTTTATCCTAGAATTTCATGCATAATGCAATACTTGTGGTCATTATGTCCATTAAGTGCAGGCTTTAAATGTCTACAAAATATTTCACTAACTCAGAGTTATACCTAGAAGTAGGGTTGATAAGGTAGCAATATGGTTATATAAATAAAATGAAATAAAGTGAACCAACATTGTGATGTTGTCATTGATGCATGCTTACCTTTTATGAATTTACTAGATGATTGTTGATACATTCATTGTGTGGGCATGTCCTTACATGTCATGGGCATATAGTCTTCATGTGTGGGTTCTTTCAAACTTATGTGGGAATGTGCTTACATGTCACAAGAATTTCAATGATTTGTTGGAATTTCAACACCTCCTGCGGTCATATTTCCACCCCTATTTCATGAATTTTTGGGTTCAGCAGGAATTTATCTATTACCCTATGGGAATTTTTAACTAGCTGCAGTCATTTTATCTTATTCTTGCATGCATAACACAATACTTGCGAGCATTATATCCATTAAGTGTCTGCTTTAATTATCTTCAAAAGCTTTCACTAACTCAGAGTTGTACCTAGAAGCAGGGTTGATAGAAAGTAGGTGAAGTGTTTTTTGTATAAAACCATCCATCCTAATCAATCTATGGAGGGAATATAGGAGAAAACCTTAACTGTATCTATCAATAAAACCCTGACTACAATTCATGGAGGGCAGATAGGAGAAACTCTCATACACGCAAATCATTATATCTTTTGTTAGAAAATGAGGTAATGGATTAAATGAAAGAAGATGACTTGACAAAGACATCTCTACAGGGAAAAAATATACTTATACTAGATCTACTATTGGTTTTTAACCACCTGGTCCTAAAGCTTCCTTAGCCTATGTTTTTCCTAATTCCTTAGTGACCTTCACCTTTACTTATTGGTCTCGATCTCAATATTCCAATGTGTTCCGGATTTATGTGAGAATGAAATGAAATAATAGATATATCATCATAAACACAAAAAAAATTCAAATATAATAGAGATACAGTAAACACATATTCTATTAAATGGCGGAAATAGAACAGACTGTACTACAATAACTAGAATGGTGGTCACTATCTCTGAGAAGAGATGTGATTGCTACACTCATCTGTGCAAAGATGAATACAAAATGAGGCCAAAGGGGCCTATTTATAACAAGGACGAGGGTTAGAACCCAAAAAGTCCAAAACATAACCCTACAAGCTGAACCCTCATAAATTTTGTGACCCCAAGGTGGTAAGTTGAACAGCCAACTTCCCGAAGTCATAACTTTTTCATACGATCTCCGATTTGGGCGTGCGATAGCTCATTGGAAAGATCTATCCAAGATTTACAAATTTTGACTATGGACAAATGAATTTTTAGGACACCTATTTGGCCACCCAAGTTTCCAAAAAATGTCGATTAGGGCCTCAAAACAACTTCGAAAGTTTGGGACCCAAAAAACCCATAGAAAAATAACTAGGAAACTACCACAATGGACAATTGTTTTGAGCAAGTGGAATAGGTGGGAGGCCACTGATATCAATATGTATAATTCCTCCCTCCTTAGGAAGCAATGGTATCCATTGCGTCGAATCCCGTATCATATCTTGAACTGTGTGTTGAGGTTATCTCTTGGTGTTACATTTGCTGAAGTGAAGAGGCTGCTTTTAATCTTTGGCATCCTGAGAGGGTTGTAATTTCTGTGTGGATGATTTGTTTTTGGAGGATCACCTTGAATGTGTGTCCTTGCATCGTAGAGGTACTCGGATGGATGAGGAAATAATGATGCTATTTTCTTCTTGTGTCTGATGAGTAGAGATACCCTGTGCTGAGGGTGTGGAGGTAGTATGATGTTCTCCTTCATACACAATTTTGAAGAGGAATAATTTTCTGATGTTGGAGCTTATCTTCCTACCTTGTAAGAATATGTTAGGTGCAATGGTATCTGGTATCCGATATATTTTTCCTCCCAAAGTAAAAATGACACTGGGAGGTCGTGACTCATATACAACATGGCGCTTCCACATATATGGTTGTCTTAAAAGAACATCACAGAATTCAAGTGGGGGAAAATCACATAGTACCTCATCTTTGAAAGGATTTATGCCATATGGTAGGAGGAATTGTTGAGTAATGCAGATACCTCTTCCTTGTCTTACCCAACCGATGTTGTAGGGTTGCGGGTGTGGTGTTGTTGGAAGTTGCAATCTCTTGACGCCTTCTGTTAAGATCTGGTTCTTTTGAATGCCACTTTCAACAACAAAATGTAGTGGGTTTCCCTTCACCCACATATATGAGTTGAAGAGGCACTCCTCTCCCTTCGACTCTTCAGGATCCTGTAATTGAATTTGTGTGGTTGCAATAGTGGCAATGGGGTCTGCATCAATTATCTGCTTCCCATTTTTGCGGCTATGGCATTAGGTTCATAATCGGAATTAGGATCTAATTATCAATATTTGATCCCTACCACCAATGAATGCTTCAAGTGACATTCATCAATGTTGTGCCAAGGGCTTTTATGAAATTTGCACCACTTCCCAGTGTCCTTCTTTATCTTTCCATCCCCCTTCTTTTCTTTTGGCAGGGACTAGTTGTCCTTTCCTTTTGTTGTGTTCTATGGGATAGGGTTTCCCTTGCCTTGCTTCTATGGTGGATTCACAGGTCCAGAGTCTCGCTTGTTATTTTGTCGAAATTTCTCCTCGATTTTGACAGCATACCGATAGGAATATCCAAGTGAAGAGATGTCGAGGAATTCCATCTTAGTTTGGATGTATCGATGCAGACCACTATGATATTTTAGAATCAGGTGCCGCTCAAAGTCCTTGATACCCAACTTTGTGTGCAAGGTATGAAAGTTGTTGGTGTACTCCGACACCATCTGGTCCCTCTCTTGATACAGAATGGTCAATTTGGTGTAATGTTCATAATAGTTTCCCATAGGGTAATGTTGTTCCTTGATAGCATCTATGAAAGAGGCCCAAGTGGGATTTGTCTCAAATAGTTTAGACTCGTCTGATGATTTTTTCTCCCAATAATTACCCCACCAATTTTGTACATGGGGGACTACCTTCAGGAGCGCAAAGGTGATCTTTTCCCTGTCAGAGAAATTGTGGACAGAGAAATACCCTTCTAGAACATTCAACCAATTATCTAGGGCATCTACATTGATCTGGCATTCAAATAAAGGAATATCAAAGTTAACTTGTACCTTGAAGGGATTTTCATCCCCGAACCGGCTTCTTGTTAAAGATGTACTTATCGCTACAAGCATTCGTAGAAAGATTTGGGTGAAAGTATCTATCATCTCATTCCTCTGTCGCATGAGGGATTCCTCGGGCAACGATTTGATAAGATATCCTGCTCCATCATCTCTCCTTTATTCCACCATGGGAGGCCATTTGGGATGGTGAGAGTGATCAAGTGAAACTAGTTCAAGAACAAACTCTCTATACCCGGACCTCGTCGGGGACATGCGTCGAGAAACAACCAAAGAGAATATTGTTTTGATACCACTGATTCGGATTTATGTGGGAACGAAATGAAATAACAGATATATCATAATAAAAATAGACATTTTTCAAAGATAACAGAGATATAGCAAACACATATTCCATTAAATGGAGGAAATAGAACCAATTGTAATCCAATAACTACAATGGTGGTCGTTATCTCTAAGAAGAGATGTGATTGCTACACTCCTTCATGAAATATGAATAAAAAATGACGCCAAAGGGGGATGTTTATAATAATGACCAGGGTGAGAACCCCAAAATTTCAAAACATAACCCTAGAAGATGAATCGTCATAAAGTTTGTGGCCCCAAGGTGGTCAGTTGAACAGCCAACTTCCTGGGGTCATAACTTTTTCATACGATCTCCGATTTGGGCACTCAATAGCTTGTTGGAAAGATCTATCTGATATTTACAGCTTTTCACTATGAAAAAGTGCATTCCATTGGAAACCCTTTGACCAGCTTAATCACCAAAAAATGTCATTTAGGGCCTCAAAACAACTCCGAAAGTTTGGGACCTGAAAAACCCGTAGGAAAATAACTAGAAAACTGCCACAATGGACAATTGTTTTGAGCTAGTGGAATAGGTGGGAGGCCACCAATATCCATCTAGATCACAATGTCCCTCTGCATATTTTTTGGATATTAAGGGGGTGGACATCCTTGAGGATAGAAAACCCCCAAAGTTGGGATACCATTGAAATTGATCTAAAGCCCAATTCCCACCCAATAAAAAGTGGCCTGTAGGAAGAACTCATACTATAAAAATTGAGTCAAACAAGAAATTCATCTGTGTCTGGTGTAGCTTAAGGGTTTTATCATGCTCACAAGCTAGCTTTCTGGTTGTGTCAAGGAGGGGGTTCGCTGAATGAAAATGAGTTTCCTCCTCTTCAACTTTGGAACCTCCTCTGCGACCTCGAGCCTAGTTCGTTGGTGAGGTAAGTGAAATATGTATATTTTCTTTGTCACAATGGAGGGCAGGTAACATGGATATTTTTAATTTTAAGTTTACTCAATTTTCTTAGATGGTATCTTAAAACTTATTACTAGAATGTCACTAAAATAAAAGCATGCACATAAAACATAAGAACACAAGAACACAAATATTTTCCTCGGGGAAACCACAAGGGAGAAAACCCCGCAAAAATTCCTTAGTATAGATCTCGACTAGAGCAGTGTAAAACCCAGACAACTTCTTCTAACTTCTTTCTGGTGCATTAGTTCTTCTCTCTCTTGCAAAATGGCTTGAGTGAGTGAGTGAAAATGAAGGGGAGAACCTCCCTATTTATATTATTCTGTTGAATTAACCTCTAACTTGGTGGGGAAAAATTCACTAGCTGACAGGGTCGACCTGTCCAACTAGACACCATAAATAGCATATATTATATTGACACTTGGGTACTATTGACCCAGATTACATTTAGAGGTTTACATTCCATCCTTCAATGACTATAACAAGACCAAACTCATATCCAGAAGGAGGAATACAATACATCTAGAATATCTTCCAAAGTTATAGTATTTTAACACTCCCTCTTAACTAGGAAGGTATTCAACTGTAGTAGCAACTGCTACTATTACAACTGTACAACTAACTGGTGAGACGCTATATGTCATAGGATCTTTTGATACATATTCATACATCTTCATCATTGATCTCAACTAGATATTCTCGTGCAATCATCTTTCTTCATTCATCTTCTTGTCATTTTCTGTACCATCTCTTGCAGCATCAACATATGCCTGTTGAATCATCTTCTAGATCATCATCATCTGTTTCTTCATATTTTGGACCATCTTCTATAGTATCAGTATGTAAATATTGGAACATATTTTGAATCATCTACTAGCCAACATTAGTGTGTAAACACTAAACCATCATCATCTGAACTATCATCATCTACATCTTCAGTATGTTAATACTGAAACATCATCATTTTCATCATAAGTATCATCATCTACTTCTTCGGTATGTAAATATTGAACCACCATCTTCTGCATCTTTAGTATGTGAATATTGAAACATCATCATCTGTATCTTCAGTATGGAAATACTGAGGCATCATCATCTGCATCAACATTATGTAAATATTGAACCAATCAACAACATTATTAGCATTTTATTGCTAAAAATCAAATGATATGTAGTGCTAGATCATCATCTACATTACCAACATAGAGATGTTGGGACATTTTCATCATAACCATCATCATCAGTATAGAGATATTGAATCTATCACATCAGTATAGAAATATTGAAACTACCACATCAATCCGTGTAACAACACTAAAACTATCTCAATAAACATCTCAACATCTATTAATAAATCATGATTCAAGCATATATAAACATATCAACAATCATCTCAGCAACCAACAATGTCACAACACTGTAAACATCTCATCAAGCATCTCATCAATCATCAATATAACAATATTGAAGCATAGATCTTAATAAATCATCAGTATAACAATACTGAAACTATCATCAGTATACCAATACTAAAGCATACAACTTAATCAATCATCATTATAACAATACTGAATCAACCATCTCAACAATAAGCATACCAATGTTGAACCAATCATCTCAACAGTCATCAGTATAAAAATAATAAAGTAAACATCTCAACAATCAACAGTATAACACTACTGAAAGAAAGCATCTCGTCAATCAACAATATATAAATACTATAACAACAATCCTTCCCTCTAATTATCTTAGGGAAGCATCATGGTGAGTTCTCTTGTAGATCCACCGGGGAATTTTATCTAACTTACTAACCCTTTTGAGCCAACAAGCCTAGTTATACATATGGATCTTCCTGGGGACCAACAAGGATTGTCCTAGCTTACAAAACCACTTGGGTTAAACTTATCTATCCAGACATACTAATCCCCCTAGGATCAACATGCCTCATCTAACTAACCCTTTTGAGCCAAATAGCCCTAGCCAAAATTACCCTACTCTAGACTGATCTACTCACCACTACATCCTTCTTTCATATATAGTCACTCCCTATTTCGAGAGAGGTCCTTTTGGACTACACCAAGATTGTATCAAAATTATTCAAACTTTACACGAGCAAGAGGATTAGTCAACACATCTGCCACTTGTTCCTCTGTAGGAACATACTTGAGCTTTACAGCTCCTTTCTGAACCATGTCTCGAATGAAGTGATATATCCCTTCAATATGTTTTGACTTATCATGAAATCCTATATTTTTAGTAATCTTGATACAACTCTGATTAAAAAAAAGGATAACAGTAACATCTATCTCTTCATCAAATAAACTTGCCAACATCTTCTGAAGCCATGCTGCTTCACTGCAAGATGAACAAGTAGAAATGCATTATGCTTCTTCTATCCTAAGTTCAATACTGGTATTATTTCTACTAAACCATGAGATCATGCATGATCTGAAACTAAAACAGCAACCTGAGGCGATGTTTCTATCTTTAGCACTTCCTTCCCAATCTGAGTCTGTGAACCCATGTAATATGATCTCACCGTCTGATGTATATCTGAGCCCATAATCTAATTTTCCCTTTAGATACCTCATCACATTTTTTTATCCTATTAGGTGAATATGTTTGGGATTCAACATGTACTGACTTAGTGTGTTTACAACAAAACATATATATGGCCTTGTATGGGTTAAGTACATCAGTAAACCAATAATCTGTCTGTACAAGGTGGAATCTACAGTTTATGATGTATCATCATTCAGTAACTTCAAGTTTGTTGTCATCAAAGTAGTCATGGCCTTACATTATAAAATTCCAAACCTCTTTAGAATTTTCATTGTATATTTACCTTGGTTTAGGAAAATCTCATCTGGATATTGCCAAACTTTAAGACCTAGAAAGTAGTGCATCATTCCAAGGTATTTCATCTCAATTCTACAGCAAGATTCTTCTTTCATTCGTTGATGGGATTATATTCACCTATTAAGAATAATTCATCCACATATAATAGTAATATCATAATCCCATCATCCTCAACCTTATAGTAAAGGTTATAATATGCCTTACTCTTGGTAAATCCTAAACTCATCAGGAATCCATCTATTCTTTCATACCATGCTCTGGGTGCTTGTTTTAGCCCATATAATGCTTTCTTAAGTTTGTATACATAAGTTTCTTGATCGTTAGTCATGAAACCTTGCGGTTGTTCGATATACACTTATTCTTCTACCAATCCATTTAGAAAATTTGGTTTTAAAATTTACATCCCTCTGATGTAATTTCCACTTCTTTTTGGATTCCAAGGCAAGGATAGTTCTAATTGAAGTATACCTAGCTACTGGACTAAAGGTCTCTTCATAGTCAATTACTTCCTTTGGGAGAACCCTCTAGCTACAAATATGTCTTTGTACTTTTCTATACTACCATATACGGGATGCTTTGTTTTGAAGATCCACTTCGAGGATACCACTAGTTTCTCTTTTTGTATTGGTACTATTTCACACACATCATTATTTATTATGGATTGGTATTCCTTGACCATTGCATCAACCCATTCATTCTGCTTTTTTGCTTCTTCAAAACATGTTGGTTATTTATCAACTAGATCACTCATCAAATCCATATAACTAGGATGTGACTTTGGATTCTTTCTTTCTCTAATGGTTCCTTCTTGGACACAATGGCTTTTTTATTCTTCAATTACATCACAATCCCAGGAAGTATTTCTCTTTCAAGAAATCATTCCACTGGGAAATTCTTCTGGAAACTGAGGTTCAGTCATATCAGGATCCTCAGGTATCTGACTTTCTTCTTCATTCCTAACTGGTTTAGGATTCTCTGCAACTTTGGGAGTTTCATGTTCCTCTTCATCTTCCTTATCTTTCTTCGACTTTCTCAAAGTTGTATCTTGGTCAAATGTTACATCTTTGCTAAGTTCAATCTGACGGTGTCCTGGGATATAGATTTCATATGATTTTGAATATTCACTATATCCTACAAACACTCCCTTCTTTCTTGAAGGAACTATATTTGTTATTTTCTCCTTGGGAATATGAATGTACATAGGAAAACCAAATATCTTTAGGTGACTTACCTCTGTATTTTCTCTGGAAAACATTTCTTTTGGGGTTTTGTTCCCAAGGGCACTATGGGAGATTATGTTATGTACATGTACTATTGTTCTATTTTCTTCTTCCCATAGGTACATTGGTACATCTTGATCATGTATCGTGTCTTTTACTACTTCCATGATAAATCTATTCTTTCTTTTTGCCACACCATTTTTTTGAGGATTATAGGTAATGGTGATGTCCCTCTTAATCCCATCTTCCTTGCAGAAATCATTGAATTCATTTGATGTGAACTCTCCTCCATTATCTAACCTTAAGATATTTGTTTTCCTCTCAGAGATATTTTTTACTGGGGCCTTAAATTATTTAAACCTTTTAAGCACTTCATCCTTATTTTTCAAAAAATATATCCAAGTTTTGCGTGAGTAGTCATCAATAAAAGAAGCATAGTAAACATACCCACTTAATGAGGTTTTTTGGACTGGCTCGCATATATCTGAATGGATAATATCTAATATCCCTTTTTCTTTGCTATCACTTTTTGGATAGGTATTCTTAGAATTATTTCCTTGTGCACATCCTTTTCATACTCCTTCATGTTCTATCTAAATTTATGGTAGACTAGTCACAACCTTGCTTACTATTGGTAGAGATTTGTAATTAATATGAACAAGCTTTTTTTTCCAAAGCTCACATGGATTTATTGTACTAGTTTCTCATGATGGATTTTGCATATCCCTTATGTTTGTAGATTCCTCCTCCTTCAATTCCAATTTCTACTGCATCATCTATGGTCTTTCCTTTTGACCACATGAGGATTTTTCCATCTATAAAGTCAACTTTGAATCCTCTCTTGTCTAAATCTGAAATAGATGGGAGGTTATTCTTTACTCCAGGAACATATAGGACATATTTCACCTTCATGGACTTTCCAGATTCCAACTTATAGGATGCTTCTCCCATTCCTGTGATTGGATATAGAGAAACATCTCCAAGCATTACTTTGTGTGGTGATTCTTTTTGTACAAGGCATGATAGTGAGTCCTTGTATCCTATCATGTTATTGGATGCACCACTGTCTACTAACCAAGTGTCATTGCTTAGTGATATGGATCCTGTTAGGCGAGATATTAGTACATATTCTTCACTGTATTCTTCATCTTTATTTGCTTCATCTTCAACTTCTTGATCACTATCTTCATCAACATGAGCTTGGAATATTTCATCTTCTTAACTCTGTATGCTTTCATGGGACAGTTGATGGTAACGTGTCCCAACTTGTGACAAGTGAAGCAATCATAATTTGAGAAGTCTTTCTTGGGTCTTTTGAACCCTTGAGTCTTATAAGGATGATCATGACTCTTTCTTTTGTACTTTCCTTTGGCATGAGCTGTCAAGGACTGATCTTCATTGTCATTTATCTTCTCTTCTATGGATAAGATTCTTTCTTCTTCTTGGACACATTCTTCTCATAACTTCCCAATCTTTTGCAAGACCATTTGAGGTGGTCATCACAATTTATGCTTCCTCTATTGTATCACCAATTCCTTCTAGCTGATCTCTAATTTGAGATACTCTTGAAAAATAAGATTGCATAGTCTCTGACTTTTGAGTCCTTACACTTTTGAGGTGATTCCTCAAAGTAATTTTCCTGCTAATGTTTCTTCCTTCAAATAGACTAGAGATAGAATCAAACACTTATTTTGGAGTTTCCCTTGATGATACTTGAGAAATCAAGTTATCCTTCATGGAGTCAGCTATGATCCTTTTGGCTATGATCATATCCTTCTTATGCTTGGACTTAGCCTCCTCCTCTTCTGGTTCTTTCACTTCCTCCTTCACAAACTTGTCTTGATCATTCTCTTGTAGGATGAGCATGATCCTATACTTCCATGCTATAAATTTTTTAGCACCTTCATCATTTTCATCTATATTGGTATTCTTAGTCATCTTCAATAGAAACAAAACTTCAAATGGAACAAGGAGGAAGAGTACTTACTTGAAGAAAATAGTTTTTGGTTGACCTAGGGTTTGATGTAGAAACCCTAATTTCTCGACTGAAAACCCTAATAGAATTGAGAGGTGGAAAATATGTGCCTCCCTAAGGCGAGGTATATTGTAACTTGATTTTCCTGAGATTGATGATGGAGTCTCAAAAAAATTGAAACCCTAGTTTGTCTCAGCAACAGTAACTAGTCAAAAACAAAAACTTCTTAGATTTTGGATCTGTCTTCAAATAAAGATGCACTCTTCAAGGGTAAGTTGAGGAAGCCCTCTTTCTGGCTGATTTTTCAAGGGATTTGTTTAGAATGAAAAACCCTAGCTGTGTAGTGCTTCCTTTCAGGGTGGCTCTAACACCATGTTAAGTTTTATCAATTTGCTTAGATGGTATCTTAAAACTTATTACTAGAAGATCATTGAAAGAACAACATTCGCAGAAAACATAAGAACACAAGAACACAAATATTTTCCTCGGGGAAACCACAAGGGAGAAAATCCCACAAAAATTCCTCAATATAGATCTCGACTAGAGAAGTGTAAAACCCAGACAACTACTTCTAACTTCTTTCTGGCGCACTAGTTATTCTCTCTCTTGCAACACTGCTTGAGTGAGTGAATAAAAATGAAGGGGAGCACCTCCCTATTTATATTCTTTTGTTGACTTTCCCTCTAACTTGGTGGGGCCAACTTCACTAGCTGACAGGGCCGACTTATCCAACTGGACACCACAAATAGCATTTATTATATTGACACTTAGGTAATATTGGACTGAGTTACATTCAAAGGTTTACATTGCATCCTTCAATGACTCTAACAAGACCAAAATCATATCTAGAAGGAGCAATACAATACATATAGAATATCTTCCAAAGTTACATTATTTTAACATTTAAATGCTTGTTCTTTTTTTAAGGTTTATTATTTTTAATGTTTATTAATATTTTAATGTTTATTATTACTTTAATGTTTATTATTATTATTATTATTATTATTATGATGTTGAGAGAAAAAGTATCCTTGTCACCGTAGTCAGCAAGATTATCATGATCGTTATCTTTATGTCCATCATCGTCATCATAGAGAACATCATATAGAACATCATCGTCAATAGACCCTTTCTTGAAAAATATTTTTCATATGAGTGTAATATGGTGACCATTTCGAAGTTTGACCCACATGTCATCTCTGTTCTATCACTTTAGTTACAAAATATTCAAAGTGTGGCTAATTCGACTATAACGTTTCCACAAACCTCGTGCCTAGTTCATGGGTGAGGTACGTGAAAAAAATCCTATGAAACCTTGGAACCTCCTTTGTCAAGTTGGTCCTAAATCATGGGTGAGGTAACTGAAAAACCTCCTTTGCAACCTTGGAACCTCCTCTGCGATCTCAGGCCTAGTTCATGGGTGAGTTAAGTGAAAGTTGTAAATTTTGATTATCGCGACAGGGGGAAGGTAAGATGGGTAGTTTTAACTGTTTGTTTTTTTTAATGTTTATTAATTATCATTTTCGTTGTAGTGAGCAGGATTATCATGATCATTATCTTTATGGACATCATCGTCATCATAGAGAACATCTTAGAGAACATCATCGTCAATAGACCCTTTCTTGAAAAATATGTGTCATATGAGTGTAATATGGTGACCATTTCGATGTTTGACACATAGAGGATGCTTAATAAATACAATCTCATGGTTCTTGCTTCCTATGCCATTGTCAAAGGCCATACTGCAACATGAAAAAACAAAATAGCGGGTGAATGTATGAAGGTATTGTGAGCTAGGGTGGTTTCTTTTTGTGTTTGGGAGCTATGAGTATGGGAGGGATTTATTTTTTGTGCTTGGGGATACAACCACTATCAAGAATACTTTCAACAAATTTACAGGGAGCACAGTATGAGTGTTGTTGATTCATCCAAGGAGCACTTTCTCTTGAGATGGGAAAACTCTCCTATATTGAGATGTTTGATGGAGAGTCTATTGGGAGTGATACCATTGTGTTGTTTTAAGTTATGTTGTTCAACATACTTGTTGTGTATTACTCATATTTCTTAGAAAAGATTCATGTTTTTTTATCCTTTGACTATGCTCTATTGATTGCTCCCTTTGATGAATTGTTTTCATGGCATATAAATTCCTTAGTTCAAGGGGATTTTCACTTTACCCTGTAGGTGATTCCTTGGATAAGCCTTCATTACTCATTATGTGCTTCTTTTGATTGCATGGAATTCCTTTTTGGTGATGGGTTGAGGCTTTCTTTTGTACACCCTTTGATGATGGGTTGTAGGATACATTTTTGACATAGACTAGGTACTTTATATTGACAGAAGTATAAGATATAAGATATTTTCAAAATTATTAAAACTTATTGAAAATGTAATTTTGAATTTATAGAAAGTGTTTGTTGTTTTTACCAATTGGGCTTTCATGATAATTTTTTGTTCCCTGTATCTTGTTGATTCTGTTTTTTATTTATTACTTTAAAAGTGGTTAAAATTGTGAAAAGGTAACAATACCGATTCACCCCCCCCCCCCCCCCCCNCTCTATGGTTATCCTCAAGGGGTTGGCCACCCCTTTCTGAGTTAACTTGAGGAAGATGAGATGAACACATGATATTCCTTATCCAGTGATTATGATTATGAGCTTCCACTCTTTGCATGTGACACATGAGATGTATGACCGTATACAGTTGATAAGGCCAGGTAACCTAACCTCACATTGAATTGATGTCTAAAATTTCTTGTCCTTTTTTCCATGTCATCATCCTTTGTCATCAACATTTATATTCCATTTTGCAATGTCATCATCCTTTTCCATCGACATCCTTTTTCCTTTACGGTTGTACCTGTCATGGGAATCCTCTATCCAAGTGTTTGTACAACATAGTTGGAGAATATATTTATAAGCTTAGGCTTCGGATAACAACTTTAATTTAGTTGTACATGTCAAGTGTTTAACTTTATCATTGAAATTCCCGTGACATCTAAGGAAATTCCCACATAATGAATGTATCAAAATTCATCTAGTAAATTCATAAAAGGTAAGCATGCATCAATGACAACATCACAATCTCGCTTCACTTTCTTTGCTTTTCATTATCTAACCATGTTTCTCCCCTATCAATATGTAGACTAATTGCTCGCCCTAAAACCTTGCTAGTCTTTTCATCTCAAGATATTTAATTTGTCTCACATATATCTTCAGAATCGATGAAAAGTATTATCTTTGTTGCTAAGTTTCTGTGGTGGTAGGTTTTAGAGGAAGAATCCAGAGAAACCACATGGGTTGATGAAGTCGACATTTCGAATCCATATCAAGAATCATCATCAGGACTTAATTTGTCAAGATCGAAGAGTGTGAGGGTCAAGTTATTAATAATTGAGAGGTGGAGGAAAATTTTGAGAGAAACGAGTCTATTCGGTGAAGCCTACTAGGGTTCTAGGTTGGAAATAAAAAAATTTAATAAAAAACCTTAAAACCTACAGCTATAAAAAAATTTAAATTAATAATTAATAATTATTTAATAATCTTAATTAAAAATTCTTTTTTAATAATCGTAATTTTTAAAAAATTTATAGTCTCTTTTTTAATCATAAAATTGTTAACTTTTAAAGTCAAAGTTTTTATGATTTTTTATAATTTTTACTAAAATTATTAAAAACTTTTTTGAAAATTTTTTATTAAAATTTTAAATATTAAACTTTATTAAAGTTTACCTAAGTTATTAAGAATATTTTTTAAAAGTTTAAAAATTAAATGAAGAGTAATGTAATTAGTTTAAAAAAAATTTATGTTAGTGTATTAATAATTACTTATATAATAACATAATATTAAGGCTTAGTATTATGTTATATATAAAGTCTTAAAGGTTTTAAAAATTAATAAATAATATTAGAATTTAATAAAAAATTTAAATTTCCTTAATTTTTTTTAAAAAAAATTTAAATTTTTTTTAAATTTCCTTAATTTTTTAAAAATTTTAAAATTTTTTTAATTTCTTAAAATTTTTGAGAAAATCTAGAAAATTTAAAGAAAGGGGAGAGACCTTAATATTATTAAGGCTCTAACTTAGTTAAAAGTTTAAAGCTAAGGTCAGGTTTGAAGAGCAAGAAGTTTAGGGAAAGAGGTCTTCCTAACCAAAGAAAGAACGATCAAGGTGCCTAAGAGTCTAAAAAGGGGGGCCAGGAACCTAGGTTTACTAGGAGACCTACAAAAAAAACAAACTTCAAAGGAAAGGTAAAAACCTAATGGTTGATAATTGAAGGTAGCCAACTAGTACTAACCTCTAGGCCTCCATCTCTATTCAAGTTGTTTGGAAATTTTAATATTTCGAAGGCTTCCCTGAGTTTTCTTTTGAAATGGTGGTCTTCCTTTGCAAGGATTTTAGTGTCTTCAAGGGAAATATGGTGTTTAGTCTTGGTGACATGTTCTGCAAGGGTTGAGGTGCAGGTTCGTTCATTTCTAATGTTGGCTCCATGTTCTTTCAACCGAATGCGAAAGGAACGTCCCATCTCACCTATATAACTAATCTTGCAAGAACACGGAACCATATAAACACCCCTAAACTTGAGTATGATCAATAGGATCCTTGACTGATCTCATCTTCTTTCTAATGGTTTCAAGGGGTTTGAAAGAGGTTGTAATGTTGTTTTTACCTAGGATTCTGGAGATCTTATCAGTCACACCTTGGATGTAGGGTAAGAAAGCTCTAGGGTTGGTGGTCTCGTTCTTAGAGGTTATTGAATTAGTGTGACTCTTATTATGGGGTTTATAAAGGGTTTTGTTTATAACCTATGTTACTGAAAACCTTCTTAAGGTGGTCTTTCTCATTCTCAAGATGTTTTGAATCAGAGATCCTAGAGGCTCTCACTGCTAAGGTATTAAGAACCCCTATCTTTTGAGAGGGCTGGTGGTGGGAGTCAGCATGGAGGTAGCTCTCAGTATGAGTCTTTTTTCTAAATACTGTGTGTCCCAAAGTACCATCCTCCTTTCTAGTCAGGAGAACATCGAGAAAAGGAATGCTCTCGTTTTCTTCTAGTTCCATTGTGAACTTAATGTTGGGGGAGATACTGTTAAGATGTGCAAGGAACTTATTAAGTTCTATCTCACCATGTGGCCAGATCACATTGGTGTCATCTACGTACCTCTTCCACTTTGTTGGTTTCAACAGATAGGAGTCGAGGGCTTCTTTCTTGAATTTCTCCATAAAAAGGTTCGCCACTATGGGTGAAAGGGGGGACCCCATGGCTACTCCTGTGGTTTGTTCATAGAACGCTCCTTGAAAACTAAATAAAGTTGACCTAAGGCAAACTTCAACTAACTTCACAGTTTCAGGGTCTGTGGCCTCTTTTACGACTTGAGATGAAGTATTATCTCACAAATGTAGATTTCCACAAACATGTTGTACCTAATTTATTTCTACATTTTACTTCATCTATTGCTATGGATGGCCGTGGGCATTTTTCAACCTTTTGTGCATTTCTGTGGGCATTTTTCTGGACCTGCGTGCATATGTTTGACGCCTGTGGGAATTTTATAAGATAGCACGGGAATTTTATCAGTCCAACAGGAATTTACAAACTAGATGCAGGGAATTTCTGAACAAGCTGCAGAAATTTTCCCAAATCAACTACTTATCCAATTTAGAGAATTGATGTAAGTGTATTTTGAAACTTAAATGTGGGCATATTTAAATAGTTGCGGGACTTTTTACTCTATTTCCCTGTGGGATTTTTTATCTCTATTTCCCTGTGGGAATTTTTAACTAGATGGGGGAATTTTTACTCATAAGTGTGGGCATATTTGAGGCTTGAGGATATTATTGAAGCCTCGCTGGCATTTGTCTCCTCCACTTGTGGGCATATTGGGGACCCTGCGTGCATTTTAATGAAATCTCCTTCACTCATGCAGGCATTTTTCTTCTTCCTGCATGCATTTTTCTAAAGCTTTCCCACAAGTATTGCATTATACATGCAATACTAAGATAAAATGCCCACAGCTAGTTAAACATGCCCACAGAGAAATTTTGAAACTTTTGCGCATTTCTATGGGCATTGTTTACATCAGCTGGGAGGATGAGCCAAAAAATTATTTGAATACTTAATATGTACTTTGCAATACATGTCCACATCAGCTGCTTTTTGCATTCTTGCACCCTTGCATTCACCTTAAGAACCCTCGTTAGGTTCCATCTACCATATCGCTACCTTGTATGACATTTTTTGGAATACTTTTTCTGTCATTTTTTATTACGAGTTGGTCGTATTGTTGTGTTGTTACTGTTTTTATTTGTGAGGGTTGGATGATCTATTTTACGTCCTTTTCCAGTTCTAGGTTCTATCCTTTCACAAGTATGTTGGTCTAGTTGAGTCGCATGCAAGTAACCAAACACTAAGAGGTTGAAGACTGTTTAGAAGCATTTTTTTAGGATAAGGGAGCTATGCCCTAACATCTGATGTTGAGTTATATTATGTTCAAATATCTTATGTTGATTTTATAATTGGTTTAGATCTGATATATCATGCTACTGTTATGTATTGTTGCCTTTCATTAAAAACTTAGATCTGATATAGATCGCCACTGTTATTACTGTTATTGTTTTGAGTACTTTAATGGTTATTGTAACTCACTATTTCTGGGAGATGCTAGACATGAAGGATATTGAGGTATGGTTTTTCTATGTTGGACATGCTTGTCTCATTGTTTTTAGCTTTGAGTTTGAATATTTGAGAAAAATAATTATAAAATACAAATGACCTGAATATACCTTAGAATTTGCAGCTTTTCTCAAAATGAGTTGAAAAGTGCATTAAACATTTTTATGGATCTTGTTTCTTTAGAGTGGCTCCTTTCGTAGTCCACTGAATTGAAATACAAAGAAGGTTATGCTCCTAGTATAGTACTAGGATGGGGTGCTATTGAGGTAAGTAATTTGAATTTTCTCCTATTGATGCTTTTGAGACTAAAATTTTGGTGAATTTTCAAATATGGAGTGTGACAATTATTTTTCATTGTTTTTCACTTTTAGAAGTTGGTATATTTCATATTGGCTATCAACCATTGTCATGTAGGTTGTTTTGAGGACTGAAAATGATTTCCATTCGCAACAGAGAAGAGCTCAAAAGGTGGGAACTCAAT
Organism: Pseudotsuga menziesii; assembly: GCA_001517045.1. NCBI lineage: Eukaryota > Viridiplantae > Streptophyta > Pinopsida > Pinales > Pinaceae > Pseudotsuga > Pseudotsuga menziesii. The sequence continues at coordinate 128,845 of LPNX010510619.1, forward strand.
TGGGAATCAATTCTACACGTTGTTCTATATCTTTTGTTTCTAAGTTTCTTCGTGTTTTATTTACAAGGTATTTTGGGATATTAATGATTGGATATCATAAACCAAACCCCAAAAAATTTCCCACTCTGCCATTGTGTTTTAATGAGAATGGCCATTTCAAAATCCTCCAGGTACTATTATGCTAACTTAATGCCTGAACTCATTTGGTCCACATTTTTTATATATAAATAACTGTTGGTTAAGTTTTGTTTTTCTATTACTTAGATCATATTCGATGCTATATTTAGGGGTTTTAGTTTTATCAATTAATAAGAATTTATGTTTTCTCGGGACCAACATCATATTCAATCCCTAGATTTCTAATTACCCACTTCATTTTTAATCCTGCATTTTATTTAAACAGTCGGTAGCCATTTTTGGTTTATGAAAACCTAAATCATATTCAAACCTTCACATTTTATCTTTCATCGGCCTTTGATTGAAGCACTTAATTTAATCTACTTATTTTCAAATGGGTGTAGGTTGCTGATATTCATTATGCAAATGGAGCAATCACAAGATGAGAAGATGTTTTATCTTCTGAGTTCCCCTCTTGTTCAGATCTCAACACTATTGCATTTCTCACTAGGATGATCCAATGTGAGAAACCATATTTCATAGTATTTACAGGTATGGGTTTTCTTTGTTCTGGATGCCTCTTTATTTACAAAAAACACTTCTAGTTAATGCCAGAATCACCCAGGACTTGCACCTATCCTACCCCACAGTGAACCAACCTTCCATTCATAATTTTTATTTGCATTTAATTTTGAATTTTTTTTCAATAAACATGGTGCAAGGTTGATGATGCATCATATATCATAGATTTTCTTTGGCATAGGAATAAGGTTTGAATATATATTCTACTAAAGTTTCCCAATACTTGCACCTGGCCTAATATCTTTTTACTACATGCTATTCCGGTTGGGAATAATTTGTTTCTAAGGTTCCAGTACAATTATGAGAGAGTATTGAATGATCACTAACTCAGTTGATTCTTTCACTGTATTATTATTATTGTTATTATCATAATTTTGACTTTGACATTGACTTTGGTATGACGTATTTGGCATAGAAAGTTGAATTTGAAACTGATTTGGGCACTTAGTACACCAAAATTTGGTTGTAAAAAAAAATACAACTAAAAAAAAGAACTTGACTTCATTTAATTAGTGTCAACCAATTGTAAGGCTTAGAGGACCAATGTTAAGGATAAATATCCATTGAAATGTATGGGGAATATTCTTTAAGATAATACTATGTAAGTAGGTGTGGGAATATCCTAAAGGACCATGAGAAGAAACTTCATCAAATATACATCTCTATGTTCAATCATATTGACGATATATTCCTTGGAAATTTTTTTGTATCCCCCTAGGGTGTGGCAATAATTTGCAGGTTCCAATTTGTATTTCCCTTCACTAGGAATATGGGCCCATTCTCTAAATTTTGAAATGTAAAATGACCAAATTGTTTCCTTAACATATCTCATATAGTCATACGTTTCATAAAACAAGTAATTGTCTGATGATGTGAGTTACAAAGAGAATGGATTCCCCCCATAATTTAAACTCCATTTTATAAGGGTGAAGCACGCATCGATCCATCTTCATAATGATTATATTCGTATGTTCAATGAATCCATTCTATTATGGAGTGTAGGGAACATGGAGCAACCAATATATTCCATGAGAAATGATATTTTTTTGAAAATATCATCAGTATATTCTTCTCCACTATCACTAATACACTTCATATTTTTCTTGATTTCATTTTTTAATAATGAAAAATTCTTTGAATTTCTCACAATCTATATTGAATGGTATATATTGAAGGAAATGTGAAAAACCATAAATGAAGGTGACATACTAATTTAGTCCCCCCAATAGAACAAGTGTCCATAGGTCCTTAAATATCTCTATTAACCAACTCAAGATGCTAAGAAGCTTGCCTCAAGTTGTCCTTGGAAACTAAATATTGATGGTTTTGTCCCAACATACCCTTCATAGACACCACTAGGTGGCTCAATATACAAAAGATCATCATTATATGCAAATGAGTTAAATGTTGCAAGGGCCCAAATTTTGTGTTCAAAATGTTGATACCGTAACATGCTATTTTCATTGTCATTGGATACCATATCAACAAACCCTTTAATATTTGAAGAAAGAAACTTACCTAATATGTATATATGATTGCATCCATCACAATACACTAAGGAAGGCACTTAAAAATAATCATGTATTCTCTCTACAACCCATTCATTTGGTATTCCATTGTTTTGATCATCTGGTGTGATAAAAATAAGATTTGGTCCAACTCTTGGAACATGAAGGAACTATCCAAACTTGGTGGAGTCGATGGTGACATCATTGCATCTTGAAAATGATAAATTTGAGTTATCATCAATGACTAATTTCTCTCCAATGTGCTCCCTTCGATAATTAGAGAGGGGGTGTTGAATTTTCCGATGCCTAATCATATGTTTGGTAGCTCCAAAATCAAAAATCCATTCTTATGATGAAGAGGAGAACCAATATGCATGGTGCACAACCAAATGTTTATTGTGAGAAGATTCACATTGGGTATCATATTCAAGAATCCCCATATTGTAACTTGATTGTTTTGGAAAATCTTCAAACTTTTGAAAGTAAGCTATGCAAAATTTGAAGGCGTGCTCATTCTTATAATGATAGTGGCTATAAGTAAGTTTATTCTTACTAGAGGATTTTGGGTTTTCCTTATTAATTTTCTTGAACTCATATGTAGAAGGTGTAGATACAACTTTCGAAAGAGCTTAATATTGGAGAAAAAATTCTTCCATGATTCTCAATGTGACATAGTGTTGTAAAATATTAACACAAACCTCCTCAGAAGCCTTGTAACTATTCATAGATAGAAGAATACTATAAAATATGATGGCAAAGAATTCAAACACTAGAGATATTATTCAAAAGTTTACTTATATAATTTTAATTTGACTTTGCCTTTCTCCCTGCTGTAATGATACCAATGTTTAGGTTCTTCAACCTTGTAAAATCCTCTTCAGCTATCAATAACTTTTTTTGAGATAAAAATATCAGCATTGAGTCTAGTTACTTGAGTAGTATTAGTTGTTCCAAATAGTGTCTTGAAGTTATCCTAGGTTTCTTCACTCTTTGGTTTTCCTTGATGTGACAAATCAAATCTAGTTTGACATTTAAAGTGATTACATGAGAGGTTAGATCTTTTTCATACATTTGAGGTCATCACTATCATTGATGTTATGGGGAAGGGGTTTCTTTAGGGACATCCAGAAAAATTTTCTCTAAATAAACACAATCATTTGGTACATACAATTATTATAAATAGCCTCATTTAATCGACCAAATATCCACCTTGAGTTCAAGTTAATGCAAAGAAGAAGCCTCTATATGAAGAAAAGAAAATGAAGTCCTCAAAATTTTATAGGCTTGATACATCCAAGAGGGAAAAGAAAACATAGCTCCTTTCAAGAAAACATTTGTAGTGCGTTACCTCTTGTTTTAGAGGAAAGGAAAGAAGGGGACATGAGGAAAAGAGGCATTGGCCTCGAAAAAGTGTTTAAACCCTAGAAAATTAGGCACTGAACTTGAATTAGGGATTCAACCCTAGTAAAAAAGGTGTTGGCATTGAAGAAGGATTTGACCTTTAGAAAATCCTACAAATTAAGATTGAAACCCTTCCATGTGGCTTAATACTATGTTAACTTTCTAGTGGACCAAGGCCTTTCATTATAGTTTATCGTTTTAGATTGCAAATTTATATTGGTTGGCAGAAAGATGCCAAAAAGATCGACTATAAATGATTTTAGAAGTAACCTAGAAACTTTATTAACAGTCTAAAAGTAGAAATATATTTATTAAAAGACAACCTTCACATTCATGAATCATTGCATACAAATTTTTATGTCATCGACTAAAGGGGAAAAGACCTTTGATCAAGAGATAACATCTCCGGACTAAATTTTGTGGATGTTGCTAATTCTATGGATGATGCATTTACTACTACAATAAAATCCATTCTTCCATGGGCAGCAGTGTTGGGTAATCATGACCAAGAATCTACCATGACTCATGAAGAGTTGATGTCATATTTATTTGTCATGGATTGTTAACACAAAAAATTGATCAACTAGCTTTACATGGCCCAAACCATATGCATACATCTTTTTCCTATCTTCTTTCCCTTATTTTTGACCTCCATAACTATATTTTAATCTCATTCTCTCTCAAAAATCTCAAAAAATAACAAAAAGAGCCTAAAACCCCTCAAAACGGATTAAAAACCCCAAAAAAGGATTAAAAACCCCTCAAAAGAGCTAAACACCCATAAAGGGGCTTAAAACCCCAAAAAAGGGATAAAAAACCTAAATAGGGTTCCAAAACCCTAAAAGAGAGAAAAGGGCAAGAAAACTATAAAATACTATGGAGGTCTCCATCACAAGATGCACCACTTATTCCTTCGCCCATTTTTCTATCATTTGTGAGTACAGTGAGAATCAATCCTCTCATAATACCCACATCATTTTCCAACCATTCCATTTCCCCTCCATATCCACACCTTGTACATTGAGGCATCCTCTATACCATCAAGCCTGTGGAGAGACGGTACTATCCAAGCTAGGGCTCGGTGGCCCAATTTTTAAACAAAAGAGAAGGTATATTTGTCCCATCTTGTTTATTTTAGTTTAGTAGTTTTATTATTGTTTATTGTATTGCTAATTGTTTGTTTGTTGCTTGTTTTTTATCCATTTGAACTCTACCCTTATGTCCCTTTGACGGAAGGAAAGTGCATTTGCACGTAAGCAAGGTTAAAACCCAATTACAGTGCAAAAAAATTGCTCAACTAGCTCTGCATGGCCCAAACCATATACAGACATATTTTTCCTACCTTTCTTCCCTTATTTTTGACCTCCATAACTATGTTTTAACCTTATGCTCTCTCAAAAAGATCAAAAGGTATCAAAAAGGGCCTAAAAACCCTCAAAATCCTTAAAACCCCAAAAAAGGGCTTAAAACACCTCAAAAGAGCTAAACACCCACAAAGGGGCTTAAAACCCCCAAAAAGTGGCTAAAAAACCCTAAATAGGGTTCCAAAACCCTAAAAGAGAGAAAAAGACAAGAAAAACTATAAAATAGTGTGGAGGTCTTCATCACAAGATGCACGACTTATTCCTTCACCCATTTTTCTATTATTTGTGAGTACAATGAGAATCATTCCTCCCACAATACCCACATCATTTTCCAATCATGTCATTGCCACACCATCTCTCCACCTTATATGTTGAGGCATCTTCTGTACCATCAAGCTTGTGGAGAGGTAGTACCATCCAAGATAGGGCATAGTGGCCCAATTTTAATGAAAATAGAAGGTATATTTGTCCCATCTTGTTTTATTTAGTATAGTAGTTTGCTTATTGTTTATTGTATTTCTAATCATTTGTTTGCAGCTTGTTTTTTATCCATCTCAACTCTACCCTTATGTCCATTTGACGAAAGGGAGGTGCATTTAAACGTAGCCAGAGTGAAAACCTAACTACAGTTTTGGAGACCAAACTGAGTCGATCCTTTTCGATCCTCTTGTTTTGCATGTCTTTGCTTTATTTTGAGGCTTAGCCATCACTCAAGTGGCCAATCTGACTCTGCACAGCACCAACGCCTATTCCTATCAGCCATTGTCAGCTCTGCTTTTTATTTTTCTCATGTCTTGGCCCTCGTCATGGCTTTCGAGATGAAACACGTGACCTAGTCGCTAATTTTCAGTCTAAACCTGCAACCTAGGTCATGAATCAAGCCATAAAAGGCATGAATTGCCTCCCAGGGCACTGTCACGGTTTTTTGCATCAGTTGCAACCCATTCATTGTTGTGTGGTCTGTTTGCACAATTCAGTCGCCATTATCCTGCAGTCAGAAGAGACCTGTCCATCTCTGAGCCATTTTACATCTGTTTGAGTGTCTGAAATGGCCCATTAGCCCCTATTTGACTACTACATGCAATATGTCTATTTCTATGTTAGTTTTCTACAAGTTTAAATTGTATATTTCATTCTTAAACGCTGGAAATTAACATTCTTATTCATCCCTTCGTCCTCTACTCAGTCATCACCCTCCGAGATCTTCTGAGATAAGATGGGGGGTTGAGTAAGTGTAGTAATAGGAATCCATATTTGTTATTGTTCGTTTCCATTAATAACAAGTGACCTTGGAAGATATTGGGAGTGGAGACCGTTGGGGCTCTCAAGGCATTCACGTCCTCCCTGTTGAGCACCAAGCATTTGGGGTGTGACCTACGGATATATAGGTGGACTTGTTTCCATTTTGATGAGATCCCAATACTCCTTCTTGGATTTGAAGGATACAAAGGTGGGGTAGTCCCCCTATTGATTCACAAAAGTTGCAGTCAAATTACACATTGTCTTGCAAATTATCTGGATTTATTTTTACCTTTCAACCCTGTTTTGGGACAAGCCCTTTGCTTGTTTCTTACAGGGAAACCAATGTTATTTTCTTATTGCATAACTGAAAGTAAAAATAACAAATTCATACACAAAGTGCACACATTCACACTAAATAATCCAACAAAACTTGGTTCATGACCTCGAGCAAACCATAAAAGTAACCAACTTAATTAATAATTTTTCAGTTTGGGACATAAGTCTCAACCGACTCGGCTACATGAATTACTTAGGCTTTGCCCTAAAACTCATTGTGAGGAGTACCGCAGGAACCCCCAAAGTATCTTGCCAATGAGATGAATTTCTAAGCAAAACAGGAAATGACCCCTTCTAATTTACTAGATACACCTTTGTGAGGAAAAATCCAAGCGTTATCTTCTGGCAGTCTTGGTGGTCGAGTGACCACCTATGAACCAATAGGAATTTGTTGAAACTACGGTCCAAAATTTCATTACCAGTTACTACCACAAGCCACCATTGATCCACCATTTTCTTCCTCACGACTTAGGGGGCACTCACCTCAGTTTGGACCTTTAGACTGTCACCATCGAGGCCCTCCTTGACAACCTTCCTCACCTTTAGAAGGCCACACAGCCTCTAATTCTTACTCAGATTACTATCAATCCTAGTTGAACCTATTCACTGCATAGTCTAGCCCCATGGCTGGCACAAATATTGATCCCTTATTTGGAGGGGCGAACAGCTATCGAGCCATGTCCCTGCCACACATCATTACCAATATCCCTATCAGTGGTCCCACCACCACTGTGCTTGTTACAATGGGAACGCTACCCATTAGTGGCATCCCCACTAAACTCCCACAATTCCAACAGTACCACCCTATATACCTAGGGGTAGTGTCCCTTCAACGATCATCTTGACTATCCCCATCGCAAAAAGTCAACCTTAGGGCCCTCCAGTCATCCAGGGGCATCCTACTCCTGCCAACCTCAGCACCACTATCGGTCTCCCCCGATCCAACCTCAGGTCCAACCTACCATTCATGGCTCATATTAACTTGTCAAATCTGGCTCAGTTAAAAAATGACCCAATCAATCATCAACCCCATTGGCCTCCCATGCCAACCAAGCTTCCTTTAGACATTCCTAAGTTTGAAGGAAAGGTGGCGAGTGCCCCCAAAACCACATTATGTCATTTCACCTATGGTGCTCGTCAAAGAGCATTGTAGATGACTTTATCAGACTAATATTATTCCAATGCACACTCATCGGTGCTGCAGTAAAATGGTATATCAAACTACCTCAAGCCTCTTACCCTGATTTTAATTCACTAGCCTTCATGTTCCTCCAATACTTCCAACTCCCTGTCCGCTACAATGAAGGTGTGGATATCTTGTAATCTTGTCTTCATAGTACCACTACGCACATCACCGACTACATCCATGAGTGGCGGCGACGACGCAGCTTATGCAAAATCCAACTTGATGACAAGATCTTCCTTGATTGGTTCTTGAAGACCTTGCTACCACCCATCGCCAAGGATGTCCCCTATAAACATCCATAAATGAGGAAGGAACCATATTAAAGTCCCAATAGTTTGTTTTAATATACGCTCATTCTAGATACCTATACACCATCATACTAGATTCTCCTTGTGCTAGAAACTCTCATCACGATGCGCTAAGGGAATCCCATGCTGCAAATGGTGTCATCGGTTCTGTCTCCCAACACCCATAGTACTATGCAGCACCCCCTATGATGCCACCGCACCCAAGAAACACCCTTGATGTTGCGCAACCAAACCAGATACCCAATTACTCAAGGATGATGGCTTAGTCTAGAGCCACAACCTCCTAGGCACAATCGACAGCATGCCCATGTTCCCACCTAGCCAACACAATTGTATTCAGGACAAATGACTAGATTTGTAGCCCTTCCAGCTCCTCCAACTTACTATTCTCCGCCTATGCAAGCTACTTTGACCCTGCCCTATCTCCTCCGACCTCGGGACAAGTTTTTGCACAACAGAATCTTCCCAACCAACCCGCCCCCAATAACCAACAAGGGAAGGGTAAGAAAAACCGATCAAGGAACCAGGGTAACAACCAACCACAAGGAGGCAGCCAACAACCTAATGTTAAATTTTTAATGGTTATATCAGATCTTAAAACATTTAGCATCATAACAGTATAACCATAATCCAAAAGATCATTGAAAGATAGACAAGCACAACCATACAAAAAGAACACAAAGATTTATCCTAGGAAAACCCTAAAGAGAAAAACCCAGCAAAAGATTCCTCAATATAGATGCCCCAAAAAGATAAAAGGTAAAACCAAAGGCTGATCAAAGACTGATCCTCCTCCTTCTGCAACTACTTCTCTCTTCTCCACTAATGCACTACACAAGTGAGAGTGTGTGTTCCAAATGAGGAGCACCACACCTCTATTTATATTCATCCATTCACTTTAATAATTAAATCTAACATGTAGACTCGAGTTAATCATGTAGGCTCAAGTTACACATGTAGGCTCAAGTAACCACACTGGGGTGCTAATGACCCACCTTTACAATTAGAGGGGACTACCTAATGACTCTTATTAGTTCTTTCGATTAGAAGCATCGGGGTACAAAGTAATACAAGTGGTTCTCCCAGTAGGACCATCGGGGACCACAAAAAGATACATATAGAATATTCTTCGAAGTTACAATATTTCAACACTCCCCCTTAACAAGAAGGGTATTCTACAACAAAATCAACAACAACAATGGTAGGAGAGAGATAGAGGACATCATCAACATCATCAGGGTAACACATCTATAAATCATTGGAAGCTTTTCAACATCACATAGTCTTTGTCTTCAATCTTCAATGACAGCAACTCTTTGATCAACATCAACATCTTCAGCACTTTGACCTTTCGATTAGCAAAAACATCTTCAACACTTTGACCTTTCGATCAGCAACATCTTTAGCACTTTGACCTTTTGATCAGCAACATCTTCAGCACTTTGACCTTTCGATCAGCAACATCTTCAACACTTTGACCTTTTGATCAACAACATCTTCAGCACTTTGACCTTTCAATCAGCAACAACATCTTCAGCACTTTGACCTTTCAATCAGCAACAACATCTTCAGCACTTTGACCTTTCAATCAGCAACATATTCAGCACTTTGACCTTTCGATCAGCAACAACATCTTCAGCACTTTGACCTTTCGATCAGAAACATCATCATCATCATACTCTAATATTTCGATCAAAAACATCATCATCAAAACATAATCATAATCAAAAAATCATTATCATCAAAACATCATCATCATCAAGACATTATCATCATCAAAACATCAACATGATCCTTCCTCTCGGAATTACGGGATCAACACATTTGTGGTACTCAGATGATCCTTCCTTTTGGAATTACGGGATTTAGGTCTTTATGGAGTTACCAACAATCCTTCCTTTCGGAATTATGGGATCAACACATCTATGGTACTCAGACGATCCTTCCTTTCAGAATTATGGGATTTAGGTCTTTACAGAGTTACCAACTATCCTTCCTTTCGAAATTACGGGATCAACACATCTGTGGAACTTAGACGATCCTTCCTTTCATAATTACGAGATCAAATCTTTACGAAGCTACCAACGATCCCTCTTTTCGAAATTACGGGATCAACACATCTGTGGAACTCAAACAATCCTTCCTTTTGGAATTATGGGATCAACACATCTATGGAACTCATACAATCCTTCCTTTTGGAATTATGGGATCAAGTCTTTACGGAGCTACCAACGATCCTTCCTTTCATAATTATGGGATCAACACACGTTCTCGAGTACCGAAGTCACTGGCTCACTTATGGACATATGTCCTGGGATGATACAATCCCTCTTCATTCTTGAGGACCGAGGTCCTCAGATCACTTTAGGGCAAGTGCCCAAGGATGATACAATCCCACTGCAACATCACTACTCCCCCTTTTGGGGAAGGTCTTTCCGAACCACACCAAGCTCATCTCAAAAGTGTTCAAACTTTACTCAGGATAGAGTCTTTGTCAACACATCAACAACTTGTTCATCAATACTCACATATTGGAGCTTTATGGCTCCTTTCTGCATCATATCTCAAATGTAGAAATACCTAATTTCTATGTGCTTCAATCTATCGTGGAACACAGGGTTCTCTGTCATCTTTATACAACTTTGGTTGTCACATAGAATCATGGTAGTGTCCAACTCTAGGTTGAATAATCCTAACATCAGCTTTCGAAACCATATGGATTCACAACTAGTAGAGCAATCTACTATATATTCTGCTTCGGCTGTGCTCAGAGAAACACTAGATTACTATCTGCTAAACCATGAAATCATAGCAAATCCCGGACTATAACATCCACCTTATGTGCTTTTTTTGTCTGAGATACTTCCGACCCAATATGCATCTGTATAACCATACAATCTATACTCATGGCTATTATTATAGTATAGGCCAAAGTCTATAGTCCCTTTCAAATATATCATCACATGTTTTGCAGCTACCAAGTGAACCTGTCTAGGTTGAACTAGATATTGACTTAAGGTGTTCACAACAAAAAAAATGTCTGGTCTGGTATTTATTAAGTACATCAATGACCCAATGATCTGTCTATAATGAGTCACATCCACTAACTCTGATGGGTCATTAGTTAACAACTTCATGTTGGAATCCATGGGTGTGGCCAAGGCTTTGCATTTCAACATATTGAATCTTTTCAATATCTCTATTGCATAATTTCCCTGGTTGAGAAAGATTCCTTCTGAACTTTTCCATACTTCTAGACCTAAGAAATAGTGCATTAACCCAAGGTATTTCATCTCAAATTCTTCTGCTAGTTTCTTCTTGCTTTCCATTATCTATTTCTGATTCCCTGTCAAGAATAAGTCATCCACATATAGTAGTAGGATGACAGGATCATCTTCTACAACCTTGAGGTAAAGGTTAGGATCAACTTTACTCTTGGTAAATCCCATGCTCGACAAGAAACTATCTATCCTTTCATACCAAGCTCGAGGAGCTTGTTTAAGACCATATAAGGGCTTCTTCAACTTTCGTACGTGAGTATGTCTATCTTCAGCTTCAAATCCTTGTGGCTATTCTATGTATACTTCTTCTTCGATCACACCATTCAGGAAGGCTTGTCTTTACTTCATCATGAAAGAAACTACCATGATAGTTCTGAAGGAAGTGTACCTTGCTTCCTGGAGTAAGTGTCTCTTTAGAATTAATTCCCTCTTTCTTATAGAAACTTCTAGCCATAAATCTTGCTTTATACTTCTTGATACTTCTGTCAGCTGCATGCTTTATCTTATAGATCCATTTGGAGGATACTATACTCTTTCCTTCTGGTTTGGGAACTATGTCCCATACATCATTCTAGTATTCTTTCATTATAGCATCTTCCATGAGTTTGTCTTGTGAGGTCATCAACATATCCTAGTCTTCTATATTCAACCTTGAAGGTTGGAACCCACTTTACTCTTGGTAAAGTCTAAATCCATCAGGAAGCTGTCCATTATGTCATACCATGTCAAACTTAGATATCTTCTGCAGTCACTCCCCTTGAAGTGGAGTATCATATTCCCTCTTCATTATGTACAGGTGGTTCTATTCTTGATATATACTTCTATTAGGTCTGGTCAATAGAGTATTTCATGTCATAGTCTATTCTTTCTGAGGAAAATCACAAACCTTGCTTTGCACACTTGTTCTTGTGGATCCATATGGAAGATACTACGTACTTCCTTTTATGTCTCGAAACCATATCGTATACATCATTCCCCATGATCAACTGTTACTCTTTGATCATAGCTTCTTTCATAGCTGTAAAGGTTAGCGTCAATCATGTCACCTAACTATGTTACACAACTAGAGTGTGTTTGAGGCCTCTTAATTTGGTTTGGAAGTATCGCCATTATTTTCTTCATCTTGAGTTATATCTCGTACCCATGGTGGTCTTCATTCTTCGAGGTAGATCTACTGCTCTCTGAAGCTCTTTATTTGGTCATGGTGTCTCTGACCCTGGGGGCTTCAGATTCATGTTTATTGGAGTGAATCTTGAATTGTCATCACTTGTTTTTCGAAACAAGTCGCATCCTTCTTTTCTTGTAGGAGTTTGTACATGAGCTTTCCTACAATTCACATGCACAAGTTGCATGGTTAGAACTATTTCATAAAACATATGCATAATGAAAAATTCTTATGCATCATGCAACTATTTATCCAATACAACATTCATCCATATTTCACGAAAAATTTCTAGATGCCTTCCATCTCTACCATGACATCATTGAGATTGTGCACTAATCCAATATGTTAGTAAATAGGTTTCATTCTAGATAAGTAGAAATGGAGAGTTGTATAGTACCATGAGCTACTTACCCATCACATGCATATTAGTAGTATACTTTCATTAATGCAAACAATCTATCATGCATAACACATCAATTGAATATAATCAAATGCATAACAAAACAATATCATTAAATGACAATTGAATACTTATCTTTTATTCGTTTCATGGGTAGACTCCTTCTTGATCCTTCTACTTCATCATCTTCTTCATTCATGACATCATCATTTCTCATCCAAATGCTAAGATGGATAAGGGGTTCTTCAAGAATTGAGTTCTTCATATTCCTCATCGCTTGAGGGATCTTCTTTGAATGGTGAGAGCTTGATCTTCAATTGCTCCCATCTTCTTCTTCTCTTCTTATGAGTCGAGCTTCTTCTTCTTCAAATAGCTTGGTTAAGGAATCAAACATCTCTTTCAATGTCTTTAGGGAAGACACTTGTGGTACAAGTTGATCCGTGACTGAATCAACAATGATCTTCCTGGCCTTGACCAAGTTCTTCTAGTGTAAGGCTTTGAGCCTCATCTCCCTCTGGAAATGGAACCTGTCTACTCATGTAGGTGTCCAATTCATTTTCTTCAGAGAGATCAAATACATCCATGCTTGGAATTTGTCAACTTCACCAAGCTTATCAACCAGCTAATGAGAACCTCAAATGGAAATAGCAAAAGATTAGATCTTACTGATTTGAGATGTCCATCCTGGTTCTGGAGCTGGCTGATCTAGGGTTTGTCAGAGAAACCCTAATTTTCAAAACTTGGAATATTTTAGATCTAATTGGATAGAAATATATATCTTTTCAATTTGAGCTGTCCAATGTACTCCTTTTCTGAAAATAGTGGAGGGAAGCTCCCGAAACTGGAAGCCCTAGTTTTCCAATTTCTCCTCCAGAAATGCCTGATACTGTTTCTATGCTATCTCCAAAATTATTGCTCCCCTATGTCTGAAACGTTTCCCTGATGTAGCCTCGCATGTCCCTATTCCAACACCATAGTTTTCCTCAGAATTGGTTTCACCAATTGGGACTTATGATCATTTTCCCAGGGTGACCTATTACAGGACTGTTCAGAACAGCAAAGTTGTATAGACTTCCACGTGTTTCTGTTTCATCTTCTAAGTCAGAAACCTAGACCACATAAAGTAAAGTCTATGAAATTTCTGGAACATCTTCCAAAATTTCATTTGGGCCTTTGTATCCCAAAATATAGCAATTCTCCCCAGGTGTCATGTTTAGGGATGAATCCTGGAAGAGGCTGGAACCCTAATGTGGAGGGATTATATCTCCCAGAATATAGAAAATTTGAGGCTTAATTTTAGACATGGTGTTCATAAAGAGTGTAGCTTAGACCTTTGCAATTTTCCACTTCTAAGCCTTATCCATTCCCGAGATATAGCAAATGTACCAAAACTTATCGGTCTTAGTATTTAGGGTTTTTTCAGCTCAGGTTCAAACTAGGGTTTGACTTTTCTAGAGTTTCACCCAACCAAAAATATTGATCCATGTCTCTAAACTTTTATTTTGATGAGGAGAAAATTCCTATTCCAGGATCACTCAAAAATTCCTCTTCTATAGAAAGCCCTAATTTCCCGCACCGAAAACTGAAAATGCTCGGAATCGAATTCTGCTTCGACAGAAAGATGTGCCCTTCAATGGAGAGTTAGCCTAGCCTTCTTTTACTAATTGATTGTGGAGAGATGCCCAAAAATTAAGAAGCCCTAGCTTCTGTAGCTGCACAATTTCTTCTTTTAAAGTGACTCTGATACCATGTTGAATTTTTAATGGTTATATCAGATCTTAAAACATTTAGCATCATAACAGCATAACCATAAGCCAAAGGATCACTGAAAGATAGACAAGCACAACCATACAAAAAGAACACAAAGATTTATCCTAGAAAAACCCTAAAGGGAAAAACCTAGCAAAAGCTTCCTCAATATAGATGCCCCAAAAAGATAAAAGCTAAAACCAAAAGGGAGATCAAAGACTGGTCCTCCTCCTTTTCCAGCTACTTCTCTCCCCTCCACTAATGCACTACACAAGTGAGAGTGTGGGTTCCAAATGAGGAGCGCCACACCTCTATTTATATTCATTCGTTCACTTTAATAATTAAATTTGACATGTAGGCTTGAGTTAATCATGTAGGCTCGAGTTACACATGTAGGCTCAAGTAACCACATTGGGGTGCTAATGACCCACCTTTACAATTAGAGGGGACTACCTCATGACTCTTATTAGTTCTTTCGATTAGAAGCATAGGGGTACAAATTAATACAAGTGGTTCTCTTGGTAGGACCATCGGGGACCACGAAAAGATACATATAGAATATTCTTCGAAGTTATAATATTTCAACACCTAATCCTCCTAACAACAATGGTGCTAACTCATCATCCCAAAACCCCCAACTTCCTAATCGACCAATACGAACTGCTCTATTATGGACTAATCATCTATGTAAATTATGCAACGTCTATGGTCACTATACTCATGAATTCCCGCATATGGACCGTGTGAAGTAGTTTCTCCAAAACGAAGATCAATGGGACACAAATACGACAACACAAGCTCAGCCCAGCCCGGCACCACCAGGTCCTCCACCTATGGTGCTCCAAAACTCGCTACCACTCCAAGGAATGGTTACAACTACACCCCTACCACCACCTTCTCCTGCAGCACCCGCTGCATCTCCACCTACAGAGACTGGTATCCATCACCTTATGACACTATCAACTGAAGAGGTGAACCTCCATACTAGGTGTAACCAGTATGGATCCACCACAAAAACCATTGACCCATCAGCATCATTCACCTATGGCACTACCAACATGCCCCTCCACTTGCCCCCACCCCCTACTGATGGGGCAACTACAGGTCCACGGTTTCCCATGTGGCATATCGCAAAAAATGCCACTGCTAGAGCTGCCTTGAATTATAGCATCGTTGATGACTTGTCTCAGCCACCTACAGCCATGTCCATTCTTGAGGTCCTCAAAATGTTCCTGCCATATTGAAAATCATTATTATCTACACTTGGTTCCATGGATCTCTCTGATTCTATATTGATCACATTCGATTTGGATCAAGGAGAGCCAAGAATTCCATCCACCATCGCCATTCAGATTTCAGTCTCAATTCAGAATTTGGTCATACATTGATGTATCGTTGATGAAGAGGAGTCCACCTATGTCATGTCGACATTCATCTGGAAGAAACTCGGGTCCCCTACCCTCCAACCAGGGTATTTTTTAAGGATTCTAATGTTATACTTAAGTATAATATTCTAGGCGATTGTTCTGGATTGAAGAAACATGTTTATATATAGGTACACGAATATTAAATATGAAACATAAAATTAACACTGAAATGTATAAATTTTGGTGAATATTATGATAAAAACATATTTTATGTAATTATGCAGGGAGATATTAGACACCAAATAGCCACTTTATTTTTTGAAAAAAGCCAAAAAAATAGCCAATTGGCGAAATTTCGCCACTAAAAAATACCCTGCCTCCAACCATCCACTACTTCCCTGGGCACCTATGATGGTCTCTCCATCGAATCCCAAGGAATTATTATGAATGTACCTATATTATTAGTTGGTAAGATATTTTTGATTGACATAGAGGTTTTCAATTCTCATCCTGATTACAACCTCCTCCTTGGACGTAGTTACATGTATTCCATGAGAGTCGTGGCATCCACTGTTTTCTTCCTTATGATGTTCCCTCATGATGGGAAGATTGTGACAGTGGACCAATTAACTTACTATGATATGTAGGGGCTGGCCACACCAGAACACGTCATCCCTACCATTGATACCTCCATCGATAGTGTAGCTATCCCTCCCTTCCTTTTCGGTGATAGGCCCGGGTTTGTTCATCGACACATATATGACGGATTCCTTCCCATCTTTACCACCTCCACCAAATCCAACTGACACAACATATTTTTGTGTTCTCTCATCGAACACCATTCCACCCGCGCACCACAGCCACAACCGAAACCTCAAATGCAATCACTAGGGAATTATGGGGGCTCACTCCCAATCCATACAATTCCCTTCCTTTTCCCTCCGTCCGGTATCATGAGTAATCCTATCATGGCTACTTTAAATTTACCAAATTTTACGTTGGGGATTCTAGTGTGGTACCTCAAACCTTCGTCCATGTCAGATTAGTATTCAGTGGAGACCAAGGACTTCATCCCTGACAAGGTGGATTGGTTCAAAAACCCCATCCCGGCTCCTGACACCTCTAAAGAAGGAAATATGGCCAACATTTCACCCATAATTAATGTCAATATCTCAACCAACCTAGAGGTTGTTGAATAAATCACACTTAGAGAATCATGCTCTCGTGAGGAAGTCACTTCTTACAAAGCACTTTTTTAGGAGTTCCATGACATATTTTCTTGGTCCTACACCGAGATGCCCGAATCGGATCCATCCATATTGGAACATCACATTGATACGTGGTCTGATGTGGCACCTATGTGTCAGAAACAATGACCCATCCACCTTTCAAAGGTCGCCGCAGTCAAGGTCAAGATTGAGAAGTTTCGCATAACCGATTTTATCTACCCCATTGCATACACCACTTGGATTTCAAATCATGTTCTCGTGAATAAAAAAATGGTACCATCCGCGTCTGTACAGAATTCTGTGATTTGAATTAGGCATGTCTCGAGGAAAAATTCCCAACTTATTTTATTGACCAAATCATTGATGCATGCACCCATCATGAGGTCTTTTCCTTCATCGACACTTTCTCCGGATACAACCAAATTGAGATCCAGAAGGAATATCGATACAAGACTATGTTTACAACCCCCTTGGGGCACATTCGCATATCTAGTGATGCCCTTTGGCTTGAAAAATTTTGGAGCCACTTTCCAGGGCACCATGTCATACTGTTTCCATGACCTTGTGCACATCATATTGGTCTATCTGGATGACCTCACCACTCAGTCATGGAAATGTTCACAACACTTAGACAACTTGTGACAAGTATTCCTATGATGTTGCAAGTACAAAATCCACTTGAACCCTCTCAAGTGTGTATTTTGTGTCCCAGTGGGCTGTCTTCTTGGGTTCATTGTTTCCCACAAATGGATTATGGTTAACCCTCTTAAATTTCAAGCCATTCTTGATCTATCCTCACCATGGGCGTTACACTAGTTGTAGAGCCTCCAAGGCAAGGCTAACTTCCTTCATTGCTTCATACTGAAATATGCGACAAAATCCCACGGTTTCTTGCGCATGATTCATACCAACATTCCATTTGTGTGGGATCATCATGTGAAAGATTTGCTTGACGCATTAAATAAATATCTCGCTTCCGCCTCGTTACTATCTCCACCTAACTTCACCAAGGACTCATCCTCTATGCATAAACCTCCAAAAATGGTATCGTCAACATTTTGGTCCAAGAGGACGATGCTCGTCAGGAGCATGTGATTTACTACGTTGGTCAAAAGCTAACCGCCCCCCCTACGATATCTTACTGAAGAGAGTATGGCCCTCGTTGTCATTTTTTCAGTCCAAAAGTTACGCCATTACATTATCACAAACCACACTTGAGTAGTGACCAATTCCAACCTTATGCAGTACCTCTTGAGTCAGAACCTCCTACAAGGTCGCGTGGCCAGGTGGATTGTCGTCCTCCAGAATTTCGACTTGGATTTTGCTGCTCTCAAAAGCATCAATGCTTTGGCACTTGTTGCACTAATGATAGACCTGTCCTCATTATCTGCATCATCACCGATTATGGTCAACCTTCCTGATGAATTATTATTTGTCATTTACATAGAAGATACTTGATATGGGGGAATTCTCTTGTACTTACGCACCCAAAATTTTGAGGCTCACTTAAGTCATGAAGAGAGGTGGCACATCTGACACCAAGTTTCTCTCCATCTCCTTATTAGGGATGTTCTATACCGTCAAGGTGTCGATACCATATTACGTCATTGCCTCACCCATAATGAGGCTGAACAGGTCCTCAATGACTATCATAGTTGATCTTGCAGTGGCCACCTCTCTGGTTTGACGACTGCTCAAAAGATTCTACATGCCGACTATTTCTGGACTTCCATTTTTGTTGAATGCATTGAGGCAGTTAAACACTGTCGCAGTTGTCAACTCTTTGCTCCAAAAGCAAGGAATCACCCCGCATTGTTACACATCATTGTCACTGTTGGTCCCTTCTGCAAGTGGGAAATCGATTTCATGACAATTAATCCTCCCTCAGTCGAAATCCACAAATACATTATTATAGTTGTCGACTATTTCACCAAATAGGTTGAGGCGATGCCCACATTCAATTGCAAAGCCGACACGTAGGCACATTTTTTCATCAACCAAACCATTTCATGTTTTAGTGTTCCCCAACAGATAGTTTCATATCACGGTAGCCATTTCAAGGATGTTGTTTGGACAAAACATTCAACCATGTTGAAATTTGAGCACCAGTACTCATCCCCCTACTACGCTCAGGGTAATGGGAAATTAGAGGTCGTCAACAAAATCATTAAAACCATGATCCAATGGATGGTGGGTAACCACAAAACTAACTAGAACCACATGATTTTTCCTCCCTCTAGGCCTACCGCACGTCCATGAAGACCGCCACCAGTTTCACCCCTTTCCATTTGGTCCACGATGTTGAGTCAGTACTTCCCATTGAGCACCAGATCCCATATCTTCCTATCACTATAGAACTCCTTCTTGATACTTCACCTCTAGAAGACGTCTCCTCCTGCTTGAACAAACCAATGAGGATCAGTGTGCTACTCTCCAAGCCATCGAAGTAGCTAAAACACATTCGAAGTCACATTTTGACTCCCATGTTCACCCTCGCACCTTTAGCGAAGGAGACCTAGTCCTTGTTTAAGACAAGGCCAATCACAAGTTAGGAAAAGGGAAGTTTGATTCAATGTGGTATGGACCTTATGTCATCCACAGTTTCCTTGGAAAGGGGGCATACACTCTAGCTGAATCTGATGGACAACTCTTGAAGAATCCTCACAATGAGGTCTACCTCAAGAGATTTTACACCTAACATTAACACCATGAGTCACTTGTATTATGTTTTTCTTTTTTGTTTTACACTGTTCTTAACATGAGTCTTATACTTTTCTTCCTTTACTGCTCTAGATGGATCCTACCCTACGTCACTACACTAGATTTGTTGATGGAGTAAGAAGATGGTCTCCCAATCTCACCTCGGTTACGTGGGTTATCTATTCCCCATCACATGATTTGATCCATATTGACGGACAGTGTGTTAGCATTGCTACCACCAACCAGGCTAAGTATGATGGTTTCATTGATCTCTTGGTCACCACCCTCTAGTGGGGAATTTGTCACCTCGATGTCTTCTTAGACTCCCAGCTGCTTGTCTCCCAATTGAAAAACTAATACCGGGTATGGGATCCTTTCCTTTTTAGAAAGTTTCTCTACATTAAAAAGTTGGTTAGAAATTTTGAATCCATCGCACTCATACATATTCCCAAAAACCTCAATAGTGTAGTAGACCAAATGGCTAACAACATTCCAAAATGGCATATTCATCATCAAATATAGGAAATCAAGAAACTGCATCAAGCATAATCATATAAAAACATGCATACATGTTTAGCATACATCATCTAGTCATTTTCATCATCATCATAACAAGACTCACATAAAACCATAAAAAGTGTATCTATCTGCATCAAAATATATATATATATAACATGTCATAAAGTGTTCAGTACAAAATGAGAAGCTCCCCATGCTTTCTAAGCTGAATATACATAGCGATACAAAAATGCTAGTGCACCATCGCACTAGGGTTAGCTCCAGTAGCTTCTAATCAGAGTCAGAATTGTCATCCTCCTCCTCTGACTCTTTCTCCTCCTCCGAGGCCTCCTCCTCACTGGATTTTTCCTTGTCCTCCATAAGCACATCCCCTCGAGCCACCGCTTGAATGTACTCTATCACGACTGCAATCCTCTTCATCAGAGGAATCCACCCAGGAGGCATGCAGAAGCAAGAAGAAATCAAATCACCATCCAAGTACTGCCAACCATCATTAATAACACCCTCCAACAGACTCTCAATATCACAATGGAGTGACCACAAGGTCCTCCGGGGGCCGAAAGCAGGTGGATCCATCCCCTCCACCCTCGCCCTTCATCGCTCGTAACCTATGGGAGGTCATGACCCAACATATGCACATACACACGGTACATCATCAATATATGTCATCAACATAAACTAGCTACCACTAAGATAGTAAACTATATATACATGTAAACACATAAAACATCATGTATACATGCCATATAGTCCCCAGGAATTCTTTGGAGTTTGAGGCATATCTGTGTCTCCCCTGTAATCCATGTCTACGTAAGGGTAGTCCTCAATGATGACTGGCAGTTGACTCAACTATGCGAGCATCTCTTAAGTAAAGAAACAACCCACTAGGCCGCCTCCCTCACAAACCATCATCTCGCTCCATCGACGCATCCGAGGCTCTTGAGGCCCACCATCCTGCATGGCCAAGTGCGGTCAAAGGGTCGACACCCTCTCAAAAAAGAAGGAGCACAAAAGCGAAGGGAAAATGAAATCCCCTCCCACATTCCTAACACTGTTCAGCACCCGCTGAACCATAGTCAAATACATCACGGCCCACCCATATTAGGTTCCCTCCATCAAACGCTCCACAATCTGGACCTCCCCCCCGAAGATTTTGTGGGTCCCAAATGACCCCAAGATCGATAGCACCATTGCTGCAACCGCCTAGGTCGAGAGACTCTCAATGTCGCATATCAAAATATACGACCCGCACACATAAGAAGAGGTATAACATTTCCTCTCACAAAGATCATCCAAAGTCTCCCCATGTGAGATATTTGGCATTATATCACCTATCAATCCCAGCATCGGGAGCCCCGTTAAAAAGTATACATCCTGCAGCGTAATCTCAATATGCTTCCCCTAAATGATGAAACACTCTACCCCAACATCCCCAAAACCCACCAAATTCTTAAGTAATAGTCGCAAGGTACGCATCGGGGAAACCTGCATAAACTTGAGAAATCCACATCGGGCTAGCGTATCATGCACTACTACATTCCTCAAAGCATCCCTCCGCAAGTCTTTAAATCCCTCTCCCTCCACACAGTTCAAGACATATTACACAGTAAGAAAATTGCTGCCAGGAACATCACACACACAAAAATATACCTATAGGTGAAGTCGTAGCTTTTCATCCAGTTAGAGCGACCCCATTCGTTGTTGTTGGTCAAACAGGTGCAACTCAGTCGTTGCTTTCAGTGGAATAGTCACAACTTGAGATCGTTCCTATCTCCTCGACAGGTGCAACTAGGTCGCAACTTCTTGCCTGAAAAGAACAGGCCAGGTCACATCTTTTCCCTCGAAAAGTGCAACCTTTCCCAAAAAACCTTTTCAGTATGGCCTCAGCCCCTGGGTGACAAAATCACAAAACTAAACCACTAAAAAGGACGGTTTTGGCATGCACTCTTACTTGCAAGTCACGGATCTAAAAACCATCGCTCAGAATGAAAGAAATCAGTGAAAGAGCTCTAGGGTCCTCCACTCCAACTCAGTACTGAACAATAACAATAACACATGTCATGTAGTCCCCCCCTGTTTGTAGGCCCCCTTGGGTTTTTTTTTCTTTCAAGCACTACAGAAGCATTTGGAGTCCGTTTGAGACATCATTGGCACCGTCAGATTTGGTTTCTCATCCTCTATCTTTTAAAGAGACCCTTGTCTCGTGATTTCACATTAACATTTTGGGCCACTTCTTGGAAGCCACCTTAGTTTGCATACCATCACGTGAGTCTCCCTTTATTGGCATGTTCATGATCCATCCGCTCCATCCATACTGCACCATTAGCCATATTTTGACCTCCATCCATCATCCTCCAAGAGGGGACCATTAATGGTCTTCATTTATGTCCATCATCCATATATTGAACATTTCCCGCTTGCTTGATTAGCCATTATGGAGTTTCTGTTAAGCTCTTTTCTGACTCCTAAATGAATGAAAAGATCGTCGAGCACACTTACTTCTTGTCCCACTCGTTAAAGTATTTGAAAGGGATCATGCGTAGCCTCTTTTATCATTTTTTCAACCATGTAGACTATAAAGATAAAGCCCTCCTTGGCAGACTCAAGCCAAGAACATTTCCCTTAGCATCCTTTTATGCTTTCTTAGGCATTGGGACTAAACTTTACGAAAAATCTCATCAAAGGTTATCTTTAAGATCTTTTCCACCCTTCTCATCAAGAAAATATTGCTGAGCAAAAAAAAATTCATTCATGCTTGTAAAAGTATTTGAATGACCATCCAGTCAGTGTAAGTTTAACCTTTCCTAGCCTACTTCGAATAACAATGGTAAAGAAGTATCCTATCCCCTAAAAAGGGTGGGAGATCTCTCATATGTACACTTTTATCCTTTTTCGTACACTGGAGACTATCAATGAAAAAGAGACCCCACTTGAGTCCTCTTCCTATTTTTAGAATCTCTAAAAATGAAAACACCATCGATCATTTACTCTCTCGGGCTCGGTAAAAATACATGATATTGTGTCATAATGGTGTCTTTAGGTGCAACCCCATATATTACAGTTCAACAACATTCCCCCGTTGGGTTTCCTTTTTTCATAGTATTCTGCAATGAGTCTTCCTTGGATCCCCTGGATATCAAAAGTTCAAGTTACCTCCCCCAAGTATTTTCCATCTATAGTCATAGACTGGGCATAATATTTATGATCCATCTCCCATGAGTCTATTTCATTTGCTGCCAGGTTAGCCCTGCTGTCATTACTCTGAACAAAGGAAGTTTGAGTCTCCCATGATTCCTTGCCCCTGTTCCCCCACTTAGTGTGTCAATCCCCAAAATGTCCCACATACTTGGTTATCCCCCTCATGCTTTTGGTCAAGATACATTATTTCCTTATTTAGTTGCAGGTCTCCCTCTGTTGATGACAACACATCTATTCCAGAGGATAGACCCAAAGGTCCATGCATCCTGGTTTCATTAACCTTATTGATGAGTTCCTTGGACTACTTGAGAGGAGTCATTAGTGCCTCTCGGGATGGTTGTGTCTCACATGCTCGACTTCAGCTACATCATTGAACTATTGATATTCATACAGGGCATTGGTCCGTGCAATATTTGGTTGAATACCCTAGCTATCACCTGACTCTAGCACATTGGTGAGTCCATTACAAGACCCTGATAGGTTCATGTCCCTTTTGATTTATGGGTTGCATTGGAAATAGTGTTCAAAATACCCCAAAGAAGTGCTTATGTGTATATTCATGACTAATGTAGCATATTTTACCACAGAGACTCTAATTCTCCATTAGTGAGTTCCTACAGTTGTGTAAACTTCTAGATCCAACAGAGCATCAATTGTGAAGATATCGCATTTCATGAGATTTCCATGGGTTCGATATCTCATTTCTTCATATCATAATTGTATGTAGACTCTTATTGAGGCCACCATTATGCAACAACAGTTGTATATGATCGGATCCTATATTTTGGAGCCTTGATCCCATTATTTATTCTTTTGACATTGTTATGAGCATGGGTATGCCTGCCTCGCCCATATACATGTCACATATTCTTTGTATCTCAGCCATTGATGGCAACCAACATTAATACAAAAACAAAAAGCCACCATTTCTTGAGCAAGGAAACGTCACTTCTTCACAGGTATTTCCACTATCCCAATGATCCTATGATGTATGTCGGCCATACGATGATCTCATGCCCTCACACATCAGGGGGCAATTTGTTAACGCAAAAAATTGCTCAACTACCTCTACATGGAACAAACCATATACGGGCATCTTTTTCCTATCTTTTTCCCTTATTTTTTACCTCCATAACTATGTTTTAACCTTATTCTCTCTTAAAAAGCTCAAAAAATATCAAAAAGGGCCTAAAAACCCTCAAAAGGGCTTAAAAACCCAAAAAATGGCTTAAAACCCTCAAAAGAGATAAACACCCACAAAGGGGCTTAAAAACCTCAAAAAGGGATAAAACCCTAAATAGGGATTAAAACCCTAAATAGGGTACCAAAACCCTAAAAGAGATAAAAGGACAAGAAAAACTATAAAATAGTGTGGAGGTCTCCATCAGAAGATGCACCACTTATTCCTTCACCCATTTTTCTATGATTTGTGAGTACGGTGAGAATCAGTCCTCTCACAATACCCACATAATTTTCCAATCATTCCATTGCCGCACCATATCCCAACATTATACGTTGAGGCATCCTCCGAACCATCAAGCCTGTGGAGAGGCGGTATCATCCAAACTAGGGCACGGTGGCCCAATTTTAAAGAAAAGAGAAGGTATATTTTTCCCATCTTGTTTATTTTAGTTTCGTAGTTTCCTTATTGTTTATTGTATTGTTAATCGTTTGTTTGCAACTTGTTTTCTATCCATTTCAACTCTACCCTTCTGTCCCTTTGACGGAAGGGAGGTGCATTTGCTCGTAGCTAGGGTGAAAACCCGGCTACATGGATTACTTCGTTTCCAAGATCAATCCTCTTTCTGATGATCCAAGTGACGAGAAAATATTTGTAACATTGATGGTCTTGGAAATTATAATATAGAAGTTAATGGTGCTTGGGTTCCACATTTCTCTTCACTTTTATATGCATGCTTTGGGATGATGCACCAGTATTCATCCCCTCTGGGGAAGAAGGTGACAAAGGAGTTTCCAGGATGTAGGTATGCCTAGATTTGAAACACAATCTTTGCTATCAATTCTATATTTAAAAAAAAAATACACAGTAAACATCACTATAGCGATGTACTTCTATTGTTATAGCGACATAGTGATGTTTCTATAGAGACAAATTAGTCCTTAGTCGCTTCTAAGTTACGACAAACTCTCTTTGCTATAGTGACAATTTGTCATATTTATAACAACGATAGACCATCGCTATAGCAACTGAAAAGGACATGGGTCTTTCTTGGTTGCAAGATACTTTCATGCCTATGGCGACGCATTAACGTCGCTATTGCAACCAATGTACGTCTATATCCCGATGATTATACGTCGCTCCCGCAGCACAATATGAAATAGTTGCTTGATTTTTGGACAATATTCCATTGATATAGCGACGCACAAACATCACTCAAGCGACACAATATGACATAGTCACTTGATTTTTCCACAATAAGACATTTCTATAGAGACACCAAAACATCACTCAAGCGACGCAATATGACTTAGTCGCTTAATTTTTCCACAATCAATCGTCTCTATAGATACACATCAACATCACCATATCGACAACTATTGGCTTTTGAAGCAAATTCCACAATCACCACGTGTCATCGATGTTTTATTGCTATACCGACAAAATTCTCAAAGAGTGGCTAATGCAACAATAATTTTGCGAAGAAAATTTTGGATTCTATTCGTCGCTATAGCAACATAAAAGTGTTTCTATAGTGTATCAGACTCCTAGATTCATCTCCCAATACTTGTGATTTTTCACTAGATCCTAACTTGTATTTAAGAATCTCTTACTCACATCATTCAAATTATAATTATTCTGATTTAGAATAATTTTTTCAGGATGATATGCATGCTATGACATCATCCATACCATCTACCATACCTATAAATACTCCTAAGACTACAAACCCCAATTTCACTAGTTGATTCCTCATTGCTTTCTTATGCAATGTTACTTATATCAAATGGTTTCAAGTCTTGTATATTTTTCATTAGTTGTTTATACATGACCTTAGTCATGATTGGAATTATATTACACGTGTTTGGATATTTTCTAAAAACTTATGTTTCATATCTCAAGTCCATCCATCATTCATATTTTTACACTCATCAGTTTTCCCCATTTGCTCATACTTTTCTTACTCTAGCCCCATATCCCGGTGGAGAAACTAAACCTTTGGTATTTTATGTTCCATATGATAATATTTCTGATATACCATATTATTTTCAGCCTTATATCATATTTGGGAAGGTGCTACATCATATTGGAAGAAAGATATGGGATCAACATCACTATTTTGTAGCTATACAAGGAATTTATTGTCTTAATTTTTGTACGCTATGGGAAGGAGTATGGACAGATATATTTTCCTTCTCATATTGTGTTTCAAGATAAAATTTTGTTAGCATAAATAAGCATTCATATAATGATCCTACTTCATCATACGATGAGATACAAAGAGTCTCTTCTCTTCTTTCTTGCAGATTCTACACTCTAGCGCATGATCATGGATTCTACATTTTATTCATCAAATTATTTCATCAAAATTGGTTCATTAAGATCATTAAAGTGAAGATAAATACATATTGAATACATGTTTCAAATTTGTTTCCTTGTCCTTTCTTGAGAGAGTATTTTCCCCATGTGGTTTTGCCTCTTTCCTCAGCTTTTTTGGACATGAATAATTGTAAAAGGTGACCATAGCCTTGTTGTTGGGAACCATATGCACCTATATGAACCTATATGCATCTGATTTATTCATACATATCATCATAAATTCATACTTAAAGGGGAATGTTTTGATATTATAAACCCACTTCATACTTAGGATAAAAATATGTAATCATTATTGATTAATTTCCTACCTACCAGCCTAGATAGTTGGCATCCACTTGCACCACTTGGTCAACACTTTCCATAGATACCCTAGGAGTTCCTTTATCATGTTTCTGGTTAGATCCTTCTAAATTTATTGAATCCTATAATTAGTAATAACACCTTCCTATAGATTATGTCTTTATACTTATTTTATCTTGTTTTTCAGTGGATAAGCTAAAGTTAGTCAACTAGGAAACTGCTATCTTTTTTTTCCAACCCATACTCCATGATTTTCTCTCTGTATTCTATAATTAGCATGTTTTCCATCACTTGGGACAACTCACTCATGATTCATCCAATTCATTAGGTCCTTGACATATTTGGAAATTGATTTAGCCATCTATGGGAGTTTATCATATTTAGTAAGTCAACTTTCTGAGCTAGCATGAGTTGTCTCCTAGGACACTCGATTTTACCTATGATAGATGTATTATTTAATGTACACTATGCTGATAAATAATACATGGAAATATATTGGATCATTCTTCACTTCTCTTGTATCCAATCTTACTATTCATCACTCTATTTTACTTGTGCATCCTTGTGAGAATATCTTTGCTGCTAGATCTACTTCCTATGATTTTCTTCTTATCTTTGGACCTGTTATTTCTACATGGTATCAGAGCTATCCTACACAATGAGTTGAGTAACTCATATTGTAGAGAAAGGAATCTATACCATGTCTTTCACCTACTTGTTCGCAACACACTTTTCATCCAAGATTTCTTTTAAAACTTGTTGATAGTAGGATTATGATAGTACCCTATAAGTAAAAAATGTTATGTTTCAAAATTGCTTAATGAAACTAGATTGGTGGGAATGTTTGGATGTGTATCCCACACAATACTTCCAAACTAAAATATTGTTTTGTGACCTCCTATGGAGGATTTTAGTTGATTATAAAATGACGCACTTGAGACCATCCATGGAGGTGGGGATTTCATGTGGAGGCTTGAATATTCTCCTAAGAGGTTAAAATATGTGTACACACCCAAGGAGATGTCAACATAAGGAGGTTGGTTAAAATCACGCACTATGAATAGAACGTTCTCAAGTTTGTTGTTAGAATGACATTCTTAGTAGTTAATTTGGTCAAGGGTGAATATCTTCCCATTATAGGGAAACATCATGATGTCAAAGACCAAATAGGAAACCTCTATCATGGTGTACATGTAACTACGACCCTAGAATATATTGTAGTCTAGTTGGGCATCAATGAATTCAATATTGATAATTACCACTTTTTAGGGAACTAGTCCAGGTGATCCTAGTCTTTTCCAAACATTTGAATACATGATGCAAGTGGATTTGCCTTTATCGATGATGCACCAATGAATAATATTTTTTTTAAAGATGAATGGGACTTGGAATGTGACTGATGAGGGTAGTCACGGTTCACCTTCATCGATATCAAAGGTCATAAGTTGTGAATTGGAGGGTTTGACTACTCCAAGTAAATTTAATAATTCCTTCCCTTGGGTTGGGCATGATTGAAGGACTTCTAGGATTGACATAGTGGATGGAGACTAAGCCAAGTCATCCACAATACTATAGTTGTGGGAAATTTTCGTATGGGGTTCATTGGGGGTACGCCAAAGTGGTGCTTTTGGGATCCTCATGATTAGTTTCATGCTTGGGAATGGAATTTAAAAATGACCTCATGCGATGATAGAGGTGTCCTCTATGAATAGTGGAGGTATAAGACTGGTATACCATGTGGTTTAATTCTAGAGGTTGATGTCGCTCATGTTCATATAAATGTTTTGGTAGGAACAATAATTTTGTGGAAGTGGTTCATTATGTTATGTTAAAACTCATTGATTGGAAAATAGTTATTACAAGCCAACTTATTGGGATTTTGGTGCATTTGGTGCATGAGGGGGGTTTCTATTGTCTTTTTCTTCAATTTAACTAAATGATGGTATTCAAGAATAAGCAGACAATGGTGATTGTAGTGACCATACTCACCAGAGATTGAACAAGAATAATTGGTCCTCAAGTTGGATTTATTTCCTTTTTTTTGGGATCTCCCCCTTACCTCTGTTGGTTACCTAGTTCTAGTTCTGCTAGGGAGGGGGGTTTCACCCTTGCACCTGCTACTGGTTTTTATTGTTATTACCTTTATTTATCCCCTTTTTCAATGTTCAACTACTCATATTGTTGAGTTTTTTGTTGGAAAGAAGGTTGGTATAAATTAATGCCCATATGAGGTATGTTGTGTGAACCAGGAGAACACACGATGTTAAATAAATTTAAATTTGGAAGATATTTTATTGTAATTTTATTATATTATTATTATTCCTCCTTCAATAGATGTCCTCAATGTAATTGGTCATGTAAAACTCATGAGGTAAAACCTATGGTGTAAGTTGGGGAAATAGTATCCACAAAAGTATTATATAAATGTTATTTTGAGTCTCCTTAGGTAAGTCAGCCATGCTTAGAGAAAAAGCTCAACCTAGTTAATTTATGGTGTCACTCACCAGATGAGTATAAATAGGTGAGGATCCCCCCTCTTTTATACACTCTTCACACTTAAGCAAGTGCACAAGAGAGAGAAGGGAGTCTACTTGAGAGAGGAGGTCACTAGTCTTATTATTTGGGTTTTACACTGTACTTGATTGAACTCTATATCGTGTTGAAATAAATGTAACTTTGGAAAACTTTGATTGTATTCCTCCTTTATATATTTTATTCCTCTGCTCAGAGATGTACTTGATGTAATTGGTCATGTAAAAGTCATGAGGTAAAACCTTTGTTTAAGGCGGGGCTAGTACCCAAAAAAGTATTTTATAAATGTTATTTTGAGTCTTCATAGGTAGGTCGGCCCTAATTATAGAAATTGTATGGAATAGTTAGGTAATTGAGTCACTCACTTGTTGAGTATAAATAGGTGAGGAACCTCCCTCATTTGGATATACTTCTCACTCAAGTAGTTGCACAAGAGAGAGAGAGAGAGAGCAGGGAAGTCTACTATGGAAAGGGATTTTGTATTCTTATTCTTGGTTTCTTACATTGTACTTGGTTGAATTATATATTGAGGAATTTTTTCTGAGTTTTCTTCCCCATGAGGGTTTCATATGATAAATCTTTGTGTTCTTTTGTGTGATTGTGCTTGTATTTATTTCAGTGTCATATCCATCCTTTGCATATGGTTATGACGTTGTGATGATAAACATTTTAATATATTTTATAACCATCAAAATTATAACAATGTATCAGATCCACCCTAAAATAACTTTTTGTGCAGCTGAAACACTGCTACAACTATAGCTACTAGAGATTAGGGTGTCATGCTTAAAAAGCCTAGAAGGAAAAATATATTCATCATGGACTTTTCATTATAACTCGAGTTTGGCAAAGGCTCAGAAGATGAAATTTTTTGTGGAGAATCAAAGATATTGATGTACCTTGTGTAAGAATTTCAGCCTCATATTCTCTATACTTTAGGAGATACGTGTTAAGATTAATTAATCCTCTTTTGTCCAACATACTCTATTTGGTCATTTTTCCAAACTTAGGAGGTTATTATCATTGTACTAGAGTATGGGAGAGACACCTAGGGGTTATATGCCACTTACTACATTTGCATGCATGAATTTATGCATCCTAGGGACCAATCCCTACATTTTAAGATCCCACTTTGAGTACATCCAGCAGTCTCCTTTAGTAGACCTTTGTAGACAAGAAGTTTTGTTGAGTTATGCTCCAGTTACTATCAGTTAGTATTATCGGTACAACCACATGGTATAACTTCTGCACATATGGGAATATAAAAATGTGGACTAACCACCACTCCTGATAATAGGACCTTGTGCTTGGTTTCAAATGGTCATCAACATCTGCAGGTTTTGGTGTAACAAAAAACCTAACATGGTATCATATCCTATGGTCAGGCCAACAAAAAACCTATGAAATCTCCATGCTTGCACCAGAAGTAGTTGATTTTCCACATAATTCCCAGAAGCATTGCATTTCTCCCTCTTGATTCTGTGCAGAGAAGTCTATCTAAGTGTGACAGACTCTGAAAAATTGCACATGTCGAGCTGGAAAGGTTTGAACTGACAAATGTTTATGAGTTGAAGTTTCTTTTGCAGTAATTTTGTAGGTACCTACATAGCTCTTGAAGATATTGTCGATCAACATACACTAAAATGCAGAATTCATCTCATCTATCACCTAGAATCCTTACACCGTTCAATTACATTGATTGGAGGGAAGATTTACACATAGCCTTATGCAACAAAGGCTTGTTTAGGATGAGAATGGGAAGAGAAGTCAATCCCTAGCAGTGTTTTGAGAAATCCAAGTTTCTGAATAGGATAGATGAATCCTTTGGCTTCATGTGCATCAACATATATAGGGAGTAATTGTTCCTCTTTGAGGGACTCATAACTCTGAAGGAAGTATGGGAAAATATTTCATCTTTTTTTGGAAAACAAGATGAGCTTAGAGGCCATATTCTAAAGAAATAACTCATTTCACTCCAGCTCGACAATTTTGAGACATTTCAGTAATTCTTCTCGAAATACAAATCCCTGGTCTTGCAATGCAATAAATGTGGGCAAAGAGGAAAGATTAGTAGCTTATGTTGTCAATTATGAGAAATATTGGCTCAAAATTATTAGTCTTTGTATCCAAATTCCACTCCAGAATATTATCCATCCCAAATTGGAAAATTCCTTCTCTAGATGTATTACATTCATTGATCCAGGAACAAGACAAAATGAATCATAATGGAGTTCTCAATGCCTCCAAGAATTAGGCCCTCTTAGCTGGAGACTTTGGGAATGCACAAGTTAAAGGGAAGAAAATAGGGAAGGAGAATAAAAATGTTGATTATAAGTCAAAGGAGAAGCATAACTCTTATGATAAATCCTTAGGTTCCAAGAAGAACAAGAACAAAAAATTTGAGAATACTCAATCCTCCTACTATATGAGAGGATTGCATCGAGAAATTAATTGTATGAAGAATACTATTGATCAAATGGAAAAACCCCTTGAGAAAAAAATTATTTCCCTCCTTGAAGGTGTAAGGAAGAGTGTCTCTGGAGAAAATTCTGAATATCACTATGAGAGATGCCATGCACTGAATGCTATCTATTCAAAAACACATGCCTTCATCATTGATTTAGGAGCCTCCAATGATCTGGTTGCATCCAAGAAATCATTCTCTTCATTACAATCTACTGATGGTTTGAGTATTTACATGGGTGATGATACCCAAATTCGAGTTGAACAAAAGGGTTCTATCAAGTTAAAACATGGAGTGTTTATAAATGTACTCTATGTTCCCTCCTTAGCTGAAAATTTGTTGTTTGCAAACCAGCTGACACATACTGGCCCACTAAAGCGAGTTGTATTTGGTCCTGACTCAATGGAGATCATAGATATCTAAACTTGGAATATTATAGCAAAGGGTGTTGCAAACCATTCTTCCAAGGCATATGAATTCTCACACTTTCTGCCATATTGAGATCTAGTACAACCTCAATAGCCATTCAAAAGAGGAGGTAAAAACATTCTATCTACACCTTTTGTTAATGATGTATTGTCTAATGTTTCAGATTCAGAATATGAGGAACACCATCAACATGATATTGAGATTGAGATCAATCCTCAATAGGATCTAGATCCAGACTCAACTCATATTCCAAATAAAAATCCTAATTGGGACCAAAATCTCATTAAAGCAGCTGGGAATGTTGTTCAGGATCGAGATGACATAAGAAGAACAAGGTCCCAGTACCATAATGAACATGTTGAGCTATCTCATTTAGTTTCACTCCTTTTTGTGAGGTGCAACAAGCTTCTTGAGAGATTCTACTTGATGTTGAGGACTCATCCACAATTCATTCAACTGAAGAAGAAATTGGATCAAATCATTATTCCTCCAGAAAAAATAGATAAATGAAATATTCCTTCTCCTATCTATCATAAAATTGGAAGAAGAAGGAAAATTTCACATGCAGAGTCCCAGAATGTTGATGCATAGAAGAATCAAGATTCTGCATTATTGCTCATCAAATTTGTAGATAATAACAATTTTTTCACAAGTTTTTTTCTCAAAGAGAAAAAATTTCTATAAGTCTGGAAGCTTGTTTCCTTATTACCTGCTTATGTTGAGGACGGGGGTTCCCATGAGGTTTTCACCATTTTCCTTATTTTATTAAGCAGCGTTTTAATTTATTTAGATTGTATGGGTGACTTGTGTCCTAGTTGTCAGTTCCCAAGTTGTCCAAAGTTAGGATTAAGGGGGGGTGTTAGGATTAGTTAATCCTTAGTATATCCAAAATAGTCTATTTGGTCATATTTCTAACTTAGGAGGTTATTATCACTCAACTAGAGTATGTGGGACACATCTAGGGGTTATCATCCACTTACTACATTTGTATGCATGAGTTTATGCACCCCAAGGACCAATCCCTACATTTTAGGAGCCCACTCTAGGTGCCACCAGTTGTCTCCTTTAGTAGACCTTGGTAGGTAAGAAGTTATGTTATGTTGAGTCATGCTCCAGTTAATATCAATTAGATCACAATCTGTTAGCCTAGCATTAGCTTTGCATGATTCAAGGGAATGTGGTGCCTTTTGTCCACCAACCTCATCAGTTAACTAATTGTAGAATGATTTACTCATCTAGAGTTAAACTAGTGAGCTCCAACTATGATTTTTTCACACTCAGTTAGATAATCAGTCAATTACAGCTAGTAGATTCGAATCTTATATTTAGCATTCGAATTCTATTTATTGTACTACCATTGTATTATTGATTAATTAATTAATATTAATGTTATTATATTCTAAGCAATAATTATCTGATTTGTGTGAAATTTCAGTCATGAATTTGTTTCTCAGTTTACATTGATTTGATAATTCCATTGCATACTTATTTTCAGATAGCTCTCATTTTGGCTTGTAGATATATGGTTCATGAAATTTAACATGGTATTAGAGCTGAGGTCTCATGTTCAATTCTCCCAAGCTACGCCAGATGGGGGGTGTTGGAGTATTGATACAACCTCATGGTATAATCATCACACCTCTACGAATATAAAAAGTGGACTAACTACCACTCTTGATAATAGGGCCTTGTACTTGGTTTCAAATGTTCATCAACATATGTAGGTTTTGGTGTAAAGGAAGACCTAACAATATGATCCGTCCAAATCAGGGTTCCATCCTCTTCCATAATTCATTATTAAACAGGTGGCCTAAGGATAATTGTTATATATTGGGATAGGAAGGTCCAAATAAAAATTTTCAAGATTTTTCATATAGATAACAGACTATAGTTTTTGTAGTGTGAGTTTCATACCCCAAAGTTGAAACATTGACACATGGAAGTTTGTACAAGTTTGTTATACTAAACCAGTCCATAAGTAGGCCACCTTGGGAAAATTAGCATATATTACACTTTGTCAATCCAATATTACTCTAACCCATGGGGTTGGAAATAAGAAATATCAAGCTATATCAAGGAGAATTTTCATACCTTTAGGGACAGGAATTTTGGAGACACATTATAATTAAGATCAGGAAAATTCTAAAGAAGAAATTAAGGAAACTAGGGATTCATGTTCCGAGCACTTCCCTCCATCGATCAACTAAAAAATGAAGACCACCCAACTTGCACTAGTATGGTGCATATTTATATAGAATAAGATTCTCATTCTATGGATTTTCAATTTTTGACCTAAAAATGATGTTGCTAAAACTAAGGCATGAGATATTTTGCAATTTTGTCCATAGTTTTTGGGAAAATCAGTATGTTACTAAGATATTCTTGGGGAGGCACATATTACTATCCAATCAGATATGAAATTCACCTAAGTTGAAAATTTAGGGTTTCTCTGTCAAAACCTAGGTCCACCAGAAGCGGTCTTCCACAAAATCATTGAAGCGAGCATCCATGTTAAACAATCTCATTAGTAAGTTCTATTCTCTTTATTTCCACTTAAGTTTCTCCTATTTATCATGATGACAAACACTACCAATCTTGAGGAAAAGTTGTACGGAGCCTAGAAATTTCGGGCATGGAAGTATAGAGTGCTTCTCATACAGAAGAGTGTGACTTAGAATACCATGTCAAAGGAGAAGCTGCAAATCCAGGGGGAGATGAGGACAAAGAAAAGCATAAGAAGGACTTAGTCAAATCCAAGAGGATTTTTTTGATCTCCATCAAATACCATTGAATCTCACATGTATCATCTTTCAAGAGTCCTAATGAGATGTTCAATGTATTGACCAGCTTATATGAAGAAAATAATACCAACATGAAGATGACCTTGAGGACTCAGCACAAGGGTATGAAGATGCAAATGTAGAAATCATTAAATCTTACTTCACAAGGGTCTCTTAGTTCAAGAAGAAACTAGAAGTTATTGGAGAGAATGTCGAAGAAGCAAAAATTGAGATGACAACCTTGAATGGTCTCCTAAGATAATGGGGATCACCCATTTTCATAATTTTTTCTAGAAGAAATCTCCCATATGGGAGGAGTGCACACAAGAGGAAGCTCGATTGATAGAAAGAGAAGAAAATATGGGTGAAATATGACATTCAATCCCTAAACACTCATATCAAGAAGAGAAAGCACAAGAAGGAAGAAAATTATCTCAAGAATAAAAATATTTCAAAAGAAGTACCTCTCACAACTCAGATGTTCCACTTATGATGAGAAAAGACACTTTGCAAAATAATGGAAGGATGTTATGATTGAGGAGTATTGGCCAATCATGAAGAATGATGTCTAGGATATGGTTATGAAACCTCAAGGGAATTTTGTAGTGTCTTCCATGTGGATCTACAAGATGAGGCATACAATATATGGAAGTATCAAGAGATATTAAGAAGGGTTTGTTGGTTCTCTCATAAAGAGGGAGTCGATTATGGAAACACATGCTATATGGGTTGGGCAAACCTCTTCACTAGTGGATATTACACTTTATAGTTCGTGTAATCGAATTAGAAGAACCAATCGAGCAACCTCAAGGATTTACGACTCTTTACAAAGAACCACCTATGAGCAGAAGGATTTGTACAAGGTCAGAAGGCACCCATGGGATAGCAGATATGACTACATGAGGAGCTTGAGGATCACCTAGAGTGATGGGAATATCAACCTTTCTACAAGTTTGAGGATGGAAGTTTACAGAGGCTGAGAATCTTAAGTATGGGTGCAAAATAACTTTCAACAAAGTTTGAGAAGGAGGATCTTGATATCCAGTGACCTTGAGAGGTGACATTGATGGACACATAGAATATTAACAATAGAGGAGGACAAATGATGTCACTCAAGTGCAGAATGTATCAATGCTGAGGGATGATGGTGCTCTTCTTCAAATGGAGTGACTACAGTAGATCTCAAAGTTCAAAAATCTTGACATGATTCTTGGGATTAGAGGTATGGTGAAATCCAGAGGATATTTTCCTTCGCCAAGGAAAATATGAATTCAATACCTTGAAGAGGTTCGATATGTTGGGATATAGCTACATCCATGGAATCTAACTTGAATTTGATATGTAATCATACTTCAAAGATAGTTGATGAAATAGTCTAGAGGAAAAATATTGGTTCTTTGATGTACTTGATGAACATGAGGTCGGATATTTTATTTTTTCCAATACATGGTTGAGAGAAGAGTGTTCAAATGGTTGCGGCACTTGAAGGATACAATTGAGGATTTCCTAAGATATGCAAGATATCAAATGATCTATCAAAAAGAATATGACTGATTCTGATTGGGATGGTAGTGCTACAAATAGGAAGAGAACTTCAAGTTGCTACTTCAGTATGGCATGATTTCTTAGTTAAGCAATAAATATATGAATGTAGCACTGAGTACAGTTGAGGTATAGTATATTGCAACTTGTTTAGCAAGTTGTGAGGAAATATGGTTTTGGAAGCTACTTACAGAATTGTTCGTTGACAAAATTTGTGTATTGTAACAACCGGATTTGCGTGAAGCACATGAAGAATACTCTAAAGCTATTAGATTCAATGGAACTGTTATGTAATAGCATTGATGCATAATCTTCCTTCATGAAGAACCAGCTGAGAAGAAATAAGGTACAATTTCTTGAGTGATGAGGAATATGTACTTTAATCCAGAAGAATTATATTGTTGAAGACGAAGATGATTCCATTATCCATTTTAGCAATGGATAAGAAGGTATGCATTTGTAGGACACACATATTAAGAACCAACACATAGTTCTATGTGATAAGTGGTGTAAGAATACTTGCTCAGTATTCCCGATGATGAGAAACATAGGCACAAGTCCTTAGAATCAAACGTTGAAGTAGAGAACATTCTTAGAGACTCCAGTAATTCATGCAAGGAGATAGAGTTCAGGAGGGAGTCTACCAAACAAAAAGTATAAGTATTTGAATTGTCATTTCCTATATATCTAGTTGCTTAAATAATATTGTTGATTTGTGTACATAGATATGTTCCTAGATTTAGGAAGTGTGTTATGCATGTTAGAGTGCTTGCATTTATAAACCATTTACTAATAATATGCATGTGATGGGTAAGTGGCTTATGGTGTTGTACATGTTACCACCTAAGTTGTACTTAGTGGTTTTTATCAAGTGATCCTGGTGAACCAAACAAATATAGCTTATTCAGACTTCAAAAGACCTTCAGTCTTGCTTCTAGGAAACTTTGTTGTACTATATCACATGTTCATACCCCATGGGGGAGTTGTAATAATATGTTCTAGCATGATAGTGTCTGTAAAATACTCGGTCTCTTAGACTTTATTTGTCAATCCGATCATCCCAGGGTGTTTTTTCCCTTGGTTATTATTGGTTGTTGAATAAACGATTGATAATTTCTAAGTTTTTCAATCAATACCTCCAAAGTTTGGGTGTTCGGCTTGGCATTTAGGCCTATTGAGGTCATTAGAGTCTATGTTTCAATGTATAAACATTCTAGGCATCATAGTCGAGTCATATGAACATGTCTAAGTCCCCCTAGGTTTTTAAATTTTAATTTTTCCACAAAACACTTAGGCTATTTTTTAATAGGCTAATTGGAAAAATTGGTTTTGTAGTAAAAGTGGGCCAAATAATCAGTTTTAGTCATGGGGGTGCTCATTTTTAAGCTAAGAGCACCATGTAAACCCATAGACCCACTTTTTCTTAGTTTTGAGTGATTCTCCATCACTCAGGTCAGAAAGCCCCAAAAAATCAATTATTGATTATTTTAATTAATAAATTGATGAATAATGGAGCAAGTCCAAAATCCTAGATCAATGGATTCTCAACCGATTTGATTGAAATCAGTCTCATCAGCACCAGATTGACTGGATATCACAAATCCTTGACTGAAAGAGGTGATCAGGGCAGATCCAGAGTTGAACTTCATCCTCCTTTATGGGGAATTGTGCCCTCTCTCTCTCCTCCACACATGTGGGCTCTTCTGGGATCTCTGTGCTTAATGTTTCACTCGGCAGTTCAATGTGTCAACTCAATCAGCCCCCTGATTGACATTCAGACTCTGTAGAATCTCAGTTCAGCTTCAGATCAGGCATTGATGGACTCTCCTTTAGCTGCAGTGTATCTCCTTGGGATATGCACCCCCTCTGGGCTGGGGTTTCAATTTTGTGTATAAATAAAGCATGGCTGCCTCCTTTCTAGGTTAACTAGAGTTGTATTGAGGAGCCATTGCTATTTTAATACTATGTAATATCTTTTGCTATTGGAATAAATTTAAGCTTTGGAGGCCAAATCAATGTAATACTTTTATACGTGTGGATTTAACATTGTCTTGCAGCTTTTTACCGTTTGCTTTCTCTCAATTTCTGCATCTGAATCCTGTCTGGCTTAATGACTCAGTTGAATCAATAGGAGTATAGCTGGGCAAGTAAGATTACTTTATTTTCAATATCTCATAGTATATATGCTTAAATATTCAAATCATACATGTTTAAATAAGTTTATTTGCATGTAATCCCTCTCTTTCTTCATATATTTCTATCCAGATCTCATAAGGTTTTGTGCAGGATTGTTTGTTAGTTTTCAGGTAATAGGGGTTGGACGAACTGTGGATCTAGCTTGACTCCACTGGGAATCTGATTATTTTGTGAAGGCATTGTCCCTCAGCATTCCACTAACTATTCTTCTTTGCATATCCATTCCCCAGCAACAAATGCTCTTCTTTTCCTCTTCCTCCTTCAATATTTTCTAAAATCAGTCCGGTTACTTGTTTGCAGCTTTAAAATTGTTTATATGTATCAATTTCAGAGTTTATTTTACATATATATTGCTGCCTTAAATCTCATAAACTAGATCTCATTCCTAAAAGAAAATTTACAAGCATTCTAGATCTAGTTTTAGGGAAAATTGTCATTTTTCAAGGCTGTGAAAGTAGATCTAAAGCTTGTTGAATGCATCATTGTTTCCTTAGAATCTAAAAATTTATATTCAAAAATTTAAGTGCTTCATATTGGCTGCCCCCAAAGAAGGCAAAGATCCCAAGGAAATCTTGCTTTCCTTGGTTCCTTTTCCGCTTCTTTAAAAACTAGTTTTAACTTAGAATTTTTGGGTAAAACGTTTGTTCATCCAAAAGTACTTTCAAAGTAATTTTGGGCATATTTAAATATTATAATATTTATTTTTTTTATCAGGTGTGACATAAAATAGGAGGAGGCTCTGTCCAGAAAGCATTTTTGGACCATTCCAAACCCCCCAAGGGGTCTCCGTCTTCCCAAAATTTCAATTTTTTGCAATTTGTAAACCTTTGGTCTCATTCCATATAAGGACCAAGTGGATTAATTTCAGTTTGATGATATTGTAATTGTTTCTAACAAAAATAAAAATCTTTTCATATAGGCTCTTTCAAGCCTATTCACCATCCCCCCTAGGGGGATTCATGTCCGTGTTATTTTTTACATTGTTTCACCTTGTTTCTATTATAGTTTAGTATTGACATGTAGAATTTTATAATTTTATAATATTTTTCATTATTCCATATTTTCAATTCAAAAATAATCATACTATTTACCCCACGACTTCCCGAGTGACCCGCAAGGGGAAAGAGATGCGTGGTAGGACTAATTAGAAAATCGGTGTCGCGTATATTTGATTCCATTTTCATTGTTGTTTTCATGCAATAAATCAAATTAACCCCTCCTTGATTCCCCGATTGAGGTCCACTTGGACCGAAAGAGGTTCCTAGAGGGTTTTTTTTTTAATAAAGAACACCTCTTTTAAAATTTTCTAAAAATAACAAAGACTCCAATGTGTATGCTCTGTACTTGGCTACGGTTCGTCCGATCAATCAAGCTGTATCAAAATCACTTGAGTGAATATATTAATTAGTCTTAACCTCCCAAATTGACAAACCATCAGGCAAAAATCCAATGCCTCGAACGAACAGTAAATGGTGGAAAAATACCCAAAGGAGTGGGAACAACTAGAAAGTGACCTCGAGGCATCGATCTTTGTCACAACCTGATGGGTGTGTTATGAACAATAGTCTCTGAGACTCTGTTCCATCCCACAAACCACCTTGTGGGTAGCTGTGAAAGTTCACTTTTGGACATACTCCAAGTACCCCTCAGGTATATCTGGAGTACCCTTTTCGCCTAATTTAATTAATTCACATTCCACATTAATTTAAAATCTACCAAGAGAAATTTTCAAAACATTCATTCAAGCACATGCAAACACATTATTTTCTCTATTGACTCCATTTAAGGCACTGGTGATTTATTTGATCATATATATATATATATATTGAGTGTCATTATTGTGCTTATCTACTTTAAATCTTGCATCTTGTTATCTTTTGTTTCCACTGGTTAATTTCAAAACTCCTAAACAAATTAATCAATATAACACCATCACACTAAGTAATTAGCCTTAGTAATTTAATAGGGCCTACCCCCCTTGGCTTCATTAGGAGTTAGCATGAACAGAGGATTCAAGAACAAGGTGATAGCCTTGACTCAAGACTTTCCCCCAAGGACACACCGAGTGGCTTGAAGATTTCTGCCACGTAACCCAGGTGTGTGAAAGGAGGAAACAGTACAACTTCCATTGCTACTTATCTAGAATGAAACCTCTTTGATGACATGTTGGCCGGAGTAGTCCACACTCATAATAATGTCCTGATAGATATGGAATAAATCTAGAAAGTTACTATATGTATATGGGATATGGATGAATGTTGTATTGGATAAATAGTTGCATGCATAAAATTTGTCATTTTGAATATGTTTTGAAGATTATGAAATGTTTCTAACCATGCAATTGTATTTGACTTAGGAAGGATCGTATGCAATCAACTATAAGAGAATAATGATGAAGTTGCATATTTATAAGAGAAGAATGATGTAGTTGTGGATGTACTAGAGAAGAATGATGAAGAAAAGTGATAAAGAACAAATGACTGATGTGTTGACTAAGCCTCTGTCTCGTGTAAAATTTGAATACTTTTGAGACAAGCTTCCTATGGTCCAAAAGGACCTCCCTTGAAACAGGGAGTGATGATGAGGATGTGGATGTCGTGCATGTTTTAGTGGTGTGGAATCTCTCTATAGGATTGGTATGTCAGCTTGATAAGTCCTATTGATCCCATTGGGATTGTTATATCAATACTGACAAGTCCTCTTTTATCCTAGGGGGATTAGTATGTTTGGCTAGGATTACTTGGCCCAAAAGGGTTAGTAAGATAAGAAAGGCTTGTTTGGTCTCCAAGTATATCAGTATGTCTGGATAGGCTTGTTTTGTCCAAAAGGATTATTAAGACATACAAGTCCAGTTCGTTATACCATAGTGCCCACTATGATGTCTCTTCAGATGATTCCAGCACTTTGTGTTGATGATGTGGTTTTGGTTCCACACTCTATGTTGATGATGTGGTTGTGGTCCCAACACTTTGTGTTGATGATGTTGATGTGGTTTTGTTCCCAACACTCTGTGATGATGAGGTTGATGTGGTTGTGGTCCCATCACTTTTTGTTGATGATGTTGATTTGGTTGTGGTCCCAACACTCTATGTTGATGCTAATGAAAATGATGTTGTCTTGTCATTTTATGCTAATGAGTATGATGTTGTTCCAACATATCTACGTTGATGATGAAGATGATGATCTAGAATTTATTTGATGACGAGGATGTTTTTTTAGCATTGACATGCTAATGATGTTGTTGTTGTCCTAATATTCATATATTGATGTTGCAGATGATGACAATGTCCTAGTATTCATATACTGATGTTGCAAATGATGATGATTCCCCAATATTCATATATTGATGTTGTAGATGATGATGATGCCCCAGCATTCACATACTAATGTTGCAGATGATGATGATGTCCTAGTATACACATGCTAATGTTGCATATGATGATGATGTCCCAGTAATCACATATTGATGTTGTAGATGATGATGATGTCCCAGTATTCACATACTAATGTTGTAGATGATGATGATGTCCCAGTATTCATATACCGATGTTGTAGATGATGATGGTGTTCCAATATTCACATATTGATGTTGCAAATTATTATGATGTCTCAATATTCACATGCTGATGTTGCAGATGATGATGATGATGTTCCAGAATGATGATGCCTCATCATGATGATGTTCCACGATGATGATGTTCTATGATGATGATGTTCCATGATGATTATGGTCGACGATGATGATGTTCTGTGATGATGTTTTTCCATGATGATGATGTTCTGTGATGATGGTTTTTGACGATGATGATCTTCCATGATGTTGATTTTCTATGATAACAATGTTTGATGAAGATGATGCTTATGATGTTGTTATTACAAAACTTCTTATGACATATAGATTCACCAGGAAATTGTACAGTTATTGTCGTGGTTGTTTCCTATGATGTAGAATACCTTCATTTTTAAGAGGGAGTGTTAAAACAAATTTAACTTTGGAATATGTTATTTTTTACTTTTATCATATTCCTCCTTAGGAGATGTTATTCATCCATTCATATATTTCCTTGATGTAATTGGTCATGCAAATTCATGAGGTAAAACCTCTTTTGTAAGTTGGGGAAATAGTACCAACAAAATTATTTTGTAAATGTTATATTGAGTCTTCATAGGTAGGTCGTGTTATAATTTTGATGGTTATACAATACCTAAAAACATTTAGCATCATAACATCGTAAACATAAGTAAAG
Organism: Pseudotsuga menziesii; assembly: GCA_001517045.1. Taxonomy (NCBI): domain Eukaryota; kingdom Viridiplantae; phylum Streptophyta; class Pinopsida; order Pinales; family Pinaceae; genus Pseudotsuga; species Pseudotsuga menziesii. The sequence continues at coordinate 172,546 of LPNX010510619.1, forward strand.
GATCATTGGAATAAAGACATGCACAACCACACAAATGAACACAAATATTTATCCTCAAAAATAATAATGGGGGAGAAAACCCAACAAAACTTCCTCAATATAGAATTATACCAAGTACAGTGTAAAACCCCAAGAACAATAATAGAGGTTCCGTTTCTACACCAGACTATCCCTCTTTCTCTCTCTCTTGCACAATGCTTGAGTGAAAGTGTGCAAGAATGAAAGAGGTGCCTCACCTATTTATATTCATCAAGCGAGTGACTCAAATAACTAACTAGGTCAGCCTTAGGTTCTCTAATCATGGTCAACCTACCAAGGGAGACACAAAATAACATTTATAAAGTACTTTTATGGGTATTAGTACCCCGACATACAACATAGGTTTTACCTCATGACTTTTACATGACCAATTACATCAAGGACATATACGAATTGGAGGAATAACATCTCTGAAGGAGGAATACAATAAAAGTACAATGAAATATCTTCCAAAGTTGCATTTCTTTAACACTCAATGTTAACTAAGAATTTATTCTTCATCGGCAGCAACCACCACCACAACTTTACTTCTGACTGGTGAATTTCATTTATATGTCATAGGAAGTTTTGGAACAACATCATGCATCTTCATCACCAATATGGATTTGCATCATCATTAGTATGTGAATATTGAGGCATCCTCATCTGCATCATTAGTATGTGAATACTGGACCATCTTTTGCAACATCAATATGTGAATACTAGACCATATTATGCAACATCAATATGTGAATATTGGATCATATCTTGCACCATCAGTATATGAATATTGGATCATCTCCTGCAACATCAGTATGTGAATATTTGATCATCTCTTGTGCCATCAGTATATGAATACTAGATCATCTCCTGCAACAACCATATGTGAATACTTGATAATGATCTGCAACATCAGTATGTGAATATTGAATATCTTCTGCAACATCAGTAAGTGAATACTTAATCATCATCTGCAACATTGGTATGTTAATACTGAGTCATCTTCTGTAAAATCAATATGTGGATATTGAATCATTTTCTACAACATCAGTATGTGGGTATTGAATCATCTTCTGCAATGACATTATGTGGATATTGAATCATCTTCGGCAACATTAGTATGTGGATATTGAATCATCTTCTGTAACATCAGTATGTGAATATTGAATCATCTTCTTCCATATCAATATGTGAATACTGCATCATCTTCTGCAATATCAATATGAGAATACTGAATCATCTTCTGTAACATCAGTATGTGAATACTAAATCATCCTTTTCCATATCACTATGAGAATACTGAATCATATTCTTGTCATATCAATATGTGAATACTAAATCATATTGTATGATATCAGTATGTGAATACTGAGTCATCTTCTGCTATATCAGTATGTGATCATTGAATCATCTTCTGCAATATCAGTATGTGAATATCAAGTCATCTTATACCCTATCAATATGTCAATACTAAATCATCTATCTACAGTATTAGTATATGAATACTAAAGAGAAAACAACAAAATCATTAGCATGTTAGTGCTAAAACCTCATCATCAACAAATAAATTCTATATCATTATTTGCAAAATCAGTAAAGAAATCTTGAAGCAGACCTCATCAAACTCAATATAGAAATAATGAAACTACCTCATCATCATCTATATGGTAATACTGAAACTACCTTATCATCATCAATATGAGAATACTAAACCTACCTCATCATCAGCAATATGGGAATATTGAAACTACCTCATCATCAGCAATATGGGAATATTGAAACTACCTCATCATCATCAGTATGGGAATATTGAACCTGCCTCATCAACATCAGTATGAAAATACTAAACCTGCCTCATCAACATCAGTATGGAAATATTGAACCTGCCTCATCAACATCGATATGAAAATACTGAAAATACCTCATCAGTATAGAAATACTGAAACCACCTCTTTCCCCTTGGCCATCTAGAGCAACATCACGGTGGGATCTCTCATAGATCCACCTCGGTGTTTGTCTGACTTACTAACCTTTTTGGGCCAACAAGCCTCATAATACATATGGATCTCCATGGGGACCAAAGAATCCTTGTCTGGCTTACTAACCCTTTCGGTCCAAACAAGCCTATCCAAACATTCTAATCCCCCTAGGATCAGATAGGCCTCGTCTAAATTACTAACCTTTTTCGTGCCAACAAGCCTAGCTATACATACCCTACCCTAGACTGAGCTACCACACCACATCAAAAAAAATCATTCTACCTATTCTTCACTCCCTCTTTCGAGGGAGGTCCTTTTGGGCTACACTAATCTCATCTCAAAAGTATTCAAACTTTACACAAGATAGAGGCTTAGTCAACACATATGCCACTTGTTCCTATGTAGGAACATACTTGAGCTTTACATATCCCTTCTGCAACTTGTTCTTTGTCATTCTTCTCTTGTACATATGAAATAGAATCATTCTTCTATTGTACATTCGCAACTACATCATTATTATTTTGTACATTCACAACTGCATCATTCTTCTCTTGTGCATTCACAACCGCATCATTCTTCTCTTGTGCATATGCAACTTCATCATTCTTATCTTGTATGTTATTGTATACAAGCATTCCTGCAAGTCAAGTACATTTGTATGATTAGAAACATTTCATAACATATTCATAATGAAAAATTCCTATGCATAAAGATATATGACATATAATCATGCAACTATTTCATCTAATACAACATTCATCCATATGTCGTATACATACTGTAATTTCTACATGCCTTCCTTCTCTACCAAGACATTATATCAGCAAAGAGGATTCATTCTAGATAAGTAGCGATAGAATGTTGTACAACACTATAAGCCACTTACCTAGCATATGCATATTAGTAGTAAACTATTCATAACTGAAAACACTCTAATCATGCATAATACACTTCCTAAATCTAGGAACATATCTATGTACACAATTGAACAAGTAGATATATAAAACAACAATTCAAATACATATGTTTGTTTGTGTGGTATACTCCATCTCAATCTTTTTCTCCTTGCATGAATTACTAGATTCTCTGACAATGTGCTCTACTTCATCGTCTGATTCTGAGGACTTGTTCCTATTTTTCTCATGATTGGAAATACTGAGCATGTATTCTTATACCACATATCACATAGAGTTATGTATTATTGTTGAATCTATGTGTCCTACAAATTCATCCCTTCTTATCCAATGCTTAAATGGAGAAGAGTGTGATATTTGTCTTCATTGGTAGAATTATTCTAGATCAAAGTACATATTCCTCATCACTTGAGGAATATTCCCTTTATTTCTTCTCATATGAAATATATTCATCCTTGGTTGCACTGATAAAAACATTGGTCCTTTCTCTGCAACATGTTGGAGTGCTCTTTTTGTTTGTAATACTGTCAACTCAATCGGAGTCATTGTATTCCTACAGGAATATCCTCTGGTTTTTCGCATATATGAGGATATATTCAAATGTACCCTTCAGGTACCACACCATATGTTTTTACATAACCATGTGAAAATATCTCGACTCCGCAAAGCAATTGTCCAGCCTCATGTTCCTTAAGTACATCAACGAACCATTCTTCTTCCTGTAGATTATGACATCAACTATTTCTGAATCACATATCGAATTCAAGTTTGATGTCATTGGTGTATCCCAACATATAAAACCTTATCTCAACCACACATTTTCCTTGGCTAAGGAAAATGTACCTATAATCTTGAGAATCGTGTCAATATTATCAAACTTTGAGATCTATTGTAGTCACTCCCTCTAAAGTGGAGCGCCATCCTTCCTCTAAATATTGTCCTCTCTGCATCAAGAAATTTGAGTGAAAGGTAGCCTCCTATAATACTAATATTTTGTGTATCCATCTATGTCACCTCTTAAGATCATTGGATATCTATATCCTCCATCTCGAATTTTTTTGCAAGTTTCTCTTGCACCCATCAATGAGCTTCTCATCCTCTATAGGATTCTATTTTCAATGTTGTAGTAAATGTTGGGATCTCCATCACTCTAGTTGATCCTAAATATCCTCATGTAACTGTATCTATTATCCTATGAGTGCCTATTAAGCTTGTAGAAATCCTTTTGTGCATAAGTGGTTCTCTTTAGAGAGGCCCAAATACCATAGGTTGCTCGGTCTATTCTCCTACTTCAATTACACCAACTATTTTAGTGTACTATTCTTTACTGAAGATGTGTGTCGGACCCTTAGAGTAATGTTTAGCCATGATCGACTCCCTCTTTCTGAGAGAAACCAAAAACCTTTCTTTGTATCTCTTTATACTTCCATCTATTGTATGCTTGATCTTGTAGATCTACTTGGATGTATTTTACAAAAATTCCATTCACGTCTCCAAACATCATTCCACATGATCAATTGGTACTTCTTGATCATATCATCCTTCCATTCTTTTTCCTTAGGACATTCTTTCGCAAGGTGTCATTTCTCATCAAAACGGAAACATTTGAAATGTGAGAGGTCGTTCTTCTAAATTCCTTTTATTCTTGCGAGAATGTTCTTCCCTTCTTGTTCTCTCTCTTCTTGACATGATTTTTTAGGGCTTTATTGTCATATTAATCCATCTCTTATTCTTTTACTATCAATGCATTCCTCCATAGGTGAGATTCCTTATAGAGAAAATCCCTTGAATGAAATATTGCCATGAACTTGGGAGACTATCCAAGGTTGTAATATCCACTTATTCTACTTCGACGTTGTCTCCAGTGGCTTATAGTGTCTCCTTGATCTGAGAGATTCTTGTGAAGTAATATTGAATGATTTGAGTTTTGTTCTCAAGGTCATATTCCTGTTGATATTCTTTCCTTCGTACAAGTTGGCCATCACATCAAACATATCCTTAGGAGTATTCAAGGGTGATACATCTGAGATCCAATAGAGACAGAAATAATCCTCTTAGCTTTGACTAAGTCCTTTTTGTGTGTTATCTTCATCTCCCTATGGATATGCAACTTCTTCTTTGACATAGTCTCCAAGTCATGTGACTTAAATTATGAGAATCACTCTATACTTCCATTCTTGGAAGTCCTTGGCTCCTTCAATATTGTCCTCAAGCTTGGTACTGATTGTCATCATGATAAAAATGAGAACCTCAAATGGAATTAGAGAGGATAGAACTTACTAATGAGATTTCTTCAACTTGATTCTTGCTTGAAATATTTTATGGACGACTGCTTCTTGAGAACCTAGGGTTTGCTAGAGAAACCCTAATTTTTCAGTAGGTAAATTTCAAATATGATTTGATAGAAATATGCACCTCCTCAAGGTGAGTAAAGAAGAATAATTATTTTCCCAAAACTGTAAAATATCTGATGCCCTAGTTTTCCCCAACAGTACTGTAAAGTCAAAAATTGGAAATCCACAAAATGAGATACTTATTACATAGGAATATGTGACCTCCTAGGGTGAGTTTTATATTTCTCCTTTTTCAACTGATCGGTGGAGGGAAGTGCTTAGAACAGGAAACCCTAGTTTTCTCCGATTTCTTCTGTAGAATTGTATGATCTTAATTTTGCTATATCTCTAAAATTCTTGCTCCTGAATGTCTTAAACTTCATCCTGAGATAGAATGATCTATATTATTTCCAACCTCATAGTTTGTAGAATAATTGGATTCATCAAGTGTAACTTAGGTTATGCTTTCCCAGGTGATTTATTTGAGGAATGGTTCAGTATAGTGAACTCATACAAACTTCCATGTGTTTCTATATCAACTTCGAGGTCTAAAACTCACACCTAAAAAACTATATCCGGTTCCCTTTATGAAAATCTTTTGAAATTCGATTTGGCCCTTCCTATCCCGAGCTATAGTAATTCTCCCTAGCTCACTTGTTTAAGGATGAATTCTAGAAGAGGTTGTAACCCTAATCTAGAGGAATCATATCTCCTAAATTATAACGAGAATTAGGTTTAAACTCTCAAACAAGGAACATAAATATTTCTCCTTCACCCTTTCCAAGTTTCAGCTCATGATCCTTCTCCAAACGTTAATTATAGTGAAAATTCCAAGATGCAGACTATATTTTTCCTTCTAGGGTTTTTCAAGCATGAAACCCTAATATCCAGTATCTGTAGTTGTAGCAGTGTTTCAGATGAAAAAATACTTCTTTCAGGGTGTCTCTAATACCATGTTATAATTTTGATCGTTATACAATATCTAAAAACATTTAGAATCATAACATCATAACCATAAGAAAAAGATCACTAAAATAAAGAAAAGCACAACCACACAAACGAACACAGAGATTTATCCTAGGAAACCCTCATGATAGAGAAAAATCAAAAAAAATTCCTCATTATAGAATTCAACCAAGCATAGTTTAAAAACCATATAACAATAATAGAGGTTCCCTTTCTACAGCAAACTACTCCTCTCTATTTCTCTTATGCAATGCTTGAGTGAAAGTGTGTGAGAATGAGAGAGGTGCCTCACATATTTATATTCACCATGTGAGTGACTCAAATAACTAACTAGGTCATATAGGTACTTTAATTAGGTCCAACCTACCTAGGTATATTCAAAATAACATTTATAATATACTTTTGTGGGTACCATTTCCCCTACTTACAATGGAGGTTTTACCTCATGACTTTTACATGACCAATTACATCAAGCACATATATGAATGGAGGAATAACATCTCCGAAGGAGGAATACAATAAAAGTACAATAGGATCATGTTCAGTACATACAAGCTCTTATTTCTCCTAGTTGGAGAGTGGATATTCAAACTGAATAGTTGCTTCAGCCAGAGTGTCTAGGCCTCTTATTGGTTTCTTTCTGCTTTCCTCCTTCCACCTTTCTAGCTCTTCCCTCAATGCTCGAGCATCCTCGTTCAACAGTTCATTTTCATATTGCAACATTTCCAACTGATGTTGCACAGGTTCTTGGGTAACAATGTTCACCACAAGTAAATTTCCCACTTGTTCTTGTGTAGCGATGGGTACCCTAGGTGTTAAAATGGGAATTTCAATCATTGCCTTCTCTATTTCCCAAGAGGCCCTGCTTCTTCTTCTTCTGGTTCTTATGGAGAGTGGTATCCATTGGTGAATTACCCACTAGTTCTTGTGTTTCACTATGTATCACAGGAATTTCAGTACTTACTACTTCTGTTGTCCAGGAATCCCTAGGTCTTCTTTTTTTGGATGATTCTCCCTATGTTTCTCCCTATGCTGCTGCGTATTCATTTTCCTCTGTTACTCCAACCATTCCTTCCATAGGTTTATCTGTTGTTGTAGCTCCCCCTGAATTTTCCTCTTGTTCATCGTCTTTTTCCTCCAATTCTTCATCCCTCCCCCCACCTAAATCTGAGGAGCTCTATTCGGCTCTTCTACCCCCAATGTGTGACACTATATGTTTCTGATGCACCGCAGCTCCATCAAATTGTTCCCGTGTTAAATTATTTTTTCCCAAGTGTCTATGTACTAACAATTTAATCAACCCATGATTTGTGAGGGAAGAGAGTGGGTGTCTGGATATCTTATCATAATCTGCCATGTTTTGTAGGGTTTGTGATAGATAAAATGGAATATTAATAAGCCTCTAGTGGCGTAAATGGCACAATAAGAAAAAATCATAAATGTAAACAACCGTATATATTCCCTCACAAGTGATTTACCTTTTTAGGAAGGTTGTGACTTGGTCCCATGGTCTAATCAATGTTTCCAGTGCCACTCCTCTAGTTCTTATCTACACTTGCTCCCATGGTGCTAGAAATTCTTCAGCTGCTCTCAAATTATTCCTCTTTTTGAAAAACCAACGTTCTCCAGTTCAACGCAGCCCTGCAACCTATGCTACAGCTTGTTCCGATGCATCTCTCCTCAATCCTCTTATTTAGGAGTATTCTCCATTCAGGTTCATAGAAAACTACAGTGATGTTTCCTCATAAAATCCATTAAATATTTGGAAATAACCAATCCATCTAGCTTCCCTAAAAATATCATAGACTTCTTTGTTTGCAGACAGATCATCTAGATTGATAGGTTCATACTTGATTGGAGGACCCATATGCATTTTCTTTACTGGTTGTGATAGACGGGTATAATAATTGAAAGAATAATCCATTCAAGTTGCAGCAGTTCAATATAGTAACCAGATAACAGGGGTTCATATGGGTGTTCTAAAGTTCTTGGGAAAATGAGAAACAAAATGTGTTGCAGATTATTGGAGATAGGGAGAAAATTTGTTTGAAACTACAAATGGGATGATTTGAAAGGAGATTTTAGCTAATTATGGAGTATTGTCAAGGGTTGAAAAGGTATAGTCATTAGTGTTACATCATTAAATACTTAATTAAACTTACAATCAGAATAAGTACCTAATCATTCTTACTCGATCCGTCAATTCCCTCATGTGATTCGAACTTTCGATGCCAAATAATCACGAGGGAGATGATTTCACGCGTGCAATTAAGCATAAATCTATCGTCAATCATTAATTAGGTGGAGCACTTTCATATCAGCATTGATTTCCAAAACGCATGGATAGAGTGAAAAAGATCTCATCATGGAACATTGAGATTCAGTCAAAAATACACACCAAATGCAACGAATTCTCTGTGAGATTTTTAGCAAAAATAACAATGAAAACATTGGTGGAGAACTAATAGAGTTGCAACACAAAATAGCCAACTTTGATAGAAAATTAGTGGAGTTGCAGCGGATTTTGGCCAAAAATAGCAAAAAAATTAGCGGTGTTGCAACGGAGTTCAGCCAAAAACAATGGAAAATTTAGTGGTGTTGCAGCAGAGTTCAGATAAAAACAGCAAAAAAATTAGCGATGTTGGAGAGGGTTCGGCCGAAAAAAGCGGAAAAATTAGTGGTGTTGCAACGGAGTTCGGCCAAAAACAGCGGAGAAATTAGCGGTGGTGCAGCGAAGTTCGGCAAAAAACAGCGAAAAAAAATAGCGGTGTTGCAGTGGAATTTGGCCAAAAATAGCGAAGTTGCAATGGGATTTGGACAATAATAGCGGAGTTGCAGTCGATAAATATCAATCATTTTCATAGGATTTCTGCTTAAAAAAAAGAATTGACAAGGCTTAGTACAACTAAATTTCCCGTCAGAGATATGCAATCTCAAACATTCATTCTTTCAAGGGGTCGTATCAAATGGCGAAGGATTTTCCATGGTTCTACAATTGTTTCTCTTGTTGCAACTGCTCCTCTTTGCTAAACCTTCTAAAAAATACCTATTCACAATTCTCAGAAAAACACACCCGATCATAACAAAAATAAAAGCAAAACGAAAAGAAAAGTACATAGCAAAAATTAAACAATTTTAATTATATACAGATTTTGTGGAATTTGCAACAAACTTAAAAAGTTTTAGAAACAAGGGAAGAACCCTGCTCCTGCACCAGTTGACAGTCTGGATCAGTTGCGACCTATGAAATAAATGCATCCTTCGATATCGGTTTATGATAAATCCATAATCAATGACCATTAGCAAACAAAGGCGTCTGATTTTCATCAATGGTGGTCAGCTGAACAGTTCCATTTTCAAGTACTTGATATATTTTGTAAAGTCTCAGCCATCTCCTGCATAGATTTCTTTTGAAGTCCCTTTTAAACTGTGAATCATACAGTAAACCCCAATATCCTTCATAGAACATCTTCTTCTTGATAAATCTATCATGCCATTTGGAGCACTGTTGTTGAATTAAATGTGTATGATGTACAGCAGCAGTGCACTTTTCATCAAGTTCATTCAATTGATTCAGCTGGTTTTTCTGAGCCTCTATTAAATCTGGGTTTTCCTCCATGGTTGTTCTCGAAGTTTTAATTTCAAATTCAATAGGAAAAACAACACTCTTACTGTACACCAATTCGTATGGGGAGAATCATGTGGTGTTGTGCCATGTTGTACGGTAGTCCCACAATGCTTCTGGAAGCCTATTAGCCAAATCCTTTCGATGACTCTTCACTATTCTTTTTGTGAGGATTGACTCAGTCACCTTGTTCATGCTTTACACCTACCCATTGGCCTATGGATGGTATGGAGAGGTGACTCGGTGCTGAATGTGATACTTCTGAAATAGGGCCTCCATATTTCAGGACACAAATTGTAGTCCTCCATCTGTCACAATTTCCTTGGGTACTCCAAAGCGTGTGAATATCTTTGCATATAAAAATTCTATTACAACCTAATCATTGGCCTTTACCAAGGCCACAACTTCTACCCACTTGTTCATATATTCAGTGTAAACCAAAATGTAAAATTTCTATCTTGATGGAGAGTTGATAGGCCCTAAAAAATCTAGGTCCCATCTATCAAAGGGTTTAACCACCAACTCTAGCTGAAGTGGCATATCATCTAATATATTTTGTTGGCCCATTCTCTGGCATCTGCCACGAGCCTGAACATAGTTTTTTGCATCCTCAAATATATTTGGCCAGAAATAGCCCATCCTCAATGCTTTATGGCATGTCCTTTTATCGACAAAATGCCCCCCACGGGGCTCATCATGGCAGTCTTTAAAAATACTGTGCATTTCATCCTCTCTCACCCACCTCCTGATTTGCAAATCAATTCCATTGTAAAAGAGGCAGCCTTCGATCCAGCAGTACCTCGCACTTTGCTGTATAATTCTCCTCTTTTCTTGTTTGGATAAGTGCAATGGAAGTCTACCTGCAACCAAGTAATTGGCAATGTCAGCATACCATGGGGAAAAGGCTGAGACTGTAAATAAGTGTTCATCAGAGAACTAATCTTCGACTGGTGTATCATCATCATTATTAGTCAGTGGAGATAGAAAATATGAAACTACGTTCTCCTTCCATAGTATGTCAACAATAGTGATGTCAAATTCCTGGAGTAAGAGAAACTGCCTAGTCACACTAGCATTAGTAATGGGTTTGTTCATCAAATATCTAATATTTGAGTGGTCAGTATATAAAAATGTAGAGTATCCAGTAATGTAGTGTCTAAATTTATTAATGGAATAAACGGTAGAAAGGAATTCCTTCTTTCTTACCATGTATTTCAGTTCAGCGGGAGACAGATTCTTAGTAACGTAATAGATAGTGTATGGGTTGTGACCTTCCCGTTGTCCTAGAACTACTCCAATGGTTGTGTCTAAAGCATCAGAGGAATATGAAAATTCGGGGCCCAATTATCCCCCCTCAAGATGCGTGATGTAGATAGCCTCTTCTTTAGTTCTGAAAATGTTGTCTGTCATGCATTTGTCCACACAAATTGAGCATCTTTCATTAATAAATAAGGGAGATGCCAACTTGGAAAAAAAATCTATGAATCTCCTATAATAACTAGTATGACCAAGAAAAATTCTTACCTCTTTCCGTGACCCAGAGATAGAAATATTTTAAATTACCTTTATCTTGGATGGATCTACCTAAATACCTATAGCAAAGATAAAATGTCCCAGAACCACACCTTCACTCATCATCATGTGGCATTTTTTGGTTCTCAGAGATAGGTGTGTCTATTCATAGTGTTTTAGAACTTTTTCCAAGTTCTCCAGTGCTTCATCAAAACTGTTGCCATAAGGACTGGAGTCATCCATGAAGACTTCCATACAATAATTCACCATTTCAGAAAATATTCCAATTACAGTCCATTGAAACGTGGTCGACTCATTGCACATCCCAAAGGGAAGCACCCTGTATGCAAAGGTTCCCCAGGGATAGGTGAAGGTGGTTTTATCCTAGTCTTTAGAGGCAATATGGATTTGATTATACCCACTGAAACCATCCAAAAAGGAAAAGAACTATTTTCCAGACAGGGTGTCTAGAACCTGATCGATGAAATGCAAAGGGAATTGGTCCTTCTGTGTTGATCTGTTAAGTTCTCTATAATCCACACGGACTTTCCACTTCCCATTTTTTTTGGGTACAATCACAAGTGGGGAAACCCACTTACTGTATGAAATTGGGTAAATAAATCCTACCTCTAGAAGTTTTTGGATTTCCTCCTTCATAATATGTCTCATGTTAGGGTTCATTCTGCGTTGGGGTTGTTGTACGAGATTTGAATCATTTTTAATGTAAATATGACGGGTGCACAGCTTTGAGGGAATTCCTCTCATATCTATGTACTCACATGTAAAATCCCCCTTATTTCATTTCAGCAGTGTAACAAGGCGTTCCAGTACATCAGCTTTGAGATTAGGATTGATGTTCAATGTTTTCCCTAAGTCAACTTCTACTGGAACACTCTTGGAATTATCAATTACTGGAAATAATTTGGTACTACTAACTAAGGCTTCCTCTATGAGTTTTTAATGTTCTCGCTCTTCCATTTTGTTATCCAGGATTTGATAGGTTCTTTTAATGACAGACCTAGGCTCACTAATGAAATTACAGATGATATCATCTTCAGTTTCTGTCTTAAAGGTCAAGGCTTTCCCAATTTTTAATGAAGGCTGAATATCTTATTCTTCCTCTAAGTCCATCCACAATGGAGTTTCAACGTCTATGCTCGGTTTAGCTAGAGGATATAAAGGCGGATTCTTCATGATACTTCAATCAAAAATTGTCGTGGATCCTGATCTATAGCTGATGTATGCATCTGTTGTAGCCATCCATGGTCTTCCCAAGATCAATTGGCATCCCCCCAACTACGACTTAAGCTATAAAACAACAAAGTCTCTAGGGTACTCCCATGAATCAACGGACACTACAACATCATCCACAACTCCTTTTGGTTTAATAGTAGATCTATCATCCATCTCTAGTATGGTTGGGGTGGGCCTGAGATTAGCACGTCCAGTTTTTTTTAATGTCTCAATAGTAATAACATTTATTAACACACCTAGGTCAACGAAAACATTAGAGATTTGAATCTGTCCAATACAGAAGGTGACTGTGGGGTTACCTGGATCAATATATTCAGCCAATGGGACTTTTCCCATCATTAATTCAGATAACTGTCCTACCACATGCACTGTAGGGGAGCCTCTCAATTTCCTTCCTGGTTTCTTTACAACCATGTCTCTAATGGTTTTGGCATCAATGGGTACGTCGTGTAGGGCCTGTAATAGTGGAATTCTTACATAAATATTTTTCAGCTCTCCTAGGAGATTGAAACTAGGTTTTTCCATGGCCTTTTGCAAGGTTAATAATTCAAGATATGATGGTTCTTTCGAATATTGTGTAAGTTGAATTTTTCATGTGTGCCTCTACAAGTGTTTCAGCTGATGTTTTGTCATGTATTTCAATCAGCATTTCAGATAGTGTTTCAGCCAGTATTTCAGCATCCTCGATGATGGGGATCGTCGAACTGAATGAATTTCCAAATGATGGATTCATTCCTTCATTAGTCATGGATAATGGAACATCCTCAATTACTATTGGTTCCACTACCCTACCCAATTGTAGGTGTATATTATTGCAAGGGAGAGGGGAAATGGAATAAGCTGGCATGGTAGAAATTTTGAATTGTTGCACTGCCTTATTATTGGGATTAGGGTTAGGTTGAGCAGGAAATTGAGGATGGATCGATGCGCCCATTGGTCCAGCATTATTTGGGAGTTGCAGTTGAGGTTGTTGATACTGCAGATAGGATGGTTGGTTATGCAGAAATTGGTTATGAGGAAACTGGTTTCCTAGATATGTATTTCTCCATCCCGAAGACCAAGGAGCTTGTTGGTTTGGCTGTGGTTCCCATGAGGTCCAGGGGTTCGGATATGGTGTTGTAGGTTACAAAAATTGGTTCCACTATGTGTTAGGATATGAGTACGGTGGATGAAATTGGTTATTAGATTTATTCCAAGAATTGAATGAGTAGGCTCATAATGCATACCTGGAACCCGTGGTTTCCACGATTTCTTCTACGAAATGAAACAAGCTTTTTATGTATCTAAAGTGGATTCCTGAAATACTCATTTGTATTTTAGAAGTGAGGGACAATATTTGGTATCATGCTCTAATTCTCACAATCCACACACCTCTGCCTTATCAAGTTGGCATTCTTTCAGTGGATTATTTTTCTTGCACTTAGGGCATAATACCCCAAGTACCATATATTCAGTCACTTGTTTCTATTTTTCTATCATAACATCTAGTTGTGAAGAGATGGAACTCATCATGTCAGTTTTGAAATTCTTGAGGAGATTTCCAATCTCATCCCGAGCAGCTCCTCCGCTAGTTGACTTCTATGCCTGTGAGAAAATGTCTCGATCCTTTGTGTTGGTTCGATTAGATCCCATACAATAGAATTAACATAATTCCACAATGTGATCAAAGGATTTCATGGATATATCTCCCTTCCCAAACAGATTAAGCATGTCCAGACAATATTCCCTTATTCCCCACAACAGAATGTTTTTGAGGACATCCCTTCCAATAGTGGTTTGTCCTGCCCTCAGCACATTATACAGAATCCTTTCCACAAAATCCTCCAAAATATCTTCATCTTTTTGCACCATATTAAATAATTCTTCTCTCTTATTCTTCATCCTACAATATTCTTGGCATTTTCTAAGAAACACATGTTTCATCTTCTCCCAAGTTGCGACAGTTTCACCACCCAAGATCATAAACCATCATAGTGCATTATATTTCAAGGTATCATGAAAGATTTTCAGCTTCTTCTCACTAGAGGTGTAGTCATAACTTCGGCAGAGAATGTCAAACTCAAAGAGGAACTCATCTGGATCTTTTGTGGCCTTCCCATGAAAGCATGGTAACACTGAGGGTGAAATATTCTTCATGGGGGCCTTTCCAATTTGTTTCCAAATGGGTAACTGGAGTGTGGAAACTGTCTCCTCATGCTGGATGTCACCATAATCATTATGATTTTCCCCTACTTCTTCCTCACGGTCGTCATGATTACGTTCGTTATTCATTTTTAACTCTTCCTCTTCCTATTTTTTATTCTTATAATATTCAAACTTCTACCAAAATTGTAACCACTCCTCCTTTGTAACTTCCTTTCCATATATTCAATAAACCTCCACTGGTCCACCTATTCCCATAGAAATACCCCTATCTCTTGGAATTTCTTCCACGGGGACACCAAATGGTGTCGCAACTCCTATTGTTCTCTCCACCATTGACACTTATGCTTCCATCGTATGAGAAACAGGGCTTCTTCTAACAGATGATGGTCCTTGATTTCAAGCTCCAGTAGAAGAACAATCCTTGGCAACTAAATCATCAATGAATGTCTTTATCCCTAAGCCTAGTCTACATCCACGACCTCTACCACCTGACAAGTTAGTATTTTGGGAAGTTATGGTAATATCCCATTGATTTCGTCTTGTATTCATACAAACCTATAAATCATGCAAGCTTAAAATCATACCTACTGAAGAAAATGTCAATTCAACTACTAACTATTCCTATCAATTACCTTCCCTTGTAATGATGCCAAAATGTTGGGCACTCTATATACTCATTAATTGCTTAACAACAAGAGTGTTCAATATTTAATTATCAACCCACGAAGATCTGTTATTTCAAAGGAAATTATAAAAGTATATGCATAAACATGTTCAGTAGTTGATAAGTAAAATGAAAGTCACCCTGTTCTAATTACTGCTCAACCAACTCAACTCCCTGTAAGAAATCAAAGTACATTACCCATCTAGGAATTGAAAAGAACTTCTATTTCCTATCATACTATTCTGAAGGTTTATGATATAAAGAGAAATCCACCTAGAATTACTGTTGCAGGAAATGAAAATCTAATTTACCAAATCAGAAAGATCTCTACTCATTATTCAAATAGAAAATTCATCAAACCAGGGGTCTAATATAATCAGGAAACTCTACAAAGATAAATAGTAGACACAAGACAAGATCTGAGCAAGTCTATAACAACTTCTAACACACCTCTGCATAACAGGTAAGATTAACTACACAGATGAATTTCACACCAAATCACCTACAACAAACCAAAGGAAAACCATTTAATGCAATCACTAAAAAAATGCAGTCACAGCTAACCATGTAAATGTATCACACTAAAATTCCACACCAAACAGAAATAAAATACTAAAGCATCTAAACTACAAGCAAATCTGTTAGAAGGTGGACCCTGGCCTTCAAACAGAGATGTTGTCGAAAGCCCACAAAGGATGCAATAGAGAAATATTGATAATTATCACCCTTTTATTAATTGGATAAAAATTGTAGCTACAGTTACAGTCACTCTGCTATCGCTTACAATCTAGGAACAAACCCTTGGCTCTCCCTGCCTGCGTATATTTATACAAGAACAAAGCTATTATGTTACATCAATTTTGGGCAGCCATGAATATCTTTGATCTTTAGGCTGTCGAATCATCAAGACAGTTACAGATAACAATTGATTGCATAAAATTAGCTCAGGAATAAATAGGCTTTTACTTTGAGCTGTTCTACGAACTGACATGCCCAGCAAACTGCGAAAGATTCATAGAGAGTTTCAGTTGCAAGTGTGAAGGAGCATATGAGATTCCTTATACATTAACATTGATTGCATCATTTGAGAAGGTAGGTGAATCCAAGCAGAACCATCTTCCAAATAAGACAAGTTGTTGCAGTTGTGCCACCTAGATATGACAAGCTGTTGCAGTTGCACCACCTGTGATTTTGAATCCTTCTTTCAAATCATGGACAGATCAGCACAACTAAAGGTAAAATCCATAATTATAAGTAAAACCAAGCATAAAATGAAATAATAGATAATGATTTATACCTAGGATATTTATGCTTGTTTGTATGAAAAGAATAAGGATCCAGCTGCAACATAGGGATAAAAACAGGGAAAAAGGATGGAACATAGTAGGGAAAAAAGGGGTGAATTCTAGACCCAACAATGTGTTCACAGAAAAACAAATATATGTTCTTGTATTTTTCATATACATCAGTGAGCCTATAATCTGTCTATATCGTGTGACATCTATTCTTTCTGAAGATTCATCATTTAGGAGCTTCAGGTTTTTCACCATCGAAGTGTTCATTTCCTTACAATACAACATCCCAAATATCTTTAGGACCTCAACTTCATATTCTCCTTGGTTTAGGAATATTTCATCTAAGAACTTCCATCCTTCAAGACCTAAGAAGTAATGCATCTTTCCAGGATATTTCATTTCAAATTTTGTCACAAGAGTCGTCTTGCATTCACTGGTGAGATTCTCCTTTCCTATCAAAATTAGATCATCTACATACAATAGTAATATCATGATCACTTCATCTTCAACCTTATAGTAAAGGTTGGAATCTGCTTTACTTTTGGTAAATCCTAGGCTCGTCAGGAACTCATTAATGCTTATGTACCATGCTTTGGGTGCTTTCTTTAATCCATGTAATGCTCTCTTTAGTCAGCACACATGAGTTTTCTTGTCATGTGTCTCAAAACCTATAGGTTATTCAATATACACTTCCTCTTCTATGACATCCATCTCATCTTGGAGTCCAAAGCAAGAATGGTTCTGATTGAGGTATATATAGATACTGGTGAAAAAAAAATTGCATAATCAATCCCTTCTTTCTAAGAGAATCCTCGTGCGAAAAAATATTTCTTTGAACTTTTCAATACCACCATCAGCTAAATGTTTTTCCTTAAAAATCCATTTGTAAGAGACCATTGATTTATCCTTTGGTCTTAGAACCACTTCCCAAATTTCATTCTTTAAGATAGATTGATTTTCTTCAATCATGGCATCCATCCATTTCATATTCTTTGAGGCTTCTTCAAAACATGTAGGTTGTTCATCAACAAGGTTACACTTTAATGCTATGTAGTTGGAGTGGAGTCTTAGTCTCTTGCTTCCTTTTGGTGCACCATATATTTCTACTTCTTGAATTATATCACGAGCCCAAGATGGTCTTTTCCTTTTTGAGATTGTTTCATTACGTGTCTCTATAGGTTCTTATAGTTCTACCATGTCCTAATATTTTGGTATAAGATCTTCTTCATATCTAACTGTTGCTTTAATGATCTCTACTACTCTGGGAGTTTCTTGTTCTTCTTCATTGACATGAGCCTTTCTAGATTTGTTGAAGGATGCATCTTCATCAAATGTGACATCTATGTTGACCTCAATATTACGAAACCTGGAATACATATTTTGTATGCTTTCGACTGATCACTATATCCAACAAATATTCCTTTTTTTTCCCTTAGGGGTCCAACTTTGATCTTTTCTCTTTGGGAACATGTAGGTAAATAGGACAACCAAATATCTTCAGGTGACTGACTTCAGGCTTCTCACCAGTAAATATTTCTTCTCGAGTTTTTTTTCCAAGTGCACTATAGAATAATTTATTCTAAACATAGAGTGTGGTCTTTGTTTCTTCATCCCATAAATACATGGGTATATCTTGATCATGAATCATGGCTTTGACTGATTCCATTATAGATCTATTCTTCCTTTTTTCTACTCGATTTTGTTGAGGATTATAAGGTGTAGTAAGCTCCCTCTTAATCCCACCTTATTTGCATACTTCCTTGAATTCATTTGAAGTGAATTCTCCTCTATTATATGATCTTAATATCTTAATCTTCCTTTCAGAGAGATTCTCCACAAGATCTTTGAACTTCATCTTTCATTTTCAATAAATATATCCAAGTATTACGTGATTAGTAATTAACAAAAGAAACATAATAGACATACCTACTTAAGGAAGTAGTTGAAATTGGTCCACACACATCTGAGTGGAGAATCTCTAGGATCCCTTTTGCTTTACTATTACTTCTTGGAAATGGATTCTTGGTGTTTTTCCCTTAATCACATCCTTTGCATACCCCTTCATTATTGATATGGATTTCTGGTAGACCTGTTACTACCATGCTCGCAATCAATGCTTTGTAGTTTACATGAGAAATTTTTCTAATCCATAGCTCACATGGACTGATATTTCAAGCTATGAAAGTTGAGTATGTATTCCATTTTAGTTTGTAGATCCCTCCTTCTTCAATGCTTGCATCATCTATAGTTTTTCCTTTTGGCCACATAAGAAATTTCACCATCTACAAAGGAAACTCTGAAGCCTTTCTTGTCTAGAGCTAATATAGAAAGAATATTCTTGTTTATACCTAGAAAATATAATACTTCTTTCATTTCCATGGACTTACCAGATTTCATCTTGTAGGAAGCTTGTCCCATTCCTTTGATAGGATATTGATAGTCATCTCCAAGTTGTACATTTTGTGGATAATCTTTTTGAGTGAGGTGTGAGAGAGAGTCTTTGTGAAATGTCATATGTTTGTAGGCACCACTATCTAAGTATAAATTCCATGAGAGATTGATCCTGTGAGGGTTGATAGCAAGACATATTCTTCATTAGAGTATTCACTATCTCTAGTCCTCTCTTCATCTGATTCATTTTATTTGGTTGCATGGGAATGGAACTTTCCGTTCTTATTTTTGAACTTGTTTTTTTAAGTGGACAATGTCTGTAGTTACATCCTAACTTATGGCATGTATAACATTTATAGGATGAGTAATCCTTCTTAAACTTCTTACCTTTCTTGAGTTCTAGTGATCTACTTGTTAGAGGTCCTCGATCCTTCCTTTTATTTCTTCCATTCTTTGTATGCATAGCTAGAGATTTATCTTCATCTTCATTTAACTTATCTTCTCTATTTACTAGCCTTCCTTCTTCTTGTACACATTCCTCCCATAGCTTGCTGAATTTGGTTAGCTTTCTTCTAGCACATATTCCTCTAATGAAGGAATCCCATTCTCTTGGAAGACCATTTAGAGCGGTCCTCACAACTTCAACTTCTTCTACCATGTCACCAATGACTTCTAATTGTTCTTTGATTTGAGATACTCTGGAGAAGTATGACTGCATGGTTTCTAACTTTTGTATCTTCACACCCTTGGGTTGGTTTCTCAAGGTCATTCTCATGTTGATGTTTTTCCATTCAAACATATTAGTTAGTGGATCAAACACTTCCTTTGGATTATTTTTTTAGGACACTTGGTATAATAAGTGATCCTTAATAGAGTTAGATATGATCCTCTTGAATTTTATCATATGCTTCCTTTTCTTGGATTTTTCCTCTTCTCCCTCTGGTTCCTTAACCTCTTCTTTAATGTATCCATCTAGGTCATGCTCTTCAAGGATTATCATAATTATATACTTCCATGCTCTGAAATTCTCTACTACTTCAAGAATTTAATCTAGATTGGTATTGATTGTCATCTTTCAATGAATGAGAACCTCAAATGGAAATATAGTACATAGTACTTAATAGGTTAATGACCTTTTTTGGAACCAACTTCAAGATGTCCTAGGGTTTGACTAGAAAACCATAATTTTCTAGTTGTGATCACTTGTAGATCTAAGAGGAGGAAAATATGCACATACATAAGGAGAGCTTGATTATATATTGCTTTTATGGAATCTGAGGCTGAAACCTTGAAAAATATGATGCCCTAGTCACTCTCTTGGAAGCAGTGATAGGTCAAAAAATGAAAATCCTCGGAATGAAAAACTGCTTCGACAAAAGGATGCGCCCTCCTAGGTATATTTGAATGGAACTTATTTTTCGACTGATATATCAAGGGAGGTCTCCGAAATAGTGAACCCTAGCTTGTTGGATTACAGGATGAGTTGCTGCAAAATGTCTTCTTCCAGGTTGGCTCTGATACCATGTTAAGTTTTCTAATCAAATATAACAAAGGATCATAGAAAGAATAACAAGCACAGAAGAACAAAAGAGAACACAAATATTTATCCTTGGAAACCCTCATGGGGAAGAAAACCCATCAAAACTTCCTCTATATAAGCTTCACCCAAGTATAGCGTAATATCCAAAGAACAAGACTAGTTTGCTTCCTCTCCTCCAAATGGATTGTTTCTTTACTCTATAGCGCAACTGCTTGAGTTATGTGTGTGTCCAAATGAGTGGGGAACCTCCCTTATTTATACTGATCAATGGAGAAGCCTAATAACCCAATGGGGCTGGCTTCTCCTCCCAATCAGGGCCAACCCTCCTTGGGAGTCTCAAAAATACATTTTAATAATACTTTTGTGGGTACTACTGACCTGAATTATAATGCAGGTTTTACCTGAATATTTTACATGACCAATTACATCAATGGCATCCCTAATTGGAGGAAAAACATCTTCGAAGAGGTAATAAAAATAATAATACAAAATAGAATATCCTATGTAGTTACATTCCTTTAACAGTGTCTTTGTTTTTATTTTGTTTATGTGCTTTATTTTTGCATCTTGTTTCATGCTATTGTTATGCGATCATGTTTTTCTAACAATACCTCCATTTCACACACAACATTCATTTTTGCAAGCATCATTAGTTTGTTTTCATCTCTAGTTACAATTTCCATTATCTTGTTTTGAGAACTTTACTTAATTGCAACAATACTTTTATACTTCATCACATGTGTTTTACCACTTGCACACATGAAGGGACCTAAAGACTCTTTCACTCTGAGTATGCTCTTCACAATTCCAGTGAATCAAAAAGGAAGGGAATTGTGAAATACCTCCCTTAAACTCATTTAATTCATAACAAACTACTTAAGAAGAAACCATTATATATGCAAACCAACTAAAATCCTCTACAAGAGGTCACAAAAAAACATTTTAGTTTGGTAAGATTGATTGGGATAGGAATCTAAATAAACCGCACCAATCTAGTATCATTAGGCATATTTTTGTAACATATCATTGTTGTATTTTAGGGTGTTATCAAATATTGTTATAAGAAAGTGTTGAAAACACGGATCATAAGTTTACCGAGACCAAGGAGGTAAAATCCAAGGTATAGCTACCCTTCTCTCCCCTACGAGGAACTTGTCTTGTTGTTGTGGAGCCAACAGTATACCACCGGCCAATCCCAACTATTCATCCTTATTTAACAGAAGGTAACCTTAGTGGCCAAAATTAGGGCACAGCCAAGGATTATTTGTGAGTGCAACTGGCTCCTAAAGTCAGCTACTTTTATTGGGATGTGTTTCCAAGTCTTCTCTCTTGGATCATTGGCCCCATCGCTAGTAGAACTATCTCTTTGTTACCTCAACTAGTCAGTTGTTATGTGAATTCTACTAGCACATGAAATTGTACCTTTGGGAGGCCTGGTTACATTTGAGAGGAAGTACGTTACGTATTTTTAGGTAATTTACACTTGCTGTTATTTTCTAAATACAAACTCATTAAACTTGTAATTTAAAAAGAGACTACACATTGAAACCTTTCCACTAAGCCATCTGTGCACATATCACTCACTTGTTGCACCATTTTCTATATGTTGTGGTTGGAATATTTTTGCATTTGTCTATATTGTGTTTATTCATCACCCATCACTCTCAATTGGATACTAGACTTATACCATAAACGAACACCCCCCCAAGGTTGTCTCGCAGACTTGAAAAGACATATCCCCTCTCTCAAGGGGTGTTTTTCCTTTATCTCCTAATGGTACATGAGGGATATCAACCATTCAGGGTCACTCCCATGCCACCTTTATTGGATCATATAAGCGAGGACATACCATGTTGACTCACTCTCTCCCCTTAGAGGAAGTGTAGATCCTTTTGAATCCTATTCTCATTGAAGAGGCTTACCTTTGTTCACTCCCTGAAGAGGGAATACCCCACCTTATTCTCCCTCATTGGAAGGAGTCCCCACTACATATTCATATTCCCATAGAAGACAAATATCACCTCCAAATATTCCAAAGTATCCCCCTCCTAGAAACAATACACATAATAACATGGCGACCCCCAACCCAAACCTACCATTCATGGCAAGTTTAAACTTCCCTGGTCTAGCCAGAATGGTGAATTATCACATTTATCATGACGCCACTTGGCACGATATGTCAAAAATGATACCCTCAGACATCCCTAAGTTCAAGGGGAAATAGGGATATGATCTTACCAACCAGATAATGTCTTTCCATCTATGGTGTTCCTCCAACAACATAGTGGAAGATTTGGTATGTCTATGTCTCTTCCAATGAACCCTCACTAGTACAGATGCAAAATGGTATGTAAATTTGACATGAGAATCTCATACAAAATTTGAGACGATCACCACCTATTTTCTATCCTAATTTTAGTTGCCAATAAGTTATGATATTGGCCTCAAAGTTCTCATAGAGTTTCGATAGAATTTTGTAAGATACATAGCATAGCACATCCATGAATGGAGTTGTCATCGCACTTTGTGAAAAATCGACATTCAACCTTCCTTCCTTTTGGATTTGTTTCTCAAATCACTCCAGCCATCTATCACAAAGGATGTGTCTACCTCAATGCCAAAAAATGAGGAAGAAGCAATTCTTAAAGCCCAACACTTTGACCTCATATATTCCTAATCACGGTATTTGTACATCGTACTACTAGATTCCTCTTGGCATCGATCATTAGAGCCTCATGTTGTAGGGGTGTAACATTCCATGGATGACTAGTCTATCCTGTCCATTTCCTACCATGGTAAGGATCCCTCACAATCAACTCTTGCACCACCACCCACGATGGCACAATACCTACATGTTCCTATTATGTCGACTCCCCCTTGTACTATGTCGAATCCATCATTTAAAAAACCCTAGTACATACCATACAACCTTGTCTATCCTAGTACAATACAAGTACAAAAGGTTCATCAATGGCAAATGGCACCACCCATGCCTACATCCACATCATATTGTTGATCCTAGATTTGTTAGCATTTTTGGTAGATAAATTACTCATTTAACCACATATTTTATTATCTTTTGTATATTTTATGACACACAGATCATTATCCAACCTCGGGTATGAGTGTTTTTAAGGTTTATATAAATTATTTTATTATTATCATTTTTATGGTTTAATTAATTAAAAATAACATTATTAAAACACATTTGGTGTATTAATTGGTTTGTAGAATTGTTTGCAAGTTTTATAATCTTTTTGGGCCAAGTTAATACGCAAAATGCATTCAGCCTTCTTTTCGCACAGCATGTCCATCTCGGCGTCCATCTCGGCGTCCAGCTCGTCATTCAGCCCCTTGCATGAAACTCGTTGGTGGTTTTCCAAATGTCAAAATGTGTTGCTGTAGACTCTAGTCCTGAAGCGCGCCAACAAATAGACACTCCGTTCATCGTAGATCGATGCCTAGAATATCAAGATCACATCCCAACCTTCCGTTCAACACTCCATCTAGATCTCCCATTAGACTGCGCACTGCTGAGAATTAACGTCGAGCATTAAAACATTGGAATAGTCTACAAACCATTTTGTTGTCCACGCACCCAGGTGATAGCATGATCATCAGTCTAGAAGGATCGTCGATGCGTTGATTTATCCCAACACCAAGCTTTTCACTTCCCACGTGTTCAAAGGATGGAACGTCTTCAGTCTAGAAGGATCGCTCGTGGCCTCCTCTGCCTGACTCCAAACTACCACCAGTCTGCACATTTAAAGAATAGAATGACCTGCGTTCTAGAAGACCAATTGTGTACGCTACCCTTGCTACCCATCACATCAACCATCCATGCGCTAGATTGATGCATTCAACTCATGCCCTAGAATATTCGCCACTACGCTCTCCTCTGTTCGCCATCAGTCACCTTCTGCGCTCAGAAAGGAACTCGTGCATGACCTCTGCAGATCACTCACACTGAAGAGAAGCCTATGCGCCACCTTTGAAGATTGTTTGCACTGAAGAAGGGAGATGCTTATGCACTGGCCTATGATTAATTAAATTTCCATTATAGTTGACTAAATTTAGAGAGCAGTCGACCACTAAAGGGTCGACTTGCTCATCCTTGTAAATCATTATATAAAGTAGCCTCTGTGAGAGAGCTCAGTTAGCTAGAAAATCAGTCAGTTAGTAGAATTAGGAGAAGAGTTCTTGCTGTGATTTACTCTTGAACCTTGTATTTCTATTCCACCATCTGAATAAAGAGTTGTATGCATTGTTGTTGAAGATTGTGTTTAATTAAAAGTTAGCTAGGAATTACCCCTGATTGCTGAGAGGGCCCCTCATCAACCAAAGGTTCATTTTCTTTGTTTAACTTAGTTTCTTTTTTGTTTTAGCTAGTGTATTTTAATTTCTAGTTTACTTCCATTAGATTATAGTAAATATTATTCTATTTGTTTTCTATAATACATTAACTTAGTTTTATTTCGAAATTTAATTAGTTAGATGTGCACATAGCTTGCTTTCAGTCATTTGGTTTCTAGTTATTTCATTTCCAGCATTACTTTCAGTCTTTGTTTTCAAGAATAAACAATAAGTTGTTTTCATGAATTTAGAATAGATTCAATTATGTTATTTTCTTTCCTGTTTTGAATTTATGCAAGTTAATTTCCAGTTTATTTTAATATGCAATGATTCCTATTGTTCATGAATTAGTTTAAAGTTAATTTGTTGCTAAATAGGTTTATTTACTGTTTTGATGCATTAGAATTACATCTGCATGGATTCAGTTGAAGATTAGTTCATTTAAGTTATTTTTTACTATCTTAACTGTGTAGCCTATCATTCAGACAGCCTGTTCAGTCTGTTATTCAGCCACCCCTTTCAGACCCACAGCTCAGTCTCGCATTCATCCTTTAGTTTTGTTTTTAGTGTTTTTTATGTTTTTTAAGATTGTTTTAAGTTTTGTTTTGTGAATGTTTGAATTATGTTTTGACTGTAATAGTTAGATGACAGTTTTGTTTAACATTAAAGTTAAAGTTTGGTTGTTTTAAATTATTTATTTAAGTTATATCATTTTCCTTACTTCTTTTACCTTGAACGAGGTTTAAGTTATTCTTAAGTTTTGTTTCTGATTTTGTTTTATTGTTGTATGGTTTTGTGTTTATTCCTTTTGAATTGATTTATTTGTTTGTATGCAATATTTAGTGTGATGTGTGTTTTCCTTAATATGTTTCTAGCTTGTCTCTTTTATGTTGTGTTATTATTGAAAGAACTTGTAGGATAGAACCTAAAGTTTCCTTTATTAAGTTTTCTACTTTCTTCTTTTTAAGTTTTCTTTATTAAGTTTTCTACTTGCTTATTTTATTAAGTTTTCTAGTTTCTTATAAGTTAAGTTCTCCTTGTACCCTAGTTTTCCATTTGAATAGTTAATTGTTGATTGTATTTCAGTTTAAATTTTATTATCAATTGTTTAGTTTATCATTCTATCTCAGTTTAATTACTTTAATAATTTCATTTTTAGGAGTTTGACCCAGTTTTTCATTTTGAAAGATATTTCGATCTTTTGTTTGTTAAAATATTTACACAACACCCTCTACCTTCACATATATTTTGTGTCAACTCAAAGCTTACCAACCCTGGTTGATAATTAAAGAATAGATGGATTAATTTAGACATAATAAAAACACCCAACACTTTTGGCGTCATTGTCAGGGAGTTGTATGTGAGGGAGAATAGAATTCTTTATGAAGTTTAGTCATAGGTTGTTAGCAGGGGAACGGTAAGACAAGAGGTAAGAACATGTGCTTCTGTTATAATAGGGGGCCCCAAATCCAGCAACAGTAATAGCATAGGTTTTCTTGAGTTTAAAATTCTTTCATGAGTAGAATTAGAGATCCTCAGGGTAGATTTGTCAAGACCGAAAAAATTATTGAAATCTCTACTAACTATCGTAGGGAACATAATTCCCCAAATACTAACTCACCATACAGGTATCGAAAGACGCCTATAGGAAGTAGTTCTACCCTGAAACCTAAAGAAATTCCCTTAGAGGATCTTACTGGAGAAGCCATAGAAGGAGAAGGAACCTTGGCAGAAGGTCCTACGGACCCCGTTCCTAAGGATTTTTAGGAATAGCAGCCATTAGAAACCCCTAGCCCTCCACTAGTTCCAAATCCAATTAACACTACTTTTTCACTAGTAGGAGATCCTAATTTTCTTGACTTTGTTGATCCTGCTCAAGTAAAATCTCTCTTTGGAACCTCAGTATATCCAGTTATTTCACAAATTGAAACTTCTACAATAGAACCTACTATCCCTATAGGATTCAATAAAAACACGGTTGATCATAGGAAGATCTCTCCCAAAAAAGAATGTTGGGACACCCCATTATCACCTCGAAAGGAGCCTCCTAGGTATATTTACATTAAGAATCCAGCTTATATGGAAAGACAAGGAAAAAATGAAGATCATGATGAAGTTAGGAATGAAGAAGGTTAAGGGGAAAATTGAACTGAGGCTACCTTTGGGTTCCTTATCTTAGATACAATGCAGGATGTAACCATGAAAAACATCCCTCCTTCCTCCTTACCTACTTTATATGGAAAAAGTAATAAATACCTAGACACATTCCTGTTCCAGTTTGATATCCTTTGTAGGAGTTACAATTATCTACAAGACACTCATAAACTAAAACTCTTTCTCTCTACACTCAAGGATTCCGCCTTGACATGGTTCATGGGATTAGGAGAATCCACTATCAGGACTTGGGATGATATGAAAACCTCATTTTTGCGAAAATATCAAGAATACTTCAAACCTAAGGACTCTCGACATGATATATTCAAGATACAACAACTTGAAGACAAGATCCTGGAGGATTATCTCAAGAGGTTCATTTATACATTACATAAGTCTAAATATAATGACCTCCGAGAAGATGCAGTATGCACACTTTTCCTTAAGGGAATCTCTGAGGACTTGTTAGAAAAACTTAATCTCGTGGCATATGGAGATATTCCCCATAAAAAAATTTCATAGATCGGTGATATGTGTAAAAATTATTCTAGGAGTAGGGGGAAAGTTATGAAAAAATTTCAAGAGCCTTTTAGAAGAAATATAAAAGGAATGTTCCTAGTTCAGGAGGTATTACAAGAGTATAGATAGGAAACCTATTGGAAAATTTTAACACTGATATCTTAGGAGCAATGGGTTCTCAACTAGATGCTTTACAATCCAATAAGAGGCAGGATGAAGAACGAGCAACAATGAGTAATTTTTTTCCAAGATGTAGAAATAAATATCCCCAAAGGGAATGTCCATTAAACAACATCTCTGTATGTCACATCTGTACATAAGAGCATCCAACAGATAACTTCCCATCCTTTCCTAGGTTGCAAGCCATCTATAAGAGTGGGGATGTAGCCGAAACATCTAGAAGGCCTCCTTGGAAACCTAGAGACCAACCAACATATCCGAACTTTCCACCACAACCTCCACTCTATTATCCTCCATATCAACCACCTCAACAATGGAACATTCTAGCTGGAAGAATTGGCCACCTCAGTATCCTCCTCCTCAATTTCCACAACAACAATATTGGTCACAAGGATGGAGAGGAAAACCATATCCTCAGTCACAACCTGTTCCTGTACCTAATCATCCTTATCCTCAGAATCAAACAAATTTCTAGCAAATGTTGCCTGTATTTGTACCTCCAATTCCTTTTATTGCACAACAACCTCATCACTTTCAGAATGAAAATCCTCCTCGATCGACATTGTTACCTGCACAGCTGATACCTAACCCTAACAATAAACCAACTCAAGCTCTTAACAGCATTGAGTTGCATGAAATTCAATTACAATCGAGAGGAGTTGTGAATAATAAACCCAAGTCATCAGTCATCATTCAGGAACCAAACGAAGAAGAAGAAGATTCAAGTGAACCTGTGAATGATGTTATTTTGGATTATGTGAACATTCCAAAGGTTTCAGTGCACGCCCATCCTCCACAAGAAATTATTCAGGAGCAAATAATTCCTCCATTTCCAGAAAGATTCGTAATAGAAAAACCTGTAGTTCATCTGGAGTATAACATTTTGAATGAATTAAAGAACATCTGTATTAAAATCCCTCTATTACAAGCTATTAAGAATATACCAATCTATAGTGAGGTGATAAAATAACTCTTCATTAAACGCCCAGGAAAGAAGCAAAAAGGACCCTCTTACAATTCATGTTATAGGAGAAATGTCTTAATGTATGACAGGTCAATCCTGGATTGCAAAATATACAAATCCAGGAGCCCCAGTGGTGACTGTAATTATAAATAACACCACCATAGACAACACATTAATCGATTTAGGATCCGCTATTAACATGATGACCACTGCAGTTTTAGAAGTTTTACAGTTAGGACAATTTCTTCGACCTACTCCTTCCATCCTAGGACTAGCAAACCGCACTACGGTAAAACCCGTTGGAGTCCTGGATGACATTGTTGTATCAGTAGCTTCAAGGGAATACCCTGTCGAATTTATGGTCATAGAATCAAAGGATCCTTCTAAGGGACATCCTATTATCTTGGGAAGACCATGGTTCACTACTACAAATGCTTTTATAGGGTGTAGGGATGGAGAGGTGACTATTTCCAATGGGTTGTCCACACAAAGAATTATTTTATACCCCCCAACACAACCAATAACTGAAAATTCATGGTGGTTAAATTGTTCTTTTGGGGATGAAGACTTTGATGATCTCTCCCTTCCTAGTGATTTTTCTTTAGCACTTCAAGAGCAAACCACTAAGAGTGTATTAAACCATTATTTTTCTTCAACAACCTGTACAGATTTCCCTCAGTCCTTTGCTCAACTTGATCAGATTTTTGGAGATGAGTTTCAAGAGAATATGGCTCTCTCAATGTTTACAGAGACACCTTGTGTCTTCACAATTGAAGAGCATACAGGACTGTATACCATACCTTGTGAGGTTGGCCCTGAAAATTTCTTACATATAAATGTTGGATTAAGTGAAAACCAACAAGCACAGCTGCTTAAAGTTTTTAAGAAACAAGCTGGACCATTTGCATGGGAATACACCGATATGAAGGGTATACACCCCGATACCTGTATTCGTCATATTGATATGGATCCAATCATGTCACCTATAAGGCAGCCATAGAGGAGGATGAATCCTGCTCTAAAGGATATAGTAAAAGAAGAATTACAAAAACTCCTCACTGCTGGTTTCATCTATCCTATTTCTGACAATAAATGGGTATCTCCTTTAGTAGTAGTTCCGAAGAAAGTTACAAGAAAATGGTGTATTTGTGTTGATTTTAGAGGGTTAAACAAAGCTACACTCAAAGACTACTTTCCTTTACCTTTTATCAATCAAGTATTAGATACGCTGTCAGGTAAACAGTATTTTTCCTTTCTTGATGGGTATAGTGGTTACAACCAGATTTTTAAAGCACCGGAAGATCAAGACAAAACCACTTTTACATGCCCTTGGGGAACATATGCTTATCGAGTTTTTCCATTTGGATTATGTAATGCACCTGCCACTTTCCAACAAGCAGTCTTAGGAATATTTTACGATCTTATACATGACAATGTGGAGGTATACATGGATGACTTTACAGCCTATGGTAATACTTTTCAAGAAGCCCTAACAACCTCGAGAAGGTCTTGATAGGATGTCAAGAAATGAATTTATCTCTTAGTAATGAAAATTTTAAAATGTTACTGACAGAAGGTATAGTTTGGGACACCATGTTTCTTCCCAAGGAATCAAGGTAGACCATGCAAAGATCGAAGTAATTCTTGGCCTTCCCTCTCCCAAAACTTAGAAAGAGGTAAGAAGCTTCCTTGGTCATGCAGGATATTACCACCGCTTTATTGAAAATTTTACTAAAATAGTTGCACCAATGTTTAATTTACTTACAAAGGACTCAGAATTCCAGTGGACAGAATCTTGTCAAAATGCTTTTGAAATCCTTAAAGCTAAACTATCGGTGGCACCAATAATTGGGGGTCATGATTGGTCCCTTCCTTTTCACATATCTATCAATGCCTCTGATACGGCCATAGGAGGATTCCTTAGCCAAAAATAAGGACAAGCACCTTATGCCATCTATTTTATTAGCAAAAATCTGACCCTTGCTGAATTAAATTATACGATTACTGAAAAAAAGAATTTTTGGCAGTAGTTTATTCTATTAATAAATTTCATCATTATGTCATAGGTTATGAATTTTTTGTGCATACCAATCACTCCTCCATTATATTTCTAATGAATAAACCAATTACCAATGGTAGAGCGACTCGATGGCTTCTTTTATTGTAAGAATTTAACATTACCGTCATTGACCAACCTAGTAAAGAAAATATCGTAGCAGATTTCCTTTTCCGTATTCAACATGAAGATAGTACTAAAATAGTTCAGGACACTTTTCCTGATCAACATCTATTTGGTGTATCTGTTCAAACCCCTTGGTTTGCGGATATTTCCAATTATCTAGCAACTGGGAAAATACCAAACCATTTGTCTCCACATGAGAAGCGTCATATTATAGTTCAGAGTTCTAATTATCCTTGGGTTGCTAATGATCTCTTCCACACTGGTCTCGATCTTATTATTCGACAATGTGTGTGGGAGGATGAAATGACAGACATCCTCCATGCATGCCATGATGGACCATGTGGAGGACATTTTTCTAATAAAAGGACAGCATACAAAGTCTTACATTCTGGTTATTATTGGCCAAGCATCTTTAAGGATGCTGCCAAATATGTTAAAGGATGCGATAGTTGCCAAATATGTTAAAGGATGCGATAGTTTCCAAATAATGGGTAGACCTACGCCATCTGATCAAATTCCTTTACAACCCGAAGTTATGATTGAACCTTTTAAGAAATGGTTTCTTATTTTGTAGGACCAATTTTTCCCATGTCTCGTAAAAAGAAATATATCTTAGTTTGTATGGACTATGTCACCAAGTGGATAGAAACTAAAGCTTTATTTAGAGCCATAGATAAATTGGTGGTAGAATTTATATATGAAGAAATATTCACCTGGTTTGGTGTATTTAGAGAAATTGTCACAGACCAAGGTACCCAGTTTACTTCTAAATTAATGAAAGAACTTACTACGAAATATGGCATCCGACATTGCAAATCTTCACCTTAACACCCTCAGGCTAATGGTCAGGTAGAATCAACTAATAAAGTATTAGAATCTATTTTAACTAACACCATTCACTTGCATCATAAGGATTGGGCATATAGAATCCCAGAGGCTTTATGGGCCTATAGAATAACATGGAGAAACACTACCGGACATACCCCCTATGAGTTAGTATATGGAAAACAAGTCCTTTTACCTATTGAATTTCAAGTTAAAACCTTTTGTATGGCAGCACAATTAGGCATGAATTTGGATGAAGCACAGAAACAACAAATATTACAAATTAATGAGTTAGACGAAATTAGACAAGATGCACTTCAAAGAACAATATTAATACAGAATCAATGAAAAACATGGCATGATAAATTTATTAAGCAAAAGCAGATTAATACTGGAGATTGGGCACTACTATTCGATTCATGATTTAAAAATTTTAAAGGGAAATTAACTACCCGTTGGATGGGTCCATACGAAGTAGTTACATCTTTTGACAATGGATCAGTAAAAATTAAAACAATTGATGGCTCAGAAATTTCCTTTGTAGTAAATGGACATAGACTTAGGCTCTATAACCAACCGACATCTAAACAGGATTTTATACAAAATGTTTTGCAGCAAAATGAAATGGAATCAGTTGAAGGGGAAGCTATTCCTCCTCCTCCTGATCCTTGAAAAATATTTTGGGTTATTATCACTTGTATATATATGTAAATATGTGCTTGTTGCTGTGCTTGTTGCTTTGAATAAATAAGAGTAATTTCTAATAGGTTGTCTACACAATAATCTTTTTCTTTTATGTCTTTATGAATAAATTGAATCATCTAACAAGTGGTTTTGTAGTTTGATTACAAGTATATTATCTCTATGAGAAGCTAACGGAATATTACTTGGACAAAGAAAGTATGCTAAATACTCATCAGGTATTTTAATCTTTTTAGGGTACTTTCGACATTTGCAGCTTATACAGATAAATTTTACATATCAATCCTTTGTATATCATACTTCACCAGTTTTTCTATGATTCATATAGTTTCTAATATCTTGATTCAAACATGTATATTTCTGATTTATTCTTTTAAACAGTTGCTTGATAAGACCCACTTTCATTATCATATTTTTCACATCCTTATTTCTCACCTATAATTTACTAGTTCATCCTATAGTTGTTATCAAAACTTGTCTCTTGATTATTTTGGTGATAACTCGAAAGTAAGTGGAATTTTTATTTGTGGGGAACATTACTTTACTTTATAAAGAATAAGGACCATTAGGTCAAAGAACAACTTTCAGTTATTCTCTTTTGACATGTTTTATGAGTCTGGCCATTATGAAATTACTTATAACTTTATTTTGAAAAAATTGAATTATGTGAATAGCAGGATTTAACACGCTCTAGTACCAATCGGCTTCCATATATTTAATATCATTATATAAGGCAAACCTGCTGAGGTACTAAACAGGCCTGCTGGCAGCGGGTTAATGCTAAGTAAAAAACCTTACAACAGGAAGCTCGATAAATGCAAGTTAACCCGTCGGGGTACCGAATAGGCTCGTTGGCAGTGAGGTTATGCTTGCATGGCACCAAGATAAACCTGCCAGGGTATAGAACAGGCCTGTTGGTAGCGAGGAAATATCTGGTAAATGAGATCTGGTTAATACACCACTATACACATAGTTCGTAAAATAGTGATAATATATAATCAAAAAAATCAAAAAAATTATGTCATGGCCAATTGTTATAATGTCAATTGAGAATGGCTCTAAGTTGACTTTTCCCTAGCTGTCGAAATTCCACATATACCTAAGATATAATTATCTTAGAAATGGGACCCATAGCTGAAAATCTCACACACTCTAGGGTACACTTAAAATACTTGCCGATGACGGGATATCTTTACAATAAAGCATGGATGGCTAGTTTTTCCTATGGTTTTATTTTAATTATATTATTCTCATTTTATATGATCTTTCTAAGCACTGTTTTATTTTTTTCATAAATATACATTTCTGAACCATTTCCATTTACTAGCTAATTTTCCTTACAACAAATTAACAGCATGCTCGCATTCTTTCTATTTTCCTGGAACAATCATTTCTTCTCTCTGTATGGCTTGAGGACATGCCATCTCTTTGGTTTGGTGGAAGATAAGATGGATTTGATTTGAAAATTTATATTATTTTTATTGTATGACAAATCTATTTATCTCTAACAAATGATAAGTATTTTCAGGAATGTAAACAGTGAAATTTGGTTATAGTTTGAAGCATATCATTACAGCAAAATTCAATATGGTCTTACCATATGAAGAATCGAATGAAGGAAAATGAAATATCAAATAGCTATCTGAGAAAAATGGTGATATTAGAGTACTTATGATTAAATTTGCTAACCAAATTTTGTTTTTGGGAAAAAAGTTTTTACTTCCATTTCACTGTTAATAATTATATTCTCTTACCCAGTCATGCATGAAAATGATTAATATTTTTGTTATTTAAAATGCAATCTATGTATTTGTGTTATATATCCAACAAGCCCAAAGATTTACTTTGGACATGGTTGAATTAATTTTAAACTTTATAAATGATAAAATTATTTTGAACCTAAGAACTGTCGAAAATCCAA
The DNA here is from genome assembly GCA_001517045.1 of Pseudotsuga menziesii. Classification (NCBI taxonomy): domain Eukaryota; kingdom Viridiplantae; phylum Streptophyta; class Pinopsida; order Pinales; family Pinaceae; genus Pseudotsuga; species Pseudotsuga menziesii. The sequence continues at coordinate 206,982 of LPNX010510619.1, forward strand.
TAAACTCATTTTTTATTTTCATACAATCTGTGACATGAAAGATATGTTATTTTTAAGTTACAGGTTAACAGAGTGAAGTTTAAATTACCTTCTTCATTTGCCAAGTTGAAGGCAGTTGCTAGTTCGCCTTTTTCCTAAAAAAAATTCTTTCCTTTTACTCAATGGGACCTGGCATTTCTCCGGTTTGGGGGAATGTTGATCCTAGATTTGTTACCATTTTTGGCAGATAAATTAATCATTTAACCACATATTTTATTATCTTTTGTATATTTTATGACACACGGATCATTATTCAACCTCAAGTATGAGTGTTTTTAAGGTTTATATAAATTATTTTATTATTATCATTTTTATGGTTTAATTAATTAAAAATAACATTATTAAAACGCATTTGATGTATTAATTGGTTTGTATAATCGTTTGCAGGTTTTATAATCTTTTTGGGCCAAGTTAATACTCAAAACGCATTAATCCTACTTTTAGCATAGCATGTCCAGCTCGTCATTCAGTCCATTGCATGAAACTCGCTAGTGGTTTGGCAGATGTTGAAATGTGTTGTTGTAGACTCCAGTCCTGAAGCGTGCCAGCAGATAGACACTCCATTCATCCTAGATTGACGCCCAGCATATCCAGATCACGTCCCAGCCTTCCTTTCAGCACTCCGTCCAGATCACCCATCAGACTATGTGCTGCTGAGAATTAACTCTGAGCATTAAAATGTTGGAACAGTCTGCAAACCGTTTTGTTGTCCACACGCCCAGGTGATATCATGATCATCAATCTAGAAGGATCGTCGATGCATTGATTTCGCCCAACACCAAGATGTTCACTTCCCATGCATTCAAAGGATGGAACTTCTTTAGTATATAAGGTGTGGAAATTGAACCCAAGAGATAGAACAATTACACTCACAAAATTGCTAATCAAACATGCAAAATTTACACCAAAGGAGATTGAAATTGGAGCATAACACTAATCTATATTGAGTAAGTCACACAATAGCCAACCTTATGAAGTAATAGGATCTTGTAATATATAATTACATGAGATATTCAAATGCATAAATATGCCATTCGAAATAGTCAAAAAGCAGGCTTACCAAACCTAGTCAAATCCCCCATAGGTGCATAAAGTAGTTTCCAAATATAGGTAGATGCTCACGAATTGGATAAGTCAAGTGGGAAAGGTAAAGAGGGATGGAAATACTACTCATACATGCTTTGTTTTGGATAAAAGGAGGGAGGATTATTTGGGGAAAAAACAAGGCAGTTACAACTAGTCTAGCTTTTCCTTTGCCTTAAATCAAAAATAAAACAAGGCAGATTTACAGAAAAACTAGATATGCACTTTGGAGAATCTAGAATAAATAATACATGCTAAAATGGGTTTCCAGGATGTTTCCCAAGTGCTCCATGACTCATTTTTAGCATGTGTTGACTTCTAGGACATGTAGAAGGCAACTAGCATAGAGTGGAATCTAGGAAACTAGGTAATAAGACAAAAATGATTAAATTAATGTCTAAGGTAGGTAAATATGGGTTGATTATTCTAACACCCCGAATTAAGCCTAAATTTATGATTAAATATAATAAAACTATAAGGCCTAGCAACAAGGATTAGTCACCCTTTACATACTACTTGTCCATACAACCAAGGAAAGAGGCAAAACCCCAATGGGAAAATCCTCCCTTAAACATGGACAAAAAAACAAAATTTGGAAATCTTGTCATCAATCATGCTTCACAGCATGATCAGCAATCCCCAAGAGTGATTTGATATTGCTGAATGTCTTCTCACAAAAAACTTTGGTGAAGATGTCTGCTACTTGTTCTGAAGATGCACAGAAGAGTAGATGAATGGTACCATCATGCACAAGCTGTTCGATGTAGTGCATATGGATCTCAATGTGTTTGGTTCACTGTCTCTGAACTGGATGCATATTCGAATGGTGCTCTGATTATCATAGCAGATAATAGTTGAAAACTCTAATTCGAAGCCACATTCTCCAAGTATTCCCTGCAACCAAAAACATTGAGTTGCTGCATTTACAACTCCTCTATACTCTACTTCTGTAGATGAGAGCGTTATGGCACTCTGCTTCTTGCTTGACCAGCTTATTGGTCCTTCTGCAAGCATGAACACATATCCTAATGTAGAATTTCAATCTGTGTTTTCACCTGCCCAATCACTGTCAGTAAACCCAATCAAATCAAGATCATATTTTGCTTTGTAGAATATCCCATGAGTTCTTGTTCCTTGAACAAAGTTTAGGATCCTTTTGGCTGCTCTCTAGTGGATCTCATGAGGCTGGTCTATGTATCTCAAATCCACACTAATTGCATAATATAGATCAGGTCGAGTGTGTGTAAGATAAAGCAAACACCCAATCAACTGTCTATACAGTGTATTATTTACCATAGGAGAAGAACCTGCTTCTTCAAGCTTAACTCCTGAAAGGAAGGGAGTCTTGGTTGGCTTGCAATATTTCATGTTGAACTTCTTTAGTAAATATAAGGCATACTTGGACTGATGTACTTTTATTCCATGTTGGGACTAAGCAATTTCTAAACCCAAGAATTGGCTCAACAATCCCAAATCTGCCATAGAAAATGCATGGTTCATTGCATCCTTCAAGGAGGCAACCTCTTTCTTTGAACTTCCTATAATCAGAAGGTTATCCACATACAAGACAATAATCATCAAAGAATCATGAATCAGATTCAAATAGGCATTAGGATCAGACATGCATCGAACAAAACTCAGTGATAGCAAAAAGCCATCAATCTTGGCATACCAAGCCTTGGAGGCTTGCTTGAGCACATACAATGATTTCTTTAAATTGCACACTAAATATGGATTAGAAACAAACCCTTCAGTTTTCTGCATGTAAATATCCTCATTGATATCTCCATTTATGAAATCACACTTCACATCCATGTGATGTACCTGCCACTGCTTTGAAGCTGCAATGGCTAAAGCTAACCTTATGGAGTCCATCTTTGCCACTGGTGCAAAGATTTCATTGTAGTCAATACCATGTACTTGTGAGTATCCCTTGGCTACCAATATTGCCTTATATTTCAAATGTGAACCATCAGTAGCAAACTTAGTCTTGAAAACCCACTTACATTGAACTAGCTTCCTCCTTGGGGAAAGATCAACTAGTTCCCAAGTGTTGTTCTTCTAGAGCGAGCTGAATTCTTCTTTCATGGTTGTTTTCCATCTTGTATCATGTGCTACATATTCATATGTTTTTGGATCTGATTCAACCATCATATAGCACTTCTCATCAAATAGAGGATCTTTCACACAAAGGGCACTCTCAAATTGAGATCTAGTCCTCCTAGTGTCATTAGGATTTCCAGCTAGTTCCCCAGCTGCATGAATGGTATTTGCTGCAAATTTTGGTCTTATAGGACTATTTATATCTGCAATCAAATCATCATTATCATACATATTAGAATCAGCAAACTCATTAGTCTCTTCACTAACAATCAATGGATCTGGTGGTGAAGAAGACTCTCCTACTTCAACTAATACTAAAGGCTCTTCTAGGAACTGAACACTTCTTTCAATGAAGGCTTTGTTAGTGCTCAATTTGATCAGCTTGTACCCTTTTGAATATTTATAATACCCAAAAAATAGGCACTCTTGGCTTTGGGGTTGCAAAGCCTTCCTCTTTTCTGTTGGAATTCTAGCCCAAGCCTTTGAGCCAAAAATCTTGAAATGGGTCACATCTGGCTTGTGCCCACTCCAAGTTTCGAAATGAGTCATGCCATCAAGATACTTATGAGGCACCCTATTTTGGATGTAGGATGCACATTTTATAGCCTCAGCCCAAAAATTTGGTGGCAAAGTCTTAGCCTCCATCATGTAGGTTGCCATCTCCTTCAGTGACCTGTTCTTTCTCTCAACAACACCATTTTGTTGTGGTGTGTAAGGGATCGAATGTTGCATCTGAATATCTACATCTTTACAATACTAAATGAACTCATACTTGACATACTCACCACCATTGTCAAATCTAAGGATCTTGAGTTTCCTCCTAGACTGGTTTTCAACCAAGGCTTTAAAGACTTTGAAGAGGTCAAAAACTTCAGACTTATGCTTTAGGAAGTAAACCCAACAGTACCTAGAAAATTCATCTATAAAATTTAATGCACATTTGGCTTGACTCATGGACATATGAGTAAATGGACCAGCAATATCACTATGGATCAACTCAATAGGTGCAAAGGTTCTCTCATGACTAGCTCTCTCATATTTGTGCTCTGGGTGTTTTCCTAGGATACAACCTTGACAGACCCCTTTAGAGAACTTGATCTTTGGTAACTCTATGACCATATGTTTTTCATTCAAATCAGAAATATACTTGTAGTTAAGATGACCAAATCTTTCATGCCAAAGCTTGCTTGCCTCATTAGCATGAATCAGAAGAGCAGAGGGGTTTAAGTAGGGTAGAAAATGGGAAAACATGTATACCTTTGAAGTGTGATCAACAACACCTTTTTCTATGACTTTACCATTTGAAATATCAGTGATTTCAACATCATCAGAGGAGAAGATGACCTTCTTTGGAGACACAATGTGAGTCATTTGATACACTGACAAGATATTAGAGGCAAGACCTGGAACATACAACACATTATTGAACTTACCATGGTCAAGATCAATCCTTCCCTTCCCCAAAATTCCAGTGAGAGATTCATCTCTCAAAACTATTGGTGGACCTTTCGACATGTCAAGAGAGGAGAATGTCTCTTTTGTCAAAATCATATGTCTAGAAGCTCCAGAGTCTATGATGAAGCTAGGTGAGCTTGATATGCCAGCAACCAAGGCATGTACTCTCTCTTTGTCCTCTGAATTTGAACCTCCTTCCCTCTTCTTTGAGCAATCAAGAAGGGAGATATTATTCTTCTCTAGGATTTGGGTCAACATGTCAATTTGCTTCTTCATACAAGAGCTCTCAGGATGATAGCCCTTACTGCAGTATGCACACTTTCTCATTTCTCCTTTGTTTTTCTTCTTCTAGGAGTTCTTCTTGGAACCTTGGGGATCCTCTTGAGACTTAGACTTGTCTCTCTTTTGCTTAGGTGGATTTTTAGCTTTTTTCTTGCTTTTTTAATCCACCCTTAAATCTACAGCAACCAAAGATTGGTCTTTGGAAGGTTTGATGGTGCCCATCATCACCAATTTATCTTGTTCTTGTGTGATGGATTCCATGAACTCTGCAAGCTTAGGCATCTTCCAGGATTGAGTTGTCAACTTGGTGGCATGGAAGGTCGAAACAAACACTAAATATTCAGGGCCAAGCTTAGAGAGTATGGCCAAAACTAGTTTCTCTTCCTTCTTTTCTATCCCATGCTATTTCAACTGCAAAACAAGGGCCTTAAACTTGGAAAAGTAGAGTTGTAATGATTCGAAGCAACTAAGACTCAAGGAGATTAGCTCATTCTCTATTTTATGTCCTCTCATCTCATCTATATTTCCAAAAATCTCTATGAGATTCTCCCACACTTCCTTAGGTGATGTCAATCCATCAAGAGGGAAGAGGAGGTCTCTTGAAATGCTCAGACACAAAATACCATAGGCCTCATCCCTCCTGTTGTGCCATTTGATTTTCTCTGCGGCTACATTGGGATCTGCCTTAGTTTCCATAGTCACCCTGTAGAGACCTTTATCTAACAATAAATCTCCATCTCATCTTTCCACTCAAAGAAATTGAATGAATTCAAGATGATCTTCTGAAATTGATCCATAGCTTAAAAATTGTGCCCTTTAGTCAGCAGAATATGCTCCTAGCCAAGATTTCAAACCTGCAATATCAATATGGAAGGAGATAAATCAATCTACAAAGGCTCTGATACCATGTGGAAATTGAACCCAAGAGATAGAACAATTACACTCACAAAATTGCTAATCAAACATGCAAAATTTACACCAAAGGAGACTGAAATTGGAGCATAACACTAATCTGTATTGAGTAAGTGTACAATATCCAACCTTATGAAGTAATAGGTTGTTGTAATATATAATTACATGAGAGATTCGAATGCATAAATATGCCATTCAAAATAGTAAAAAAGCAGGCTTACCAAAACTAGTCAAATCCCTCATAGGTGCATAAAGCAATTTCTAAATCTAGGTAGATTCTCATGAATTGGCTAAGTCAAGTGGGAAAGCTAAAGAGGGATGGAAAGACAACTCATACATTCTTTTATTTTAATAAAAGGATGGAGGATGATGTGGGAAAAAAACAAGGCAGTTACAACTAGTCTAGCTTTTCCTTTGTCTTAAATAAGAAATAAAACAAGGCAGCTTTATAGAAAAAGCAGATATGCACTTTGGAGAATCTGGAATAAAGAAGACATACTAAAATGGGTTTCCAATATATTTCCCAATTTCTCTACGACTCATTTTTAGCATGTGCTGACTTCTAGGACATGTAGAAGGCAACTAACATAGAGTGGAATCTAGGAAACTACGTAATAAGACAAAAAATGATTAAATTAATGTCTAAGGTAGGTAACTATGGGTTGATTATTCTAATAGAAGGATCGTTCATGGCCTCCTCTTCCTGACTCCAAACTACCACCAGTCTGCACGTTTAAAGAATAGAACGACCTGCGTTCTAGAAGACCCACCGTGTATGTTGCCCTTACTCACCACCACATCAACCATCCAAGCACTAGATTGATGCATTCAACTCATGCCCTAGAATATTCGCCACTATCTTCTCCTCTATTCGCCATCAGTCACCTTCTACGCTCAGAAAGGAACTCGTACACCACCTCTGCAGATCGCTCACGCTGAAGAGAAGCCTATGCGCCACCTTTGAAGAATGTTTGCGGTGAAGAAGGGAGATGCTTATGCGCTGGCCTATTATTAATTAAATGTCCATTATAGTCAACTAAATTTAGAGAGAATTCGACCACTAAAGGGTCGAATTTCTCATCCCTGTAAATCATTACATAAAGCAACCTCTGTGAGAGAGCTCAGTTAGCTATAAAATTAGTCAGTTAGCAAAGTTAGTAGAAGAGTTCTTATTGTGATTTACTCTTGAACCTTGTATTTTTCTTCCACCATCTGAATAAATAGTTGTATGCATTGCTATTGAATATTGTGTTTAAGTAGAAGTTAGCCAGGAATTACCTCTAATTGCTGAGAGGGCCCCTCATCAACCAGAGGTTTTCTTTGTTTAGCTTAGTTTCTTTTATGTTTTAGCTAGTGTAGATTTCTAGTTTGCTTCCATTAGATTATAGTAAATGCTATTCTATTTGTTTTCTGTAATGCATTAACTTAGTTTTATTTCGAAAGTTAATTAGTTAGTTGTGTGCATAGCTTTTTTTCAGTCATTTGCTTTTAGTCACTTGGTTTCCAGTTATTTCATTTCCAGCATTACTTTCAGTATTTGTTTTCAAGAATAAAGAATAAGTTGTTTTCATGAATTTAGAATAGATTCAATTCTGTTATGTCCTTTCCTGTTTTGAATTTATGCAAGTTAATTTCCATTTTATTTTAATATGCAATGATTAATTTTGTTCATGAATTAGTTTAAAGTTAATTTTTTGTTAAATAGGTTTATTTACTGTTTCGATGCATTAAAATTGCATCTGCATGGCTTCAGTTGAAGATTAGTTCATTTAATTTAGTTTTTACTATTTTAACTGTGCAGCATGTCATTCAGATAGCATGTTCAGTCTGTTATTCAACCACCCATTTCAGACCCACAATTCAGTCTGTCATTCAGCCCTTAGTTCTATTTTTAGTGTTTTTTCATTAGAGAGAATTTGAGGTCAAAAATGGGCCTCAAAAGGACCAAAATGTACTATAAAAATCAACCAATTACATTCTAGTAGATGACATCATCC